>CP073643.1:25892500-26265000 GCA_018223645.1 Jasminum sambac | reverse complement strand
CTAAACCTAAACCTAAACCTAAACCTAAACCTAAACCTAAACCTAAACCTAAACCTAACCTAAACCTAAACCTAAACCTAAACCTAAACCTAAACCTAAACCTAAACCTAAACCTAAACCTAAACCTAAACCTAAACCTAAACCTAAACCTAAACCTAAACCTAAACCTAAACCTAAACCTAAACCTAAACCTAAAGCCTAAACCTAAACCTAAACCTAAACCTAAACCTAAACCTAAACCTAAACCTAAACCTAAACCTAAACCTAAACCTAAACCTAAACCTAAACCTAAACCTAAACCTAAACCTAAACCTAAACCTAAACCTAAACCTAAACCTAAACCTAAACCTAAACCTAAACCTAAACCTAAACCTAAACCTAAACCTAAACCTAAACCTAAACCTAAACCTAAACCTAAACCTAAACCTAAACCCTAAACCTAAACCTAAACCCTAAACCTAAACCTAAACCTAAACACAAACCTAAACCTAAACCTAAACCTAAACCTAAACCTAAAGCCTAAACCTAAACCTAAACCTAAACCTAAACCTAAACCTAAACCCTAAACCTAAACCTAAACCTAAACCTAAACCTAAACCTAAACCTAAACCTAAACCTAAACCTAAACCTAAACCTAAGCCTAAACCTAAACCTAAACCTAAACCTAAACCTAAACCTAAACCTAAACCTAAACCCTAAAGCACAAACCTAAAGCCTAAACCTAAACCTAAACCTAAACCTAAACCTAAACCTAAACCTAACCTGAACCTAAACAGACCTAAACCAGACTGAACCTAGAACCTGAGCCAGAACCCAGACAAACCCAGAACCTAGACCTAGAACCAGAGAACCTAAACCTGAAGAACCCTAACCGAACCGAACCGAACCTAAACCCTAAACCTAAACCTAAAGCCTAAAACCCTAAACCCCTCAACCCTCAAACCCTCAAACCCTAAACCCAGAACCCAAGACAGAACCGAACCGAACCCAGAACCCAACTTGAACCGAACCCAGAGACAGAGACCCCCAGGACCGACCCCCAAAACCCCAAAACCCCAAAACCCTCAACCCTCAACCCTCAACCCTCAACCCTCAGAACCGAACCGAACCAGACCCTCAACCTAAACCCCCACTCGCAGGTCTTTGGCGTCGCTCGTGATGATCTCATCGGCTTGGCCTACGAGGACGATTTGGCCGGTGACTAGTAAACGGCAATGAGCGTAGACGCAAGGCCAAGGTTGAATTCTTCTTTGCTTCTCGTATCACGGTCGCGGTCGATCCAGGTCGATTACTTCTTCCCCTCCTCGTTCGGTATGTTGATAGTATGTTGGTATGGAATGTCGAGGGTATTCGGAGTTGATTACTCGGGCGCTTTGAAAAAGCTCCTCCGGTGCATGGTGTTTGGTTCTTGTTCTTGTTGAGCCGATGGTTTCTTGTAGTGACTTTACATTTATTCCGTCGGTTCTTGGGCTTTGATCGAGTCGAATCGGCCCGATCGTATTTGGTGTATCTGGAGGAGGGTATTAGTGTTGATGTTACGATGGATTGCCCCGGTTTACGCACCTCTGCATTGGGATCCTCGGTTTGCTCGGCCGTTTATCGGCGCTGTCTATGCCTCCTGTGATTATGTTGAGAGGAGGGTGTTATGGACTAGTTTGCATGATCTTTCTATTGGCATGGATCGGCCCTGGTTGGTTGGTGGTGACTTTAATGTCATCGATCTTTGAGTAGCGCGCCGGATTGATCACGAGGATCGGGGTATTCAGTTCCGTACTATGATGTTGGGTGTGGCCTCTCGGATCTCTTTGGTTTTGTGGCGAGCCCTACACGTGGACTAATCATAGGGTGTGGAAGCGTTTGGATAGGATCTTCTTTGAATCCGTCTGCTTGATTTCTTTCGGCGGTATGCATTACGACATTTGAGCAGACATTGTTCGGAACCATTCACATTCTTTGATGCGGTGGGAGTTATTTCATGACGGGGCCTCGGCCAGTTCGTTTCCTTAATGTTTGGGCTCGTCACCATGATTTCCAGGCGTTTGTCTCGCAAGTGGTCGTATCCCTCTCGTCACCCGGAATGGGCGCTCTGTGGGAGAAGTTCTTCGATTCTTGGCGGGGACTTGGTTGGTGGAATAGGCATGTGTTCGAGAACATCTTTGATCGGGTTCGGGAGGTGAGTTGTCATTGATGGTGGCGGGTTTATGATAGTGAGCCTTCGCCGGGCATCGTCTTGATTACATCGGTTTGGTGACTGAACCGCGTCCTGTCTATTGAGGAGGGTTTTTGGCGTCAGAAGTCCGGCGCGCGTTGGTTGGCTGAGGGGGACCGTAATACGGATACTTTCATTACGTAGTGCAGGCGCGCGATTCGCTCTGGTATTCATTATATCAGGACTTGATGGTGTCGGTTTATCGATCGGCGATCCATCAGGAGTTCAAGCGTGGATTTTTAAAGCTTGTTGTCCTCTCCGGAGAGTCCCGGCCGCTTCAGGGTATTATTCCCTCATTTGGTCACCAGGAGGAATAATGCTCTTTTGAGCAAGCTCCCTACTATTGACGAGGTTCGGAGGCCGTGTTCGGTATTGATGGGGATAGTGTGGCGGGCGAGCAGGTTTACGTCTTTGTTCTATCATCGGTGTTGGGATATTATCTCGGAGGGCGTATATCGGGTGTGCTTGACTTTTCGGGGAGGTCGGCTCACCGGGGCTTCTCTGCTACTTCTATTGTCCTTACGCCCAAGAAGGAGGGCTTGTGCTTGGGCGGATTTTCGGCCTATCGGCCTCTGCGGTGTTCAACAAGCTCATCACGAAGGCTGTTGAACACCGCCTTAGTGAGCTCTTGCCGCGTATCATCTCGCCCAGCGAGTGGTTTTGTCTTGGGGCGTTTGCTTGGGGTAACGTTTTGCTTGCCAGGAGATGGCTCCGCGGCCTTGGCGGGCGGTTTATCCTCAAGCTTGACATGGCTAAGGCCGGCGATCGGATGGATTGGGCTTTCTTGCTCGGTGATGGAGGAGTTTGGGTTTGACCCGATTGTGGGTTGGCGAGATCCGCCGTTGTATCTCACGGGTGTCATTTTGGTCTGATCAGCGGTCGGTCGGTGGTTTCTTTCGCCGTCTCGGGGACTGCGGCAGGGCGATCCTATCTCCCCCGCGTTGTTTGTTATTGCTGCTGATTACTTCTCCCGATTGCTCACTGCTAGCTTTCAGCAACACTCCTATATGCAGTTCATTCATGGGGGCGCTCTTCTTGTCTCGCACCTTTCTTTTGCCGATGATATCATCATATTCGCCAATGGCCAGAAGCGGAGTCTTGAGCGGTTGTTGGATTGTCTTGAGCATTATGAGGGGGCTTCTGGCCAGTTGGTGAATCGGGGCAAGAGTTCTTTTATTGCACCTCGTCGGGCTTCTACTGCGCAGCTTCATCGATGGCGTACCTTTACGGGCTTTTCGCACGGCCAGCTTCCCGTCACTTATCTCGGTGTTCCCTTGTCTAAGGGCGCACGTCGGATCTTCTTGTTTGATGACTTGGTGCAGAAGATCCGTGGACGGATTTCTGGATGGGCTAGTCGACTGCTATCTCCTGGGGCCCGCATTACGCTCATCCGTTCGGTTCTTCACTCTATGCCGCTTCACTTGTTTCAGATCTTGCAGCCTCCTAAGGCTGTGCTGAAGCGGTTATCCAGTTTATTCGCTCGCTTCTTGTGTTCAGCGCTGGCGCCATTCAGGTCAGTTTTTTAGGCGGGGCCACATTCGCATCATCGTGCCCATTTTCGTCTCTTGGCATTTGTGGACGGCACGGCCCGATCACAATATCGAAACATTCGGTCGATTCTCGACAGATCATTTGGCGTGTCTATCGGGCTCTGTCCCTCATGCACATCGCTGGGGTTTTCCATCCTTCCCATTGGCGCGGCGATCATGACTTGGCGCCTCTTTTCGGAGTCACTATTGCCCCCTCACCCCCTCCCCTTCCAGTGTTGGTGTTCTGGCGTCGGCCGTCTGTGGGATCTGTTAAGGTCAACACGGACGGCGTGGTGGTTGATGGTAGAGTGGCGGGGTGGGGTGATCGAGACCATCTTAAGCGACTGCGTTGGGCCTTTTCCTCCTCCTCTGGCGGCGTGCTATTTTGGAGGCGAGCTCGTGCCATCTTTGATGGCACTTTGCTTGCGGCGCTCTCTTGGAGTAGACACCGTTTGGGTGGAGGCTGATTAAATCGTCGTACATTGTATTGTTCGTGGAGCCGTCAGTGGTACTCTACGGTGATTATCTGGCGTATTCGGCGGCTCCTCGCCTGGATCGGGACTTGGTCTCGCATATCTACCGTGAGGGCAACCAGGTTCTTGGCGCCTTGCCAGTGGGACTACTCGGCTGACACTATCTGATGCGACTCGCCGGATGCTGCTCGGGCTCAGGCGCTCCTCTGAGATGGATCGTCGGGGGCTTTCCGTCGGTCCGCGGTCTTTAGCGAGAATGCAGGTTTATTTTTATTTTCATTTTTCACTTGTTCATTCTTTTATGCAGAAGTAGTACCTCCTTATTTATCATTTTGTTATTCTTTTATTCCTTATTGTCAGGGAGATAGTATCTCCTCATTCTTTACTTCGCACATTCTTTTCATTGTTTGGAGGTCGGTTTATGCCCCCTCCTATTGTTATTATTTTATTTATTAATAAAAAGGTAGGGGATTCCAAACCCCCACTAGCTAGGCTCGTGGACGCGTAAACCGAAGCGTCACGAGTCTAGTTGGTGCTTTGCTAAAAAAAACCACTGAACCTGAACCTGAACCACTGAACCTGAACCTGAAACCTAAAACCTAAAACCCTACACCTACACCCTACACCCTACACCTAAACCTAAACCCGACCCCAGGCCCAGGCCCGACCCCAGACCGAACCAGACCAGACCCGAACCCCGGAACCCCAGACCGAACCGTAAACACTAAGTCTTTATGACTCATGTTGTGTTTGTGTTTATGTTTATTTTTGATAGATGTACGCGACGTGAAAAGCTATGTGGAGCCGGCGGAGGGCATGAGGGATGCGTGATGTGTGAGGGAAACGAGAGTATAGATCCTGCGCCAAACTTATATACGGGTTATGTTTAAAAAGGTTTAAGTGCTATACGTTCCCATAAGCTTATGAACTTCTTTGTAGGTTTAAAAGATCGTTTGGCGGTCAGATTACCGAGTATACCATTGTGAACGCAATGAAACGGTACATGACGTGATAAGCGTGCAAGTTGGCTATTTATGATGAATGTTCGTAATGTGTTAAAAGTTCTAAAGGCCAACGTACAACATGTAAGATGATGTGCCCCTAGTCCTGTTCCTACGGACGATATGGTATACGATATACGATTTATGGTATAGGACTAGAGGGGGCGTTACATGCGTTATTGAAGCTGATGTTGCTGTGCTTAATGTTGATGTCGAAATCAGTAAGGACCAATTAACTATCAACTGAGGTGAGTGTTAGGACCTGATTAGTAGTAACTGAAGAAGTAAAGAAGTAAAAAATGTAAGTGTATTTATGTCCGAGCTAGTCCTTGATTACAGAGGGTTTTTCCTGTCCCCCAAATGATCACTAAGTGTTCTATTTATAGTGCAAAATATAGGAGGAAGTGGTAGGTCATCATGAGACGGCTGTACGGGTGCTAGGGTAGACATCATGATTGCACCTGCTGTACCTGCAAGCCGTCTTGCATTTAAGGCATTGACCTCGGAACTTGGGTGTAGCCGTCATTGCATTTATGGAGAAAAGATGTCCTGTCGGTTGCAGGTGGTGTCAGGGTATCAGATGACACGTGGATTGTCCTTGTTGTCGACCACTGTAGCAAGCGGGGCTGGACGCACACCATGGCCGAGCTGACCTCAGACCCTCTGTTAGAAACTGTGACGATGGGACAGTCCTTCGTGCTTCGGCCGACCTGGGGCCATGGACCGAGTTAGGCGGGCCATACGAGCTGAACTGGGACACATGACATGTAATGCCCCGCTCAAAGTCGACCCGACATAATGTATATGTGTATGATGTGTTCATGAAATGTTTGGGAATGTATGAGACATGTCGGGAGTCGAAACGGCCGTCGAAATAAGGAAAGCGGAAAATTGTGAAGCTGCGATTCTGGCCGTAAATGTAAGGATTCTGACCGTAAATGTCGAGTTCACGGCCGTAAAGTCGAATATTCTGGCGTAAATGGTGAACAGTGGAAAATGTCCAAAAGTTTGAGAGAGCAAATTACGGTCGTATGATGCGAAGATCTGGTAGTATGGTTGGAGTTCTGGCCGTAAGACATGTAAATTCTGACCATAAGCGAGAAGATGAAATGCGAGGGGATTCTGAGAGAGTTTATTACGGCCGTATAATGGTATGAGACGGCGTATTAATCGAATTCTGGCCGTAAGGTTATGGTATTCTGACCATAAGTAAGGGGTTCTGGTAGTAAATGTGTAAATTCTGGTAGTAATTTTAAATCGGCAGAAGTGTTATTTTAGAATATTCTAGCCATTTCTTGACATTTACACACCCAAACTCGGTTCCAAAGCTCCCAAAATCCTTCCAAGTCCCTCATGAACCTATGGAATCATCTCCCACTCCATATATGAGCTATGTAATGTTTGTGTAATCTATGATTACAAGAAGAAGGAAGAAAGAGGAAGAAGAGGAGGAAGCTTTGGGATGTCAATGCTTGATGATCTTGCAAGTACATAGTGAGTAATGGATGTATCTTTGATATAGTATGCATTTATGAAGTATATGTATGTTTATGTATGCCTATGATGCTAATTATGATGAGTATCAAGCCTACAAGCATGCTAGGGTTCCTTTGGGTTGTGTTATGCCTATGTGATGATTAGGTGATGATAATAGAATGATGTGGACATGCTTTTGTGAATTATATGACCTTTATGTCAAGTCCTATGGGCTAAGGATCTATGTACATGAAAGGAAACTAGTTATGTTAATGAACATGTAGTGAGACAAGAAAGTAGAGTTTATGTGTTTCATGTGATGTCAATGCATGTTATATGATGTTCAAGAAATGGAATGCGTATGATATGACGAGTGTAGCATCCCAAGAGTAAAAGAACCCTTGGGGGACGGCTTATGAATGTATGAATGCCATGTATGTATATGTATGATTATGTGATATGTAACGACAAGACGAAGTTCATGAGAAAGTACGCTATGTAATGCCTAAGAGCGTTATGAGTACGATTATCGGGTAAAGCATGAATGATGTATGACACGAGCATGTATGTAGAATGTAGTTGCCTATCATGTGTTTACAATGCGCTTGATGATGATGTGGCGGCCTAACGGGTAAAAGAACCCTTAGGTGACGGCCGGCGGCCCTAACGGGTAAAAGAACCCTTGGGTGACGGCCTAGGATGTGATGGGCGGTCTAAGAATAAAAGAACTCTTTAGGCAGCGGTCCGGCGCCCCAAAGCGTAAAAGAACCTTTGGGGGCGGCCTATGCTATGATATGACAAGGTATTCACATGATTCGCAACTAGGGCCCAAAGAAAGAAAGAAAAAGAATGTCACGTGCATTTCACACACTGCATTGCATTCATTATTCACTGGGTCATTATGACTCACTATGTGTTTATGTTTATGTTTTGTAGATTATGTATGCGGGAGTTGGCGAAGGGTCCTACAGTATGTGATGTTGGTGTGTGAATGGGAAAAGGAATCAAGCGATCCAAGAGCCACGCGAAGGGTTTTGAAATTTATGTACACGAGTAGCGCTCCCTCCATCCGCTGCCATGTGTTTGTGTACGTATATGTACATATGTTATATGTGTTACGGGGGCGGGGCGTTACATGACATATCCTCTTGTGGTAGAATTCCGGTGTCGATCCAAACTGGGACACTAAACATGTCATCAGCCGACCTGGTGCCCCTACACGTCAGCAGGAGGTCCATATCGCGCGGTGGACCTGGGCTGGGTCCGTGCCACGTCACCAGGGTGCCAACACTTAAGGTAATTGATTATTGGACTTAAGACTCAAAGAAAGAGACGGGTTATGTTGGACTTAAAAATTCAAACGAAACAACATCAGACGTAAAAGTGCAGGCCGAAAGTATAGTATCAAAATTGAAGTTTGAAAAATCCACAAAATACCAACAAAACCATAAAAGTCTGAATAAATTACCCTTAAGAACATGCTGCAAAATGAATGCAAAAAAGAGTTCTCACTTGAAGCACTTTGCATCCAACAAAGCCTCACCCTCAAAAGGCGTTTTTTATGTAGATGATGTTACAATGCCAATTCGATCTGAGAAATGGATTTACATTTTTGGTAGTAATAACTAGTATGCACGAGATTACGTATCTTTGTTAAATTTTGATAAAGTTATCTTGTCCGTGAGTCTTCCATTGGAGAAATCATGAACCATTTTGATGTCGTTATTTCATGGAAAACTATAGGGATTTAATAATGCCTTAGAGTGCGTGTTTATCCTTTACAAAGAACAACATAGATGGTTGGAAACAGTTTTATCCACAAGGATATGAGCCATGATTTTAGTCAGGATTCATCGGCGTCAATGTCACGAAGAATTGTATGCAAATCGTGCCCGAGCTTTAAAATTGTGGTGTTAGGTATCTTCACGAAGCAGAGAGAGTTGAAAATATATGCGTGACAACTTGTGAATAAAACTGATCCCGAGGGCCTTGATTCAGCATATTGGAGGCCATTCGAATGCGACAAATTTCTGCTGCAGCCACTAAACCTGATTTCAAAATCGAAACCACATCGTTTTCCACTATTTATTTTCACAGAGATCAAACCATTCATTTTCTTGATGAAAACCTAGCGCGATTGTATTAGTTTTCAGCGGTATGGACCTCAGTATGCAGATGCACATACATGAGGAAGAATATTGTAAATAAATTCATATAGTGAAGCTCACATTTCATGGGAGCTAATAAACATGGGAATTCGGGATCAGCATGTCTGTTGTGATTTTCTTTGTTTTTCCTTGTTCTCTTTACCTCTGATTCTGGTAATAGAAATTTGTTGTCTCTTGAACCTCTATGTTTTCCCTTGTTCTCTTTATCTCTAATTCTGGTAATAGAAATTTGTTGGCTCTTGAACCTCTAGAATAATTCAGGGCAGTGGTGGTTATTGCTGAATACAAGTGATTTGTTCTCAAGTTATGACAAGATACAACAGAAACTTTTTTGTCTGCATAAAGCTAATAATATATTTGCAAGGGCACAAAATTCAGAGCCTGTTCCCTCAAGTCGAGACAATCTTGCATCATGAGACAATCTGAGAATGGTACCATTTGTTTGTCAGAAGAGCAATGCTACATGGACGCCAAAAGGTGACACCATGAATGTGAGAGGGGTGTCACCCATGGTGTTACTTTTTGGTGTCCAAGTAACATTTTTTACTTTCCAGGGACATAATTCGTGGCATGGGACGAAGCATTATTGCTAACACAAGCCTTTCCTGTCACAATGGCCTGGACGAAGAATCCAAACAAGGCTCATCTACCATTCTTGATCTCCTTCACCTTCAGCTCAACAAAAGCCTTGGGATCGTCAGCAAGGCCTAATGGGTAAAGGGGGTTGGTCACCTCAACAAGTGGGCCACCGGCAATACCAACAGCTCCCATCAAGATTACTTGGCAGGCCCCAATGGCCAAGATCCTTTGAGCATGGATCAGTGAAGATGTACCTTCTACGAAGATGATGGAGCTTGATTATCTTTTTTTTGATAAGAAAGATAATCAAGCTCCATCATCTTGATGATGGAGCTTGATTATCAATTCTCATTATAATGGGAGTTATGAGCCATAAACAAATAAACCAGATTTACAGGCATACCAAGTCCTAAAAACTCTTATCTTACTCAAGAAATTAATGGCATTATGTGAACAGTCAAACTCAACAAAACAATACCGACTGGTTCTCTCAATTTAAAGAACCAAACAATGATGATTTGAACAGGGAAAAGAAGAGACGAACAAACAAACAAATGAATAAAGTCCAAATTGTAGGTAAAGAAACTTCAAATAATAAATTAATTAAACTAAGCGACTACTAAATTTGTGGCATTCAGAGGATCTCTAAATACAAGCTGCTTTTTATTTATGCATAAAAAATGAGTTCTAAGGAGGTCATCCATATGCCATCTCTCCCGCTGTATCAACAAAATGAATGATTTCATTTCTCATTCCATCATCTTTGTTTGATGGACGCCCGAATCAGCTTTGGATTGAGAGTAAGCTCTCCACATAGTAATAAGCTCCAGGGATCCGTCCACCATATGGGTAGTAGGTAGATTTAGCTTTTTTGGTTTCTCTGGTTTCCACATCATACAAGATCAGTTCACCAGGGTTTTGGAGGAATACTTGTATTGCATTCATGGAGGTAGCAAAATTACCAGGTTTAATATCAATATCAAGCTGAAATGTAAATTTCTTACTCCAAGATTCCTTACCTGCATCGTTATTATTATTATCCATTAATGCCCATACTTGATATATTCTTCTGCACTCCGCCAAAACAGCTAACGCAAAAGTTCCCTTGCAGTTCATAAAAAAGAGCGAAGAATTCACACCCCTGACATTGGAAAGCGACAGTGCAAGTTGAGGGAGAGGAATTACACGCAATAACTCATTCTTCATGTCGAAGGAAGCTATTAGAAATTTACGATGTTTTTCTTCATTCATTTTACTCCGATCCTCAACAATAAAATAAGTAAACCCATCGATAATCAAATTACTGTGCAATGCTGGCGATGGCACAATGTTGCTATCATCAACCTTAAACCCCCTCCAAAATTGTAACTTGGCCGACCACACATGAACCCAACTTGCTGGTTCACTATTTAAAGTATAACAAAGCCTCACTACCTTGTAATCATCAGCAGTGGGATCCCAGCCAAAACATATCGAACGCCTAGAAGGTACTCCTCTGAATACAAGCGGTGGGAGTTTTATGACAGATCTGGTGGATGGATTCCATATCGCGATCTTCTCGCCACCACCGAGCTGTGCACAAACCAGGCCATTGATTGAGCCTACAAACCGAGCCATTAGAAGACTACTATTGAAACGATCCAGTTCAGGATTGGATTGTCGAGTAAAGCTGACGGGATCTAGGGATATTAATGGGCAGCCGTATGATTCATGAACGAGAATGGAGTGTCTTGTGGGGTTGGAGATCGAGCGGTTTAGGTGCAGAGAGGCGAAGAAAGGAGATGAGATTAAAGTCCGCCACTTAATACATACGCACTTGAATCGGAGCAGGGTTTTGACAGCAAGTCTCGACAGGATCTCCACCATAACATCTTCCGGCATCGCCATCCCGTTTCTTTTTCAAAAATTCTTTCTTTCTCACTCAATGCTTAAAATTATAACTGCTAGGGCTTCCTCGACAGTTTTTTATGCTGGTTTCTTGGGTGGGATGCACCCCAATTTTGCTCCCCGATAAAACCATCCAAACAAGCCATTTCCAATTTTACCCCTTTCACTGAAAAAGAAAACAGCAAACAAAAAAAAAAAAAGGGGGAAGTGACAACGGCTAGGCTACTGGCGGAAATGCTACCATTACTGGTAGCCAATGCTGCAAGAAAATACCTGCCGAAAATTGCAACAAAAAAGAGGGGGGTCTATGTTCTTTTGTTAAATGTTTCAAAATAAAGGCCGCAAGTGTACATGTCGAACAAGTAGTAAAATTGATTTTTAAATCCAAGTATCGATCCCACAGAGACTGAATTTAATTATCAAAATTATCAATTTTGTATTCTATTTGAAAAGACGATTCGATGGTTGTTTTGATTTTCAATAAACATAAAAAACTTACAAATTAAATATATAAACTAAATAAAATCTAAATTAAAAGAATTAAATATTTGCAATATATAAATAGATGACGATGGAAATTACAAAACTTGGGACTCATAATTTCACCAACTTTAATTCCTCTAGTACACGTAATTAGATTCAAGTAGTGATCTTATTTTCGTCAATAAATGAATTTACTAAAATAAATATTTAACTCTCTCGATGATAAATAAATCTATTCTATTAGGTCAATTTATTTATCTCTAAATAAATTCGTTATCAACCCTCTAGAACGCATTCACACAATAAATTCAAATAGGTTGCGTCGAAACTTCACCTAAAGATCGCGTCGAAACTTTACCTAAAGATCGCATTAACCACAAGTTTATCTCTAAATCTTATCTAAATTAGTGTTCTATGTTGTTTATTCTAATTTGTGTTTTCATTTCTCAAATCCGACACAAATCAATTTATAATTTATCAATTGATCAAAAAGATAAACTTATAAGCTCAACAACATAAAATTAACGATAAATGAATCACGTACTATTCAATCCAATAACGTAATACTAGAGTTCACAAAGAGGATTCATTGTTTGTCCCAAGTATAAAAAATTAGCTACACATGAATTTAAATACGAGAACTACAATAGAGAAAATATGGAAATACATAACCGAATTTCAAATAGTTGATGTGTTTTTCCTTCGGTATTTTCTCCTTTCCTTTGCTCTTCAAAATTTTCCAATTGCATCCCCTCCTTGAAAGCTATTTATCTCTACAAACTCTCTATAATATGTGTTTTGTTCTCACTCTCCTATCACTTTTGTTAGCCTCAATGTATGTATATTTCCCCTCTGCATGTGTACTCCTCAAGTTCCAACGTAACCTTCATATATAGAACTTGTCCAACCATAGCCAAAAAGTAAGTCAAAAGAAAAAAGAAGTCTAATAATAATGGACATAATCATCATGCTTGTCTTTTCCTTTAATGATGGAGCATTATTGTGTCTCCACTAAATTTTTCCACTAGCAAAATGGTTCTCCTAATTTCTAGACTCCCAATTGTTTCCACTAGCAAAATGGACATCCGAAAATGCAAATACGAGGAGAAAGCTTGTAGAATTTCCACGAGATCCTTCATCTTCAAGAAGTATGATTTTTCATCCTTTTTCCTATTTTTACCTCTTTACAACTCCTAATACAAAAAATAAGTAAGAACTAGTAGAAATATACGAAAATATAATAAAAATATACTAGAAATTGGGAAATTAAAAATATTAAAAATACAATCTATCAATACTCCCACACTTAAGCTATTGTTCATCCTCGAACAACAAAAGTTAAACACACACAAACAATCAAAAGTAAATAATCACCAATCAAACATACTATAAGATTCAAAACAAATTAACATACATAAATACAAGTAGTAAACTTTAATCAACTCATAGCTCATACTACACAGAAAAGTTTTGGCTCGTCCTTTGGTAATCTTTATTTCCCATCATCGTTTAGATTCAAAAATTGTGTGGAAAGCAACCCGGCCCTCAACCGTCAAATATATCCTTACCCTCTCGTGGTCACACCTAATGTGTTTTTTCTCAATCCATAAGTGGTCATTCCAAAGGTTGTTCTCAATCACTCTTTTCTTTTCTCTTTTTTTTTAATTTATTTTTTAAGGCAAATTTTACCCGTAGGATCAAAAGTGCAGCAAATGTGATGATTCTCCCTAAATTTGAGTGCTCAAACGAATAAGTTGCTCCGAAGTAATTCAAACCAACCAAAGTTCCAAATCCATGATGCCGATTTTATTATTTTCTCACATATTTTTGAATGTAAACATGCAATGCAATGCAATGCCCCAAACAATCATACTTTCTCAACGACCCATGTAGTAGGCTTTAGGTCGGCGACTCCCGAGCTCGTCACTCAATGCACCAGGTATTGAGATACCCCTAGGAACTTGTTCACCTGAGTCAATGAGGCAAGAGAATGGAGGCACAATAAAATGAATGCAGTTTGATTATTATTATTATTTTAATAATACATGGATTGGATTTCTAGCAAACGGTCATTACCTTGTTTCTACTTACTAATCAAAGACACTCCACGCAAATCAACATACAGGAATCATCACGATACTTAACTCATCCTCTACCGACTAATTCACCACTCATCTCACAATGGAAAAGTGATTCAAAATAAAAGAGGCTGGAAAGAATTCAAGCATATTTCTCACTCTAACCAACCAACTTCTAAATCCAACAATAATGAGTCATGACATCCAATGGACAAACAATTATCAAATAAGCTCGAGTAGTATACTGCGTGAGTTAAAGAAAAGTTAAACTTGAGAAAAAGAAAATTTTGAATCATTGTGTACAAAATGATCAAGCATAAAACTAACACACATGCATACAACACTAGACATATAGCAAGCAACCTGTAAACAACAAGCACACCAAATATCCACAACAAAATCAAAAGGTAAAATAAAACTTCTAACCCCCACACTTGAGAGTTACGACTAATTTTACAAATCAAAAGTACAAAATAACTAGACTAAACGAGAAGCCATGCAATCAGCAACTGTTTTCACTAAAGTAAAAGAACACAAACAGTTTAAAATATAAAACAAACAAAAACAAGATGCGTCTCAAAAGTCTATTACTCCTTACTCTACCATCTTAGAAAATTAAAATTATCAAATGATTTTATAACAACACAAAACAGCACAAAATCCCACATCCTAAATTGAAACTAACATTGTTCTCAATGTTCAATAAAGAGAAGGAAAGATATAACCTGAGTGTGGCACAAACTGGCTTCATACTAAACTCCTGAAAAAAAAACTAAACAGAATCACACATAGATGCTGCTAAAAATCAAAGGATAACATTCCACATTTACAACCTCAACTCTAAATCCATTTCATCCGGGTCTTGTTTGCGCTTGTTGAAGGTTTGTCTCCAGTTAATTTGAGGTTGCAATGGATCAAATTGTGGTACATAAGCATGAAATTTCTCCAACAATTCCTCAATGGAAGATGCAATTAAAATCATGTTTATTGAAATGGGAGAAATTAGCAGTTTCACAGTTGCAAAATCCAAAAAAGCTAATAAACTATCGAAAAAATTATTCACATTTAACAGACCAATGGGTTTATTATGCAAGTTCAGCTGGTACCAAGAGATAATATTAAAAATTTGTTCCAATGTTTCGAAACCTCCCGGAAGTGCAATGAATGCATTAGAATATGATATCACGAATGACATGCGTTCATACAGTGATTCAACTTTTACCTCAGTACCGATTGTGAATCCGTAGACCTGTGATAAAGGGTCGAGAGTGACTCCTATAATTCTGGATCTTCGCACTCGAGCAACTGTAGTAGCACATCCTAGCAACCCACAAAGTCCTCCTCCATAGATGACGTTGATTTTAAGATCTCCGAGTTTTCTTCCCAAATCGATTGTGGCAGCACTCTGACTTTGTCCACATGTTTGCTCCACCAAAGATTCCAATGATTTGCAATTGTACATGGGAATGTCCTTCTGTGTTGGGAATGGCTGCCATAAGAACTCAACTTTGCCAAAGAAAGCTAATAACTGAAACAAACACACAAAAAATAAAAAACAATAATATAAACAAGTAGTTGTGATTATGGCTCACATCTTCCTCTAGTCTTCCGTCCAGAAACGGCTGCAACACCTCTATGAGTTGGGGATATACTTCCCATCCAGTTTTCTTAAAACTGGGAAATAGGGTCTTCTAAAGTCAAATTCCCAAGACTGTGTTCTCGTTCATTCTTGAACTGAGTCTATAAATCGAGACGTTCATGTTACACAGTTTCACAAAGATGCGTCTCAAGAGTCTGTAGGATATCATCTAGCGACTCCTTACTCAGGCCATCCTTAATGAAAGTTATCTTATCTTCCCGATTTTTGGACGTAAATCTAAGTGAACGACAACTTGCATCACATGTCCATCTAGCAAACTTATAACAAACATTCATTCTTTTTACTCTTCATTTCTTTGCAAAACTGCTTTTACCTAAACCTGACAAATGTTTGGTATAAATGGTTGGAATTTCTCCCCCTATTCGAACCTTGGCTTCAATTAACCAACATATATCTGCAGGCATCCCATGGTGCATCAACATTCTCAACCGCTCTATTCTAAAGCGGTAGATTATTTTCAAATCATTCAAGAGAAAAGAATGAGTAGTATTTTGAATTTTTACAAGAACAAATTCCATTTGTAGTGGAAGAAATTGAAGAAATAAAAGAACAAAATTTCTTTCTTTCCCATTGCCTCCCCCAGTACAATGCGGCATCTATTTGGGACAAATGTTCCTTCTTTTACTTGGTTCCTCCCTGTACCTATCGCGACAGTAATGTGAAAAATCACATTACATCTTGTAGCCCTATGGGATATAGTACTTACGAACACAAAGTACAGTTTTAAAAATATAGAAGTCTTACAATTTTAATATAAATGTCCTGCGTTTGCTTCTCGGGGATGTAGTACTCTCCGTCGCTTCCTTTTTTGTGACGCCCTCGTATCTAGTTCAAACTTCGATTATCGGCATACAAAAAAGACTCGTCTGGTGATGAGGAAGATATCAAAAGGTCTTTCTGACGCCAGCGTGCCCTGACTTTCCCATGTGGTGTGGAAGGATATTTTGCTTCGCGTACCTAGACGCCTTCACACTTTTCTCCTACGGGAGAACATAATCCAAACCAGGAATTGAGATTTACGACGAACAAACTCATATAATAATTAGGAAGGAGAAAGATATTATGTCAATTTACATAGAATAGTTAACAAACCTTAAAATTGGCTCTCTCTTTTCTTCTTAAAATCCTCTCAATGCTTAGCACTAATCCAATTATACATCCCAAATGGAAGTTTACCTTGTTGAATGTACTCCCTATTAAGCTTGGATTTCCATGTCCTCCACGCCTTCCCTGCAGCTCTCAACGCTACTTCTTCGGCATCGTCGTTCGTAATGTAGAAAAATTCCTGCACATCCAAACTAGGAATTTCAATGCAAGCACACAATACTATACAGTGAGCACTTCGTTGTTTGTTATCTATTCGTAATGCATTCAGAATAGTAATTACCTTCGTATCGTTCTAGATCATGTCCTTCACGCCTTGCAACTCCGGGTTGTTCCAATTATCTACTGTTATCTGCACACATTGCCGACATAGTACATTAATCTGGTCAACAAATGACAACCTGTAATCTCCAATAGGCGAGTGTCCAGCATCAAACTCTATACCACCGAGCCCCAGTGACGGATGGGGTGGCCGCTTAATGTTCTTCCCAGTATAGCCCCCTCTTGTTTTCTTTGTCTTCGTGTTGGAGGAGCCGCTTATTTGGTGCATGATCTATTAGTGCACCTGCACAAATTATAAAACACACATCTATCAGTAACATGCAGATAACATGCATAAATAAAATGTAAGCCACCTTACGCATATTGGAGAAAATAACAAACCATCTAATAATAATAATAATAATAATAATAATAATAATAATAATAATAATAATAATAATAATAATAATAATAATAATAACAACAACAATAATAATATCAAATTATTGTAACTTGAAAATTGGTAAATGTGTACAATTTTAAAACCTTGATGATAACTCACATCTAATCACGGTTTATGGTCGATCCACAATCCTTCCCCATGGTCAGGTCGGGCGTATTGCGATTCCCCGAGCTGAACATCCGTTGCTGAAGGCTGAACGCCTATGGAAAAATGGGGGTCTTGTCAAAGTGATCGTACTCTTCTTCATCGACCACATTCCCGGCACTGACAATATATCTCTTGCCTGGAAGGACAACAAACCACTTCGAGTTTGACGGATCGGTAACGAAGAACACCTGTGTCGCTTTCGATGCAAGTATAAAAGGCTCGTCCACATAGTCCGGCCGGCCCAAATCAATAAGTGTGAATCCTAAATCGTCAGTTTTCAAACCCCTGTGGTTGTCAACCCATTTACATCGAAAAAGTAGAAACTTTAACATCTTGTAATCAAGTTCCCAAATCTCTTCAATGACACCGTAATACGATGACGCACCACCGTCCCTTGATAGTGCAATCAATGTTGCCCCACTGTTTTGCATTGTACTCTTATCATCTTGACGCTTAGTGTAAAACGTATATCCATTTATGTCGTACCCTTCAGACGAAGATATAACTGTAGAAGGTCCGTAGGCCAACCATCTTACCATTTCGGAAACGTTATTAGACGGTTGTGAGATCTCATGCATCACTCGGTCACGGAACCATCCCATAAACATTCAGTTGTGCTCCATTGTAATCCACACGTCACCCTTCGTGGGGTTGAGCCGGCGTAAAGTTGACATGTGATCATTCACATAAGGAAGAACCCCTTCCGAGTGTTGTAACACAACGAAGTGTGCTTTCTATCGAAATTAACATCGGGAGTGATGGAACGAAACCCGATTGTCCCCGTACCTATGAGTCTTCCCTCGTGCCGAGATCTAGGAATGCCGATAGCTTTGACACCATCTAGGTATTCGTTACAAAACTCGATTGCCTCCTCAGCGGAATAACCTTCAACTATCTGCCCTCCTGATCGATATCGGTTTCTTACGTACCCCTTCAAGATACTCATGCAGCTCTCGAACGGATATATATACCTTAAGAACACTAGACAATAAGCCTTAATCTCCCGCACCAAGTGTACGATCAGATGCACCATCACACCAAAAAAAGATGGCGGGAAATACATTTCCAACCGACAAAGCGGGTTCACGACATCAGCCTGCAGATGGTCTAGTAAGTCGGGATCAATTACCTTACCGCATATTGCGTTAAAGAATAAATATAGCTTCGTCAGCACCACCCTTATAGGGTCATCCAAAATCCCTCTAATTGCAACTGGTAGTGAGTGTTGCATTAGCACATGACAATCATGAGACTTCAAACCGACTCGTGTCAGATCTTTTGTCGACAAGAGCCGGGATATGTTAGAGGAATACCCAGATGGAACCTTGATCGATTTTAAGCACTCACAAAAACTTTTCTTCTCCGATAGTGTCATAGTATAACAAGCCAGTAGTAGATATGTACGTTTTCCATCCTTTATTGGTGCAAGCTTCTCACGTATTCCCATATTCATCATATCCTTTCTAACTTTGATGTTGTCCTTCGTCTTTCCTAGAATGTCTAACAGCGTCCCAATTATACTGTCACATACGTTCTTCTCAACGTGCATCATATCTATGCAATGTCTCACTAGTAAATGCTCCCAATATGGCAAATCCCAAAAGATGGATCTCTTTTTCCACAGTCTCTTGGGTAGTTACTTAGCAGTCTTGCCAAAAACGACGTTAATGTCATGAACCCGACAACAGACCTCTTTCCCTATTAGTGATTACGGCTGTGGACGGTACAATAGGCGTGGTTTGGAGGGAGAAACCTCCGATGACCAATGAAAATATTTTTCTTGTAGTTATGCAACTACAGATCATCAGTCTCATCACCACATATCGGGTATGCTTTAGGCCCTTTGTTACCGTACCCCAATAGATTACCATACGCTGAGAAATCATTAACAGTGCAAAATATCATGGCCCGCATGGTGAAATTAGCCTGGGTGTTGGCGTCAAACACTTCAACACATTCATTCCATAACTTTTTTAAATCTTCGACGAGTGGTGCCTTGGAGATTCCTTCAGCATGTTCTTCTTCCTTGTGGGGGTAGGTAGGATGCTAGGCAATATGGAGTGTTCAGCTCTGCTTATTTGTTACTAGTGCAAAATCAGTTTGCTGCTTCAGCATCATGATTCAGGTCTTCGCTTAAGTATTCTCCATGTAATTATCATTGGGTATGTCGATGTGGGTAGTACCATCACAATGATATTTCAAATCAGTCATTTGTGCAACATAGGAGATCTTGAATCAATTCATCTGAAAGGGGGACAGCTGGCATATTGTTCTACACTTGGATCAATTGGTCTACTTTTCGTTCCCCATGGAGATCTTGGACGTTGCGTATACAATAACTGAGGTGTTTATTTGATTGGTTTATTGTAGAAAAATTAGTACTTGGGATTGGTCCGCATGAGACCTTGGTGCATTTTCTTTGCCCCTTTGTGCTATTATGTAGGAAAGACTCTAAGTGCATCGATCATTTTTATATTGTATTTAATTTTTAAATGGTGATGTGCAGGATGGTTAATTTGTCACAGCTGGTTTAATTTCAACAGAAAATGAAAAGTAGAATCCTAGCGCAGAGAGAGAGAGAACTTTTTATGTTTCTAGCATCTTTGTTGTTCTCTAATGATAGCAAGAAATGAACGGTGCAGGCACATCGAGAATCGACTGGAACAGTATCAGCTGGTGATAAGGACATTACAGATCCTGTTGCTGCAGAGAGGAAATAGCATTTTGTGTGCTCGGTTTGGTCTTGGCTTGTATCTTTATCATGAAGACTAGAAGTTATCAGCACGACTTTTTCCATGCTAGACTTTAAATGCATTAAGATGCGTGTGATATTGTTGAATTTTTTTGAGAAGCATAAATTTGATTCTAGCATCTTTCTTGTGCTTACCGGACAGTAATAGCTTCTTATAGACATATCTCGTCTCCGTTTCCCTTTTCTATAGCATTGTGCTGGATTTGAATTTTCAGTTGTTTCCTCTTTGTCACTCTTCTTTGTACACTTTTTCTTTGAGGTCATAAGCGTTCCCCTCTTTGTTAACTTTTCAGGTGTATTTCATACCATTATCGCAAATCATCGTGTCTAGGAACATATCCGAAATATGAGAACACGCTCGAATTGGTAAATCCTGATAATCCCAAAAGGGGCGTGAACATCATGCAAGGCACGTGTCTCCCATTGAGGCTCAACAACTTAGCAACACAGTCATCAATAAGTAACATTATAATTAAGGAAATTGTGAGATATATTTATATTTTAAACGTTTGGTTTTAACATTAGTGTGAGAAAGTAATTCTTTGTGGAAGGGTTTAAGGGTTAGGGGCTCGGGCGAAGTGCAGGGGTTTGGGGGAGTGCAGGGGTTTAGGGATTTGGGGTTTGGGGAGTGCAGGGGTTTGGGGTGCAGGGTATGGGTTTAGAGTTTAGGGTTTAGGGCTTAGGGTTTTGGGGTTTAAGGTTTATGGTTTGGGGGTTTGAGGTTGGGGTTGGGGTTTGGGGTTTGGGGGTTGGGGGTTTGGGGTTGGGGTTTTGGATTTAGGGGTTTAGGGTTTAGGGTTTCTTATGAATCCCGATGCCTCCGGTTTCTTTCATCAGCTGTCTGTTCGTCATTTGAACTGGCATTGTTCGGATCATTCCCCGTTACTTGCTGAGTCGGAGCTATTTCCGCAGTTGGGGCTTCGCCCGTTCCACTTCCTGAATGTTTGGGCCCGCCATCATGATTTTCACTCCTTTGTCTCTCAGAAGTGGTCCTTCCCCTCCCGTCACACGGGCATAGCTGCTTTGTGGGAGAAGTTCTTTCGGTTGCGCCAGGGACTTTGTTGGTGGAATCGGCATGTGTTTGGGGATATCTTTGATCGGGTGCGGGGTGCCGAGTTGGCTGTCGATGAGGCTGAGCGGGCTTTTGATAGTGACCCTTCGCCCGGGCATCGTGAGTAGTTACATCGAGTTCAGGCGGACCTTAACCGCGTCTTATCTGTTGAGGAGGGATTCTGGCGTCAGAAGTCCGGTGCACGTTGGTTGGCTGAAGGGGACGGGAATACCCGATATTTTCATTCTTTGGTGCAGGGGCGCCGTAATCGATCTGGTATTCATCATATTCGGACTTCTGAGGGTGTGGTTTTATCTGATCAGCAGTCCAGACAGAGTTCCGCTGTGGATTTGTTTCGGGGGTTGTTGTCCTCTCCTGGGACCCCACGTCAGCCACTTCAGCCTGGTATTATCCCTTCGCTCGTCACCACGGTGGATAATGCCCAGTTGAACCGACTCCCCACTCTTGATGATGTTCGCGAGGCTGTGTTCAGTATTGATGGGGATAGTGTGCTGGGCCTGATGGATTTGCGTCACTCTTCTATCAGCAGTGTCGGGACATTATCTCGAAGGACGTCTACCGGGCCGTTATTGATTTCTTTGAGGGGGTCGAATCCCCCGGGGATTTTCTGCTACTTCTATTGTCCTTCTGCCTAAGAAGGATGGGACTTGTGCTTGGACGGATTTTCGGTCGATTAGTCTCTGCACGGTGTTCAACAAGATCATTACAAAGCTGCTGAACACCCGCCTCAGTGAGCTTCTGCCTCGTATTATCTCGCCCCAACATAGTGGTTTTGTTCCGAGGCATTTGCTTGGGGATAACGTGTTGTTAGCCCAGGAGATGGTACATAGCCTTGATAGGCCGGTTCGAGGGGGCAACGTTATCCTCAAGCTCGACATGGCGAAGGCCTATGACCGGATGGATTGGGATTTCTTACTCTCGGTGATGGAACAGTTTGGCTTTGATCAGTTGTGGGTTGACCGGATTCGACGTTGTATCTCCGGGTGTCACTTTTCGATCCTGGTCAACGATCAGTCTGCTGGTTTCTTTCCTTCGTCTCGGGGACTACGGCAGGGAGATCCTATTTCCCCTGCTTTGTTTGTGATTGCTGCTGATTACTTCTCCAGGTTGCTTACTCATCGGTTTCAACAGCACTCTTTCATGCAGTTTATTCATGGGGGCCCGACTCTTGTCTCCCATCTCTCATTTGCCGATGATATCATCATATTCGCCAATGGTCAGAAGCGGAGTATTCAGCACTTGTTAGCTTGTATCGAAAAATTTGGTGTTTGCAAATAAGCTTGATTTTGACCCTTATTCTTGTAGCTGGAGAGATGGAGTATGCGCATCTCCCTCTTTTTCTTCGTTCAAGGTAAGAGAAATTGTGGGGTGTAGCTGCGCAGGGTGTTTTTGTTTCAAATAGGTGTGAGGATAAAATTGAAAATAGGTGAGGTGTGAAGGGTAAACTAGGGGTGATCTGAAAAATGGTGTTTGGGTATGTTTAGCATCTGGGTAGGATGACACACCCAAACGTTAACGCTTTTGTTAATCCCAAAAGGAAACACTTAGATAGATTTTGACCACAAATAAAAAAACGGTATGATCAGGCATTAATGAAAAACATTAAAAAAATTAGTTGGCAACTCTAATCATCTCTGAATTAAAACCCAATAACAAGTTAACAACCACCGACTTACAATTCTATATATATACAAAATCATAATTCATAAGTCCTGCGTCTTGTTTGGATTTGCGAATTGGTGGTCTTGTTCAATCTCAGTCGGCCTATTCGGCCGAGACCAGATAACTGGTAAGTAAGCATTGTATTATATTTATGTTCAATACCTCCATTGCTGTGTAAGCTGACTCAGGACCAGTGAGGTCACTGGATTTTTGTTGCCTGTGTTAGTTGAATCTTGTTGCTTAATTAGTTAAATTATTACATAGTGTTGTCCCTATTTATGGACTAATTGTGTGTTTGTGCTAGTTGTTTTGTATAATTTAGGGATTAGGGTTTCAAATTTTGCCTCCTGATTTGGGAATTAAGAGTCTTAGTATTTGGGAAATTTTCAAAGTTTCAATAAATCAGATTTGCCCCTGAGTCTGATGTTTAGTTGAGTTCAAAAAGAATGTTTATTATTTTTGTCTAAATATTTGTTGATTCTGTAGACGACAATCTATTTTTTCGACTGTGGAGAGAGTGTTTTAAGCAATGAACATTATCAAGGATGGATGGATTGCACAGTATTAGTTGGTGAATGACAGTAACATAAATACATAATATCATCATTTATGCCGAGAAAGATATACTTTTAAGATTGATACCGAAATAATTATAAAACATTTTCAACGTATGAAAGAACTAAAAAAACGTATGAAAGAAGTATTTTTTTTTCAAGAAACTATCTCGTCTCGAAAATCCAAGCGTAAGATAAAGATTTTATTAAAAAGAAAAGCATTACACCTCCCGAGAAACTAGGTACAAATGCAACCTAAACAAACTACATGGAATGCAACGTATACAAACTATTAAAGTGTTTAAAAGCAAAGCAACAATTAATGTAATCTAAGATATCGCAAACAAGCCTGATCCAATTTAGCAATGCCTCTAGCTTCTTTGGGAAGATCTGATAGACCAAGAATAGCCTGTGACCGCATTACATAGCCCATATTAGCCATAAAGTCTGCTAGCTTGTTCCCTTCCCTCCAAATATAAGTAATCCTGTCAGTCATATGTGAAGACATTGTCTGATACTCTCAAGTATATAAACCTCAGTCCATGCCCCAACTATGTCCTTGGAAAGCAGACTTTGACGATTATGATGAGTTGCTAGGAGGAGATTGCCGTATTTGTTTAAGCGAGTTTTTAGTTGGAGAAGGTATTGTTGTTGTCATGCTCACATGCTTATCATTACTGCCTAATCCGTTGGCTAGATGAGGGAACCAATGTCCACTGTGTCGTTGTACTATGAACTTGCAAACTTTCTTGAGAGCTTTCAGGTGTAGAGTATAAAATCAATTTGCTCGAAAACGCCAGATGCATGGAATTCAGTGAGTTAATTGGGGATGGGATGAAATTCATCTCCAAACCATCTGCCATGTTTAATTTCTAATTAATTATATATTATATTATATTTGTTGGTTGTATGCTTCCTTTGCGGGTCTGGTTTCTGTAAGACAACGAATCCACTTGTTTTATGAATTTATCATAACAAACATGTAATTAATGGGATTTGTGTAACATCCTTTTTTTTCCTTCTCCCTACGTATGGTATGTTGTCAATCAAGTTGTTTAGCATGTCATGTAACTTTTGTGAAAATTGAAGGCAATCTGTGATTCTACATACTATTATATCCCACATCGGGTAATCAGGTAGTATAAAATCCAGTTAATAAGTTGGGGGTAAACCTTCCCTAATAAGCCGATTTTTTAGGAGGAGTTAGGCCCAATATCCTAACATGGTATCAGAGCCAGGCCCAATTAAGATGTTAGGTGCCCCCAATATCAATTTGTTCACAATCGTTTGGCATGGTCTACCATGTGCATGAGGGGGCGTGTTAGATCCTACATCGGGTAATCAGGTGTATAAAACCCAATTAATAAAGGAGAGGATAAACCTCCCCTAGTAAGACAGTTTTGGATGAGGAATTATGCCCAATACCCTAACATGACTCAATTTTGATGTTAGGTGCCCCTAATATCGGTTTGTCCACAGTTGTTTGGCATGGTCCACACTATGTGTGAGGGAGCGTGTTAAATCCCACATTTGGTAATCAAGTGGTATAAAATACAGTTAATAAGGTAAGGGTAAACCTCCTCTAGTAAGTTGATTTTCTAGGAGTTAGGCCCAATATCCTAACACATATAATAAGTCAAGAAGAAGAAGGAGAAAACCCTATCGATATAAACCCAATGGTATCCAATATTATTGAAGAAGAGTTTAAGTAAAGCACTGGTAAACATCCTCTTATAAGTTGATTTTCTAGGAGTTAGGCCCAATATCCTAACACATACAACAAGTCAAGAAGAAGAATGAGAAAACCCTATTGATATAAACCCAATGGTATCCAATATTATTGAAGAAGAGTTTAAGTAAAGCACTGTTGAAAGGCCAATTTTGCTTACATTATTTCGATCAAGCAATATGTTTGCTCACGATGGATTATCTGAATTGTGCAACAAGACAAGAGCTGAAGCTACATATTTCCCATACAACTGTATATCTGACTGACAACACACAATACTAGGGGTGGGCGTTTCGGGTACGGTTCCGGGTAGTTCACTACCCAGAACCGAACCGTAAATTCCGGTTCCTTGAAAAATGGATCTGTTCGGTTCTTTTCAAATGAAGTACCCGTCCGGTTCCGGTTCCTTCCGGTTCCGGTTCTACCCGTACGGTTCCGGTTATTTACGATTCATTTTTTATTACTCGAAAAGTACAAGATAAAAATAAAAATTTTGATTCGAACATAAATATAAGACGAAAAAATTTTGATTAGGTTCCACTCAAGAAGGCTGCTTCTTCTGCTAGGGCAAGCAACAAGTTCTTGCGCTGTTGTCGCCGCTCGGCGGAAGATCTTCTTGCTAGGCAAGACTTATTCCTGTTGCCGCCGCTTAGCAATTTCGGCAAAAGTCCGCAAAAAGTCAAATAGAAATCTAGAATTCTAGTAAAATTCTAGTATTAGCACCAAAATTTACTAGGATTAGCACCAAATATTAAATTTACTAAAAGAATTCACAAAAGTTGGCAATCAAATAGAAGAAATAGTGCTATTTCTTATCCTATTCCGGTTCCGGTTCCGGTTCCGAGTTTTTAGAAAAGGATCCGTTCGGTTCTCATTCCGGTTCCGGTTCGGTTCCGGTTCCTATTTTTTTTTAAAGAACCGTTCGGTTCCGGTTCTTTCGGTTCGGTTCCGGTTCTACCCGTTCGGTTCCGGTTTTTTTGCCCACTCCTACACAATACTACAAAAATGGACAAGTTGATGATGATATATATATACGGTCTTTGCCTCTGTGTACTGCTTCAACCACTTTCAAGCATCCTTGTCTCATTAACAGACCAGCTCTCCTTAACTTTCCCGTCGAAAGATCATTCACTGTTGTTGGTGGCTGTCTCCTTTTGTAAGTTTTTTTTTGTTTGTTTGTCTCCTCTTATAAGTTAAAACTAAAGTATTTTGGGTGTTTCCACTCAAAGTCTGCTTAAAGAAACAAAATCTAATAGGCAAGAATTATAATTCACAAAGTAGTAGAGTAGGTTTAGTTCAAGAAAAGTGCATCAATAAACAATAGTGGTGACAACTTTTCACGCGACAGCTTCAGCATACTGAAATTTGAAAGCTAATAATTTGGTCAAGAAAACTATACTTAGTCCAAGAAACATTGCCTGATAAAGAGACCATAAATTTGTTCACAACCTCATCTTAATTCTGTTAAGAGTAAATTTGGCCAATATTATTTAAACTGAAGTTTGCTTTTATTTTTCGATTATTCTCCCTCGTTGATATTTTGATTAAACAAGAAAAAGCATAACTCAATATATAACTCGAATATTTGGGCTTTTTCTAGCTTATAAAGCTTTTCAATTTACCAAAAAGATAAAGGAATTAAAAGACAAACATCCTTTTGTTAACTTTAAAAACCTATATAAAATTTGGTTCACCTTTCACTAATTTATGTTGTTATATTGTACAACAACAAATTTATAAAGCCCACTACATTTGTCAACTGATCCTTAGACCAAATTTAGAAGGAAAAATATCAATTATACGCATGTTTCACAAGCTAACATTTTTATACAATATAAATAAATACCAGTTTAAAATATACTTTCAACAAATAAAAGCTTGAGATATATAATTTATATGGTAAAAAATTCGCACATATAAAGATATTTTTGCATTTGCGGCTTTACCCAGTAAATTCTGATATATTTTTCATACTTGTATAGTCAAATTGTATTATCATTAACTATATATCATCCTTGATTATTAGGACACATTGTTTTGTGTACATCGAATAGCCGTATTCGTTGAAATTACATTCATTATACCTTAATTGTAACTAGGATTGATCTATGAAGTTATAAGTCTATAATCTAAATATTTTTAATCAACCATTAAGCAAATCCATTTTTGGCTTTTTGCTATGACCTTCTACTAATCATGTACTTAATCATTAAGAAAATTAAAGAATTGAGTGAACACTTTCTTAGAAAAGCTTAATCAAGAATTCCAAAATTAGAAGGCTCCATCTTGATCTCTCTCTCTCTTTAATGGTAATTATATATTTAGTTGTGCCATATAATAAGTAATAAGTTCCTTAAAAGTACAAAAACCAAGTTGCAAAAGGTTAAAATTTGATAGTTGAACTTTTAAAGGAATGGGTAGGTGCAGACAGACATTGTATCTCCAAAAGGAAGTCTTGCCTATAATGATAGGAAGAAACAAATTTCACCTCCATCCTACACTCCAAAAGTAGACATAAATAATGAGTGCATTTTAAATTTGGCAATATTCAAAAGTTATACAGCATTACAGCGGTGATATTATGTCGATTAAGGAATACATGTCAAATCAATATTAAATAATCTTGAAGTGATTACATATATCAAGAATATTGAAGTTATTTTTGTTTTGTCAACACAAGAAACCTTGCCCATTTTTTATTAGGTAGATTGGCTTTGATTTAATTTTGCAGGGGTTAAATTCTCATCTGACTTTTATTGTTGCCGAGTACAGAATTCTATCGGACATTGCAAAGTGGAGATAGATGAAAGTGGAGATGCGGAGACGAAATTCTGTCGTAGAATAATGAGTCGACAATTTAAAAGTACAACGATGAAAACAAAACGCATATTGTATTGTAATAATAAAATGTTTAAGATATATCATTTACATGGATTGAGAATAATAATTAATATTATAGATGAGGTCAAAATTAGGAAAAACAAGTAATCTCCTTCAAGCCTTCTAGGCCGCCAACTAGAGAAAAATGAAAATTAGATACAAGAAGCAGTATTCTCAGAGCCGACCCGGCCCCGGCCCGGCCGGTCGAACCATGAAACTCGGGACCCGGCTAGAAAACCTGTCCGGGTTATCCCTAAAACCTAGCTTGGTCAAACCCAGTCAAAGACTCAGGTTTACTTGGAAAATTCGGTTGACCCGTGTGACCCGGGACTGGGTTTGAATTGAGTTTTTGTATTTTCTTTTATTTTTTGAAATTTTAATATATTTGTATATTTTATGTATTTATTTAATATTATTTTAATTACCAGGTTGACCCCATTCGACTCCGGATCAACCCTATGATCTTTGACCCAATCGCTCAGTCGAGTCGGGTTTTAAAACATTGACAAGAAGTATGGATCCACTACACGTGGTTTGGACAGGGATTGACCCAATTTCAAAAATACAATTGTTTATCAAAGATTTCAGCAATTGCAAATGTGGGGATGCAGCTCAGATTCTAGAGCGCTCTGTCACAACTCGCGCATTTTAGAAAATTCTAGAGACGAGCATCACTAGAATACCATAGAATTCTCTAGAAGATTTCCACACACAATGTATATAATTCTAGGTCCATTTATCTAGAATTATGTAAAGTATAAAATATTGTAAATATCCTAGATATTTTAGGGGAAAATTGTAGAGTATTCTAGAGGCATGATACTAGCCGTTGGATCAAGATGATAACCATCATCCATTTGAGGAGGTGGAAGTATAAATAGGGGTAGGGAGCTCATCTGTAACCATCTAGGAGTTGTAAGCTTCACTTGCAATATAAAGTATATTTTCAAGCTCTTAAGTGTTCTCACTTTGCCCTTATTCTTTAAAGTTCTCTTAAGTTGTAACTTGTGTTGGAAACAACAAGTCCATGATACGTTGTATCAGGGCTAGGGTCGAGACATCGGGATGGGGAGAAAAGGCAACAAGAATAAGGATGTCAATAAGTCTCACACCACCCTTGAGGAAGAAACTCAAAGCCTAAGTCCTAGCCAAGCCCATAAGGAGGAGGAGGCTTGGGACGAGACAGCGGAGGCGTTCGTTAACTCGATGTGGGCTCACGTTAACTCCATCGAGAAGTCCCTCACCAATCATGAGAAAGAATGTGCAGATCATTCTTGGTGTTCAAGCAAGCCCTTGACAAGGTCCTGAGAGACCAAGAGATGTTGGAGGATGAGGTCATCGGTGATTTAAATACTTTGTAATTTAAATACTTATTTATCATGCATTTACCTATTTATTGATACCCATAAAATACCTATCAGGGTGGGGTTTTCAGAAGTGGGGTTTTCAAAAGTAGGCTTATACTTGAATAATTCGACTTCCAGAAATTTAATACGATCTTGACAGGCACGAATCTAATTGTCTCTTTCCATCAATGTGCGCTTCAAGAACACAATCTCTCCCTGTATGTGGGCCAAGATATTATTACCAAGATGTTACCATTTTGAACCAATTTTAAACACTATCGGGAGCAATAATCTAGATTATCGGGGATGGTAATCTAAAGAGAGAGTCGTATAGTGAAAAAATCGGAGATGGGGGAGCTTTGAAATATGAATCGTATTTGTTTTATCATAGTGACAATTGTGTAAATGGGTGGTTTTTAATGTTTATATTAGTATTTGCATGCAAAAAATAAATTATCAATCTGGAAAAAAGTTACACTAAAAGCTACATTGGTTTTGTATATTCTATAATATGAAAGAGAACGTCCATAGCTCTAAATATATCTAATCAAGTTAAAGGTTGACTCATGAATTGAATATCTTTCAGAAAGTTCAATAGGGCAACCTCATAATTGCTAAAATTTTGGTGTTTTAGTGTTCTAATTATGATTGTCAGGGTGGGTAATATTATTACTGCGGTAAGCAATATTATTATCGAGGGAGATAATATAATAATTATGATAGTAGGTAATATTATTGAATCCTCCGTTCTGAAGAGCATGCACTAATTCAGTTGTACGCTTGCCTTCTCAGGTCAAGTGGTTGTTTCACACCATTTATATTATTTCTGAAATGTTGCAATCTGTTCAAGGCAGCCAATTCGAGTAGCCAATTAGAGAAAATGCTTTTGATTCAATACTCAAGAGACATAATTCTCCATTCTGAAGGGTCGACAGGGGAATTAATATTTTTGTTGTATTATTCAATGCTGTAATTCTTGATTCAATTATAGAATTTATTTTTTAGATTTTTGTAATTTTGAGATTTGGAGGAGTGATTATATGTTGATTTATTATGAGCTTTTTTCCTGTGTATGCAAATTCCGAATGTATAAATCCCTATTTGATTTTCATTACAAAATTTATGGAGGCAGTGATTATATGATAATTTGTAATTTTACATGTTTGGATAAATCTTATTTGATTTTCATTATAAAATTTTCGTAAGTAGTGATAATATGCTGATTTATAATAGTATTTTTATGTATAAGCACTTAAATATGGATAATAGTGATAATATTCCTTCATATTTTTGGGGAATCATTGTTAGTTCTTTATATTACTGAGTTAAATAATATTATTATTAGGGTATGCAATATTATTATCAGGTTAAGTAATATTTTCTTGCGTGTAGAAAGAGAAAGTCATAAATTGAGGAATGGAGAAGTTGAATATTGATGGAGATTAGTTGTGGTGGTAATCTGATTACTTGATGAGGTAATCTGGAGAGAGAAAGTCGGAGATAACGAAAGGGAGAATGTGTGACTGAGATTACCTGAGGGTAGTAATTTGGAGAGAGAAAGTGCATAGAGAAAGAAAGTTGGAGACGGGAGAGGTGAAGAGTTGAATGTTGATTGAGATTACTTTGGCCGGTAATTTGGAGAGAGAAAATTCATAGAGAGAGAAAATCGAAGACATTGGATTATTGGAATGGAGAAGTTGAATGTTGATTGAAATTATCAAGGACGGTAATCTAGAGAGAAATTGCGTAGAGAGAAAGTCAAAGACGGGGGAAGCAAGAAGTTGAATGTTGATCAAAATTACCTTAGCGGTAACCTAGAGAGAGAAAATTCATAGAAAGAGAAAGTCAAGGATGAGAGAAGCTAAGAGTTGAATGCTGATCAAGATTACTTGGGACGATAATCTGGAGAGAGAAAGTGCGTAGAGAGAGAAAGTCGAAGATGGCGAAAGGGAGAAGTTGAATGTTGATCGAGATTACTTGTAGTGGCAATCTGATTACCTGGTATGGTAATCCATGTTACTCGGGAAGGTAATATTTGTACGTCCATTGATGTTTATAAATTGAAATTAAGTGTATTGAATGAAGTATAAATGTAATGGCCCGCCCGAATTCGTCCCGAAAACCGTATGTGAATACGTATGTGATTCCGTATCTGTACCGTATATGATCCCGTATATGAGATGAAATGACGTGATGATGTTTCGGCATGCTATACATGTATATGATATGTTCACGATATGCTTTGCAGTACAGGATATGTCCCGGAATGCGAAACGGCCTTCGAAATGATGAAAATGGGAAAATTTCGCAGAGTAATTACGACGTAAATGTTGGAATTACGTAAATGTCGTTACGTAGTAAGGGTCGAAGGTTACGGCCGTAAATGGTGAACAGTAGAAAATGTCCAAAAGTTTCAGAGAGCAAATTACGGTCGTATGATCTGAAGATACGGCCATATGGTTGGAGTTACGGCCGTAAGGCATGGAGTTACGGCCGTAAGTCAAGAAGGTGAAATGCAGGGGATTTACAGAGAGTTTATTACGGCCGTATGATGGTATGATACGGCCGTATGAATCAGGTTACTACCGTAAGGATATGGAGTTACGGCCGTAAGTAAGGGGTTACGGCCGTAAATGTGGAAGTTATGGCCGTAATTTTAAGTCGGCAGATTGGTATTTCTAGATGATTCTTGTCATTTCGTGGGCATTTCTCCACCAAGCTCGACTCCCACACTCCCAAAACCCTTCCAAGTCCCTCATGAACCTATGTGATCATCTCCAACTCCATATATGATCCATGTAATGCTTGTGTAATCTATGATTACAAGGAAGAAGAGGAAAGAGGAAGAGAAGGAAAAAGAGGAAAGGGAGAAGAGGAAGAAAATGGTCTCCATGCTTGTTTGAACTTCATCTATGGTGGGTAATGGTTGCTTTACATGCTTTATGACGTATTTGCATGATTTATACATGAATTGAACAAGATATGACATGATTATGATGATTAGAGACCTTAGAAGCATGCTAGGATCTCTTGGCCTTGTGTTATGGTTATGATATGATGTGATGATGATATGTATATGTTTACGTGGCCTATGTGACCTTCGTGCCAACTTATATGACTTATGTGGCTATAGGAAACTATATGTAATGAACCAAGGAAATGAAGTCATGTGTAGGAAGCTATATGTAATGGAACAACTAGAAGGTTAAGCTTGGCATTCATATATGTTTACGTGGTTCAATATGACGTATTATGCGTGTTATGTGATGCTGATATGTGGCTTGTGCTTACGTGAACCAAAATGAATACGTATATCATATGTGGTATGTCGTGACGTTATGTAAAGTAAAGTGCCAACGTTCAATGCACGAATATGTAATGTTTATGCTTGTGCTCGCAATATGATCATGAAGCCTTGTTTATATGTTACGTATGAATGATGACGATGTAATGACGATGTGAAAGGAACAAGGCATAAACAGGTAACGTTTATGTCAACGTATCATGAGCATATGTGTGTGAACGGTTACCAATCATGTGTTTACATATGAATGATGTAAACTGGCTACATGGGGGATCTACGCCCCATAAAGACGTGGTCAGTCGGGGGATCTACGCCCCGTATGTTATGAAAAGCGGGTCTTCAGGGGATCTACGCCCTGTAAAGAAAAGGCCTAGCTAATGAATGAACGGCGTCACGTATTCACACGATTTGTAATTGGGGCCCAAAGTAAACGTGTGACATGCATTGCATTGCATCTATTATCCACTGAGTCTTTATGACTCAGTATGTGCGTATGTTGTATGTTTGATGAAGGTGCTATGCGTGGAGAATTGGCGAAAGGTCATATGATGCTATGACGTGGTGTGTGGGCGAAGAATTCAAAGATCTTGCGGTACGTAATGAAAACCGAAACCCTAGCTTTACGTTATATGTTTTAATGAAAGGAATTTAGGGTTTCGTGTGTAAATGAATGACGGACGCACGTTTAGTTCCACAATGTTATGTATGTTATGAAATGAAACGAAACGAAAAGAATGACGTGCACGGGCCCGAGGGTGGCCAATGTTTATGTCACGTGCACAGCGCGCTCTGATTATGACGTCATTTATGACGTATATGCACATGGAACTGGACGGTGCGTTACAATAAAATTATGTTTATGCTTGCAATTTTTTTATCATAATGATAAATTTGTTCATTTATGTTATCTTAAATATTGTGTTTGTATGTGAATTTTCTAAATGTGCAAGAAAACAAGGAAAAAGAAGAATAAAAATGACTGAAAACGGAAAAAAATCCAAAAGTTGGAACACCAAAATGAAACAATCCGAAAGATAGGGGACCTTGGATGCAAATATTTTGGGATATTTTGAAAGAAAGTTCAAAAATTGAGGAAAAGTGTAAAATTTAAAAGTTGAAGGACCTCATGTACAATTTGAAAGATAGATGACCTCTTGTAGCGGTGATAATCTTGGTTGTTTGGGTTTTGGATTTAACTAGTGGCAGAGTAATAAATTAAATTTGGTAGATAGCATGTTTGTGTCTTGTTAGGGAAAAATAGAGTTAATGGTAAAAAAAAAGATGTTATGATTAATTGGGCAATTTTTTAATAAAATATGTAGTTATTGGGCATTTTCTCTATATTTTTTCTCTCACTTTTTTCAACAATTCATTTATTAATTTAACTAGTATCACGGTCGTGCAATGCACGAAAACAATTGAATTTATGTATAGTAAATAATTGATATAACATTATAAATATATTGAACATAAATATTGAATTACATAATTATATTGTATAATTGTAAATAATTATTGAAATCTATAGTATTATATTTTGATATAGTCAGTGCAAAAAATGTGGAGTAAATTCACAATTATAAGTTAAAAAAATTCACGTGCTTCATATAATTAAAAAGTTTATCAAAAAGTGTAACTTTAATTCTAATTATCGTGCATCGCATTACACAACAATAATCGTGGAGACTTATTAATTGTATATGAATCGTTGGAATGAATATATAAAAACTCTTTGATTATCAAAACACGTTATTCTCGTTAGTACATATCAAATTTATATTGAACACCTTTTCTCTTCTGAAATGGACATTACGTACTCTAAACTCTAACTGTAATTATTACTTAATTTTAACTTTATTGTATAAGAAGTATTATGCTTAACTTTATGTAACTTAAATTTATAGTAATACAGATAGTTTTCTACATTTATATAATTCATTTGATTTTTTCTATTTTGGCAAATTGTATTTTAATATTAGAAAGAAAAATTTTTATTTTTAATTTTATATATTTAAAAAAGGCAAAATGCCTGCAATGCAAAATCTGGTTAGTGAACATATCACATCATCCATATTAAAAACGAAAAACATCAATTAACTTTTTAAATTAAAAATCGCGTATCATGTTGGTATTATTAATAGGGTATCTGCCAAACGTAGCACTTCAATTATAAAATATAGAGATTAATAAATTACAATTTACTTAAAAATAAATTATTTGACATAAATCCAGTTATAATTATAACTACTCACTATTTAATTTTAAAAAATAAAAAATTAAAAAATATTCACTATTTTTTAATAGTCCAATTCACATAACCAAACAAAATTATCAAAACCTATAATTTTGACACAATGAAAATAAATAAAAAATATTTATTATTTAATATCTTGAATTAGAACTTTAAAAAATGGAGTTACATTAAAAATCTTTCCAAAAACCAATTTTTTCGCATTAAATGTTTATTTTAAATATTGGTTTATTTTCAATTATGTTTTTAATTACTAATAATTAATGTTGGTTTATTTCCAAAACTAATTTTTTAAATTTTTAAAAAATATTTAATGTGTGTCACGTTAGCATCTTTGCCTATATGGCACTTCACAAATTATAATATAAAGATAACTACTTTATATTTTTATTACTCTAACTCTACACTTTAAAATGTTAAAGGCTTGTAAGAAATTTGATGGTTTTGAAAAAGTTTGGGTGTATTCAATTGAGACTTTTAAAAGTCAATTAAAATATTAGGATATTCAATATAGATTTTTATGGATTTTTAAAAAGTCCATTAAAATCATGATATATTAAATGAGAACTTTTAAAAATCCTTCGAAATTACGAAGTATTTAAAATTGTCTTGGATTTTTAAGGACTTTAATGGAATTCTTTAGGTACTCATCTTTTAGCTCAAAGTACAAATATAATTTATCATATGAAATCTATCACTCACCCTTAGGATTTCGATGGACTTTTATTTATTGTAGTCGCCGACCACCACTGTAGCCGCTGTCGCTGCCCCCACCACTTCCATCACGACCACGACCACCACCCTCCTCTCGTTGCCGCCGCCACCACCACCGCCGCCACCACCACCGTCGCCGCCATCTCTCATTACCCTTTCTTTATTATTTTTTTTCATTTTTTCTATTTCGCAATAACATTGATGTAAAAAACTTCTTATAATATTTTTATCTTCATTTTCTTCAACTTTTAGTGAAATAGATAATTATTTACAGAAGATCGTAAAAATTTATAATTAAATATTCTATATTTACTCATTATTTTAATAATTTGATATATGTTTTGATATACTAATTAAACATGAGATAGTTTTTTAGGTTTTCTCATTAAATTATATTAAAATATTGCGAAATTTCTATTTGCAGTAGTTATGTATTTTTGTAGTTAAAAAATTATTATCTTTTTTAGAAATATATTTTATAAATAATAATTAATTATTACTAATTTTTGCTTTGGGAAACGATAATAATAATTTAATGAAAAAAGAAAATAAAAGACAAATCTCAATAAGTTTAATAATATTTATTTTATGAAACAAAAATCTATAATATCAACTAAATTCTGAAGAAATTCAGTAAAAATTTTGAAATAAAAGTCCTTCCAAATCTATAGAAGATTTTTATAGATTTTGTAAAAATTTACAAAACTCTATCAAAAATTAATAAAAATAAATTAAATATTATAAAAGTCATTCAATTTAAAATTAAATAAAAATCTATTAAAATCCTAATAAATCTAAATAAATACACCCCACTAAATGTTTGTGGCTGGTTGACAAAAAGGGAAAAATGTTGAATTTCATAGTCAATCCAACTACAAGAAGGCCCGATTGACATGCAAGTACCCGATAAATAAATAAACAAAGGATTTGCCCTCGGAAGCTGGTAGCCTGGAAGGATTTGCCCTCTCAACCTGGAACGAGGAACTAGACACGCAAAATCAGGATTCAGGCATATGATGCCCTTGATCCATCGGCTCGCTGTACAAACAGACGATAATTTTTTATTTAACATGACTCTTTGAGTATAGATTTATTTTTCCTTCATTTTTGTTTTTGAAGTACTTTGAGTATACTCTGTTGAATTAGAATTCACGAAAATGGTAAAAGTGCGAATGAACACAGCCGATGTGGCGGCTGAGGTTAAGTGCCTCCGTCGCCTAATCGGTATGCGCTGCTCTAACGTCTACGATCTCTCTCCTAAGGTATCCGTGTCTCTACGTATTTCACTATATTATGGAATACCTCGAGTTTTTTTTTTCCCCCTCAATTTCCTTTACCTTTCTAGAAGAAACATCGTGCTATGAGTTGATATACAAATGAAAACATGTTGCAGACTTATGTGTTCAAGCTGATGAATAGCAGTGGAGTGACGGAGTCGGGGGAGAGCGAAAAGGTCTTGTTATTGATGGAAAGTGGTGTCAGACTGCATACCACTGCTTATCTTCGGTAAAGTGTCAAGAATTTCCTTCATTTTCTGCTCTACATGGGTTGTAATGAGTCCTAATCCATATTAAACAGTACTACTATAACCTAATATTACAACCTGCAAGCATAGTTCAACCAACCCAAAAAATGAATAATAATAATAATAATAATAATAATAATAATAATAATAATAATAATAATTAATAATAATTAATTAATTAATTAAGTCAATGAATTATCTGGATATATTTGATTTTCCTAGCACCTGCTTTCACATCTTGTTTCAATAAAGCTTGCTTCTTTCACTTCTGTACGTAAGCAGAAAATTGGACAAAAACAACAAGAGAAATATGAAATAAATGAAAAGGGTGAAGGCTCTCACCAATGGTTGCAACTTCACTGTTGAGTGTGACACTAGTTGTAGGAGGTAAGGGAGGATTGCTTAACATATTCTACTTTCTCCATTTCTATAATATTTGTTATGGTTCCAAGACTGAGATGGGGTTAGAGTAACCGTATAAACCCTTTCCGAAAAGCTGAGATGAATGGTTCTGTAAATCAAAGCGAGGCAGTAAAGAATGGCACCCAAGGTTAAGTTTCGAGGCATCTAATGGAAGCTTCATGTAAACAATAACTTTGATTCGTAGTTGCCCAACTTAAGATTTGTTTCAATTTCAATGTATATAACAACAAAGGATGAAATATTAAGGAAGTGAGATGATACGACTTGAATGTTGAGAGAAAATATGGTACACGCCTTACATGTCAAGGAAGGAGTAACATATGGCTTCTGTCCTCTTAGTTTATTGTTTAACAATAAAGTTTAATATGGTTGAAACTTGATAGTGCGATAGCTTTTAACATAAAAGGTATACACAAAACACAGAGAGGAGGGAAAAAAAAAGAAGAAGAAGAAGGAAGCAAAATTTGGGAGATGGAACCATAATGGACATCTTCAGAACATGTAAATTTGGGTTGTTTGGTTGACAGGGACAAAAGCAATACTCCTTCTGGCTTTACATTGAAATTACGGAAACACATACGAACAAGAAGGCTCGAGGATGTGCGACAACTTGGATATGACAGGGTGCGTTTGTGAGCCTTCTGTACTTTACTTTGATTAAGACATAATCATTTTCTGAAGCATATGATAACTTTGAATTCGGTATTGTCTTTAGATGATACTCTTCCAATTTGGATTGGGTGTTAATGCTTACTATGTAATTTTGGAGATGTATGCCCAAGGGAATATTCTTCTTACGGACTCTGAGTACACTGTCCTGACTCTCCTGCGGTCACACAGGTAGGTGAATCCTTATATCTTTACTTTTCATTTGCTCCACTGCATATGCTTCTATTTATCAGCTGCAGCTCTTTGGAAGTGTTTTTGAACTTTATCTGTTACTATTAACAGAGATGATGATAAAGGGATCTCAATCATGTCACGTCATCGCTATCCAGTTGAAATAAGCCGAACTTTTGAGCGTACAACTAGGGAAAAGTTGTGGGAAGCACTAACATCTTGTTTGGAATGTAGCAGAGGGGAGGATTTAGATAGGAATGAACAGGGAAATAATACCAGTGTGCCTAAAGGAAAGTTAGGCAGCCAAAAGAGCAGGAAGCCCACTGAGTCGAATAAAAATGATGGTGCTCATGCGAAGCAGTCAACTCTGAAGATTGTTCTTGGAGAAGCATTGGGTTATGGCCCTGCACTATCAGAACATATTATATTAGATGCTGGTTTGATTCCAAGCACAAAAATTGTTACGGACTTCAAATTGGAAGAAAACACCATCAGAGCTCTGGCTGAAGCTGCTGCAAACTTTGAAGACTGGCTGGCAGATGTTATATCTGGAGAGAAAGTTCCAGAAGGGTACATCATAATGCAGCAAAAGAATTCTGGTAGAAAGAATGACCCCAGTTGTCACGAAGGAGCTGCTGAGCAGGTCAGCTTTGTTATCATCATCCTTTTCACTATTTATATGCACTTAAGGATGCAAGTAGATGTGCTTTCCACTATGAAAGTTAATGTTGATAGTGATTTTTTTCAATGGTACAGATCTATGATGAATTCTGCCCATTGTTGCTGAATCAGTTTAAATCAAGAGATTCGGTGAAGTTTGAAACATTTGATGCTGCATTAGATGAATTCTACAGTAAAATTGAGAGTCAGCGCTCTGAACAACATCAAAAAACTAAAGAAAGCTCAGCTATACAGAAACTTAATAAGATAAGGACTGATCAGGTGCATTATTGTCATCCCAGAAAATTTATTTGGAATGTGATGCCTTTTCATTTGTGCTGTGATTCATGTGCCTATGAAATATGTGGATCAGTTGTTAGTTAGCACTCATCTAACATTTGAAATTAAGTTAGGATATGATATCTTACACTTACAGATTGAACTAAATTCTGAAGAAGCATGTTGATATTAATTTAATCCGTGTTTGTATTGATTTTCGGAGGTGAGGGTTGATTCCTTTTTCTTTTTCTTTTTCTTTTTTTTTTTTTTTGTCCTTTCTTTTTGAGAATGTGTGGTTGAAAGGTCATGGGTTCTACAAAATGTGTGGTTCTAAATGAATTGGGTAAAAATCTAGACTAAACAAGCTTAGCTAAGTGTTTGCACTACATGGCACCGGTATTGAATGCTATTGCTAGCATTAAATGCTTTCGGTAATGCTACAGGAAAGTCGTGTACATGCACTGAAGAGAGAGGTTGATCAGTGTGTGAGGATGGCAGAGCTGATAGAATATAATCTAGAAGATGTAGATGGTGCCATTTTAGCAGTTCGTGTAGCTCTTGCAAATGGTATGAGCTGGGATGATCTGTCACGCATGGTGAAAGAAGAGAAGAAATTGGGAAACCCTGTTGCTGGTCTCATTGACAAGCTTTACCTTGAAAAAAATTGCATGACGCTGCTGCTGAGTAACAACCTTGATGAGATGGATGATGACGAGAAGACACAACCTGCGGACAAGGTATGGCATGAAGTTATGGTTCACTTTTTGCCACTGAACCTGCATTACATTTCAAAATAATGATGCTGTATTATGCGTACTCTGGAAAGCCTTATGTTGATGTCAGTGAAGCTAAGCAATTGTAGTCACATGAATTTTATATTGGTTTGGTATTATGATTTTGATTGCTCCGAGTCTCCCACAAACTTAGCAACTGTTGGCTGTATGAATTACAATAGGCTTAACATAGTAAAAATTTCCATGCCCTTGCATCTATGTTTCCACTTAGTGAAAGGGGAAAATGAAGAAACCTAACGTTTGGAACAAGGAATGATTCGCTTGAATTGTTGAGGTTTTGTATTCTTAGGTGGAAATTGATCTGGCACTTTCGGCCCATGCGAATGCTCGAAGATATTATGAAATGAAGAAGAGACAGGAGAGTAAACAGGAAAAGACCGTCATGTCACACGAGAAGGCTTTGAAGGCTGCTGAGAGGAAGACTCGTCAACAGCTGTCACAGGTAGCTGAACAATTTAATGGCTGGTTCCCTTTGAGTCAATATGTGGTGATGCTATTAGTTTTATTTTTAGCTTAGGTACCATTTCATAAATAGAATTTTGCTGCCTCCTGATGCAGAGATTTCTGTAGATGACACTGATCTAGGGGACATTTGGATAATTAATCTGCCACGCTGCCTACATTTTTCCTCCTTTCACCTGCTGTGTATGTTCTCGGCATTATTTTCAACTGGTATATCTTGGTGCATGCAGCTACATCCTAGAGAACTGTTAGCTTCATTTTAAGGGACTAGTGCAGCGCTCATTTCTCTTTCCTTGTCTGACAGCATTCTTCATTTAAAATTTTTGGACTGTTTGCGCAGATTGAGGTTCATTGTTGGGGAAGAGAAATAAAATGGGTCAAGAAAAGGCAGTGGCAATTCCAAATTTTTCACGTAGTGAAAAATACCAATGCCAGGGCCTTGTTAGGATACAAAATTTTATCCATGTTTACTCATTCTTTTTATCCATGCGGGACTTCTTGTGGGAAGGTGGGGATATTCCGGGGAAAGAACACTTGGTGGCATGGGAGGATGTATGTAAGCCCAGATCCCAAGGAGGACTCGGTATTGGGAACATTGAGGCTAGGAATAAAGCGTTTCTCATGAAGTGGTTATGGAGATTTCCTCTTGAAAGCAACTCCCTATGGCACAAAGTGATAAAGAGCAGATATGGAGCTACTGGAAATTTTTGGGACACTAAGAAAGGGGATAGGTTGACAAGTAGAGGCCCGTGGAAAGGGATTGCTGCCTTGTACGATGAATTTCTGCAACTGGTTAAGTTTAAAGTGGGTAGGGGGGACAAAATTAGGTTTTGGGAAGACCATTGGATAGGGGACAGTGCATTTACTGATAGGTTCTCAGATTTAGCTGCGGTCTCCTTAGCCAAAAACAAGTGCATCTCCGACCTATTGACTAGAGAGGAGGGGGGTTCAAGTTCTGTTAGAGGGTGGAATCTTCGTCTAAGAAGAAACCTATTCGATAGGGAGATATCGAGTTGCTTAGAACTGCTGGAATTGATCGAAAATGTTCCTATATGTGAGCTCTTGGAAGATAGTAGAGTTTGGATCCCTGATGACAGTGGGTTTTTTTCATGTAAATCAGCCTTTAACACGCTGAGTCAAGTCCAGTTATATCCAGAGAAGAAGTGGGCAGTTACCTTGTGGAAAAGCCTTGCCCCATCTAGAGTCAAAGTGTTTATTTGGCTTTTGGCTTTGGAGAAGCTGAATGTCCACAACATTATGCAACCGACGCCCTACCTTGTGCTTTCTCAGGGATGGTGTGTTTCTTTGTAGGAATGAAGGGGAATCTGTTAACCATCTCTTCTTGGAATGCAAGCTTGCACATAAACTATGGTCTAACCTGTTTGAAGTATTTGGCATTCAATGGTGTATGCCACGGTCATGCCACCAGTTCTTAGCTTGTGAATTGAAGGGAGGAGAAAGGATATCACGATTGTGGACCACAGCTGTTATTGCAATATTCTGGGCAGTTTGGTTAGAAAGGAATAACAGAATCTTTGAAGAGAGGGAAGCCGCAGCTGAGGAGTTGTGGGAGAAAGTCAAATTTTGGGTTGCTACTTGGGTTTACAACACTAGAAGCTTTGAGGGCCTTTCTTTCTTAGACTTGTGTAGGGATTGGACTAACTTTCTGTATAGAAATTAGCCTTACGTTTTTGGAACCTCGGGATTTTGGTCCCTGGTTGCTTTTGTATATTTGTAATCAATTCTCATGCTATATAACATAGAAGTTTCTTTGTCAAAAAAAAAAAAATTCTTTCTAAATTTGAATTTGGTCAAACCAATTACATCTAGATATCTGGTGGGACCTACGTATATTACACAAATCTCGACCTTTCAACTCCACTCATTCTCCCTTATGCTTCACATAAAAATCCATTAAAAGACCAATCCTAACATGGGCTAGGACAAACATCCTTCAGGAAATTGAGCTTGATTCAGGATAAATGATTGGAGACCCTGGAAGAAGAGATCTTAGCACGAGTTCTAGTAAACTTTTATTCGGTTAAAAACTAACTTTTTAGGTTGAATAGTGGTAGGGATTCATGAGTGGTGATTTGAGATGTGTGGTTAAAACTGAAGTTTGATTTTCATTAAGTTGCAGAAGTAGATCTCGTTTGGTACAATTTCTTAAAAGTCATTTTCCACACATCATTTTCCATCATCGATCATTCTATTGATGTGGCAACTTTTTTTATATTTTTTAAAATGTTTGTTTAATTTTGAACTACACATTCATAACTTTTGTTTTCCCCTACAAATCTCACCAAAACCTTAAATTTTAGGCGGAGAAACGACCAGGTGCTTAGATTTCGTAGGAGATTAGTCAAGGTGGGCTTGTGTCTAGATGAGTCTCTGATTTGAGGGCGGAAATCTTTCCTTGAGAAACCTTTCGAAGATTATATAATACGAAACAATCTTCAGATGGATTAGGAAAAAGTATTAAGCCTCGGTGGCTTCAATGCAGCATTGTTTTTAATAATCTTTGGGAAATAGCGAAGATAGATTTTTACATTTCCATGCTGAAGGAATACAATCCATCCTTTGGAGGTAATAGTTAGGTTGTAAATGAGATGTAAGTTCTAAAATTTGAAGTTTTCCAATTTATTTAGGATTTGCATACCATACTGATGCATCTCCTTGAACCTGTAATTTTTATCCTTTTCGCTTGAGTTGCTAACACTAACTCGTGCATGTGATTTGCAGGAGAAAGCAGTAGCTGCTATTTCACACATGCGCAAAGTTCACTGGTTTGAAAAATTCAATTGGTTCATTAGTAGTGAGAACTATCTTGTTATCAGTGGACGTGATGCTCAACAGAATGAGATGATAGTCAAACGTTATCTGTCTAAAGGAGATCTGTGAGTCGATTGTTCAGAAACTTATCTTTTTAGCTGCTTTTTTTGTGGGATTCCATGCATTTAGACTTGATATTGAGGTGTTCAAGACAGAACTTTTTTAAGGAATTTTTCACAGATGAATAGTAATGCCAAGACACGTGTTGGGTGACATTCAGTCATCGACTCCTTCAGCTCAGGATGTTCTTTCTCGTCCAAGATAGCTTGTCCCTTTTTTGTTTCATGATTGTTACATAAGCTGGAAATGACATTTTTCCATATAAATATGCTGCTTACTCATGAGGGAAAAAGGAAAAATGGATTTTGGAATTAAATGAATTACATGGATCATGGCATCATGCGTTTATTTCATCACATTCCAGTAGCTCCTGCTATGACCCACCGTGCCACTCCTGTCTCGTCCGCTAAACTTAAAATCAAAGATTATGCTGTGTTTTATCATGTGAAATACAGAACTGCTGTGTCACTGGATTAAATGATCAGTCATTGTGATCTACAGGTATGTCCATGCAGATCTTCATGGAGCTTCTAGCACTGTGATAAAGAATCACAAGCCTGAATCCACTGTACCCCCTCTTACTCTGAACCAAGCAGGATGTTTCACAGTGAGTTGCCATTGTATTTTCTTTCTACGAGCACATACTTGGAAGAGAGGATAAGCAAATTTAAAATGTATGTTGTCATGTAGGTTTGCCACAGCCAGGCTTGGGATTCAAAAATTGTGACGAGTGCTTGGTGGGTGTACCCTCACCAAGTCAGTAAAACAGCTCCCACAGGGGAATATCTTACAGTTGGTAGCTTCATGATTCGTGGGAAGAAGAACTTTCTTCCTCCACACCCCCTCATTATGGGTTTCGGAATTTTGTTTCGCTTGGATGACAGTTCCTTGGGATCTCATTTGAATGAAAGGAGGATACGAGGTGAAGGGGAAGAATTGGATGACACTGAGCAAACTGAATCTTTCAGAGAAATATCTGATTCTGGTTCTAATTCTGAAATGGACGTCACGGATGTAAAAGCAGTAGAATCACCGAGCATCATGGGACGGACATCAGAAAGTTCAACCAGAGAGGATTCTTACACAGACTCCTCGAATTGCTTGAATATTTCTACTGATGAATCTGGCAATTCACATGTCTCAGCAATTGAAGCTACTACAACAAATTACAGTGAAGGTGGTGAAGTTTCTGGAAAAAGCACTGCTGCTTTGACATCACAACTGGAAGATCTTATTGATAGAGCTCTTGAGCTTGGATCTACAACTGCATCTGCCAAAACCTATGGACTCCAAGCTTCTCCTGGAGAAACAGTGGATGAACAAGAGCAAGCAAAGAGAGAGAAACCTTATATCTCCAAAGCTGAAAGAAGAAAGCTCAAGAAGGGCAAAGCAGATAATGATAAAGGTGCTCCTATTGACCACAAAAAAGAGGTGGAAGAAAATTTTGCTCAGAAACATAATGCTGAACATGCTTCTGCTGACTATGAAAAAGAGGTGGAGGAAAATCGTCACAATGCAAGTCATCCTGATAAAATTGTTAAAGATTCAAAGCCAAATGTTACCAAAATTAGCCGTGGACAGAGAGCTAAACTGAAAAAGATAAAGGAGAAGTATGCAGATCAAGATGAGGAGGAGCGAAGCATCCGAATTGCTCTGTTAGCTGTAAGTATTGATCATTTTGGCTACTATGTTTGGGTCATAGGATTATGAGATTCTATGAAATACAAAGGTAATTGGTATATATGTATATGAAAATTAGACTTAGTATATAGTAGCTATATATAAAGTCTAATTTGCATGGATACAAGTGATGTTAGAAGCTTCCCGTCTTCATGTGAACTGGTTCTACTAAGAGAGAAGAAAATCAGAGTCATCATTCATCAGTTGCTTCCAACGATACCGAACTAGTAATCTTATTGGTGGTGCCTTATAAGTCTGGTATTGACCTTACAGTTAATCTGCAGCCTGCTGGGAGATCAAAAAGGAACAAAGAGAAGCCTGAGGATGAGAACGTCATTGCAGTGCCTGGAAAAGCAACTACAAGTAAGATTTTAGTTAGATATATCTCAAATAAAAAATTTATGTCCCATCACTTGATAATAATTTGGTTACTTGCTGAAGCAATGTTCTTTTCGCTGTTTTATTTTGTCCGAAAATGCTGCATGCTGGCTTGAGAAAAGAAACAAACCACCTTGGTGCAGAAAGATCATCTATTTTATATTGCCAAGTAACATTGGATATCATTCATACAACTAAAGATGAAGTAGAAAATTGATTGTATTAGTTTTTCATAAATATGTTGAGTATTGAAATAGAAATATGCTGGTATCACTTTTTTTTTTGAAAAAACATATCGTGCTCAGGATGGATATTGGTATTACTTTTATGAATGAGCAAAAATCATTGCAACTGTATTAGTCAGCAGATTATGTACTGTTGTCTTTGAGAACTGTGGTCTAGATTTTTGTATCTTCGTATTATGATCTATCGATCAAACAATTGGTGTATAATTCATAATCGGCCAAAGATAATATGTGCCAAATGCGCGAGTCATTCTAGACATCCTCATTTTCTTGTCAGATTTTTTCCTTAAGTACTTTTGATGGCTATACCAAGAAAAATGTTACCTGCTGACCAAACCGAAAGGGCCCTTTTGCAGAAACTGGAGATGCTTCAAAAATATGTTACAAATGTAAAAAGGCAGGTCATATGTCTCGAGATTGTCCAGAACCCTCTGATGAACCAGTGCTCAATAATGCAAGTGGTGGCGAGGCTGCCAGCAAAATGGACAAGGTGACCATGGAAGAAGATGATATTCACGAGATTGGTGAAGAAGAGAAAGGGAAACTAAATGACGTGGATTATTTGACTGGAAATCCGCTGCTCAATGATGTCTTATTATACGCAGTACCTGTCTGTGGTCCTTACAGTGCTTTACAATCATACAAATATCGTGTCAAGATAATTCCAGGAACGGTGAAGAAAGGAAAAGGTACCCATATTAACCTGCTCTCTTCTTGTCACAAGATAGATTTTGATTTTTCCATTTGACAAAAATAAAAAATAAAAGAAAACATATACCTACTTCTTTCTACCCCTCGGCTGAAATTGGAATGTTGTCTTGAAATAACTTAGAGAAGTAGAGAACTATTATCCTTAGTGCGACTTTACAGTTGCTTTCTTGATTTGTGTTGTTCCCATTGTTATTTATTAGTTTGCCTTTCCCCAATTCTGCAGCGGCAAAAACGGCCATGAACTTATTCAATCACTTTCCAGATGCAACAAGCAGAGAGAAGGAACTAATGAAAGCTTGCACAGATCCTGAGCTTGTTGCTGCTATTATTGGTAATGTGAAGATTTCGGCAACAGGCCTCACCCAACTTAAGCAAAAGCATAAGAAAAGCAAGAAAATAAACAAAGGAGATAGCTAGCTTATTTCATATTGCATCTCGTGTTGAATATATCATCGCATAAGATTGGGAATATTGCATACGTTCATACAAAATTCGAGAGGCTATCTTGAATATTCAACTCCTAGAGACTATAACCAAATTGGAATTTCTTATCTAGAACATATCGTTTCTCTCGCTTATTACGCTTCTGTGTTCCTTTAAAAGCTAAATCGATGCAGCTGAATTACCCACGAACAGTGGTATTTTTCTTAGCTTCACTTGCCAGATACAGTCGATTGCATGAAAACATAATGTTCGTGTGAAATTGAGATTGCATGAAAGCATAATGTGCATGTGAAATTAATATTGAGGAAGATCGCATTGATTGCAGACATGGAATATGTATAATGTGCATGAAGCTGTTAACGATGACACGATCAATTATTTAAAAAAAAAAAAAGGGGGATGACCGAGGCTAATAATCTACAAGGCGCACAAAGGCTAAAAAGCCTTTGGGTGAAACTCGTTGAATCATTCTTCAGATGGAGAAATATCACTCAGGTCTAAACCTTCTTCAGGCAAGTCGGAAGTTAGAGGCCCAAAGATGCCGTCTGAGTTCAGGGTCAATCCACTCTGCAAAAGGAGAAAAGACCAAGATAAACTTCACAGTGATTCACTAGCAAAACAACATGCAAGCTCGACCTAATCTGAATCCATTCTCATAGTTAGACAATGATTCACTAGCAAAAAAACATGCAAGCTCTTGACCTAATTTAAATCCGTTCTCATAGTGAAACACAAATCCTTTTAGTTGGTTATCAAATTTTATTGCTTTAGCCCTTTTGAGACAACATTGAGCCCTTACGCCATTCTTTTTCCAACTCAGGTCTGCAGGAACATCAGCTCAAAAAATTCTTCAGAGGAATGTACTCACTTGACACGGGAAAAATGAACTCTACAACTTTAGTTGTGTTAAATTGTTAAATTTTCAGCGTTTTGTTGGGAGCAAAATGAATTTCTCGCAGCAAATGCAGAAGAAACTCTACTTACCTCGGGTTGGAATCTGAGCATGTCAGCACGAGCCATGGCTTCTGCTTGAGCAATTCTTTGCCTGAATGTCTGAGCCATCTCTTCCGCCTGGGACACATACACCAAAATTTCATAAATTCACAGTAATATGTAGGACAGAGCCTGTACATCAAACTTCATAAATTCACAGTAATATGCAGGACAGACCTACAATCCATAATCCATTACAACTGCAAGAAACGTAAGAACTTGTCTTGTCATCATTATCAACCTAATGTAATTAAACGAAGATCGCTATATTAAGTTCCCTGTTCACTTTTCAACTTCAACGTCTCCAGATAGAGCTAAAGCCAAAGCTCGACTAAACTGAGCAGAAAGTATGACTGCGATAAATGATAATTTAGAAGAATAGGCATTTTTACCTTTTCAAAGACAAGCTTCGGATTGCGAATCATGTCACCGGGTGTGGGCTCTAACTTCTTTGTAGAAAGGCTCACTCGGCCCCTCTCACGATCATGGCTTAGTACCATGACCTACAGAAAGATTTAGCATATAAAGATTTAATTTTTTGGAACATTCATATGTTTAGCCAGTACCAAAAAGAAGCACACCTTCAAAGTGTCACCAGGCTGAAGAACAGTAGCAATGTCCGAGACACGGTCATGGCTGATCTGACTCACATGCAAAAGTCCATTGATTCCACCGATGTCGATGAAAGCACCATAAGGTTTCAAGCTCTCAACAGTGCCAATTACTACTGATCCAATACCTAGCTGTGCCTGACTATCAGCGATGGCCTTGCGGTTACTGAGGACAATCCTTTCTTGTTCTTCGTCAACCTCAACAAACTTAAAGGGCAGCTCTTTATTTAGAAGCTCCTCTTCACTTTTCTGATACATGCTCAAGAGGACTCTTAATAAGTCTACTATTCACAATATGGGAGGTATCAAGAATAAGTGGAACTTAAATATTGGCAGCGTCAAGATGTGAGTGGGAATATGTGACATGAGAATGGGAGAAAAGACCCGAATTCTCAAACTACTATCACACCAACATATTCTCTTCGTTTTTATTCTTTTATCTTCATGAGATCCTGGCAGTCCTTGCAAAATATATCTAACATTTAAAATGATATGGACATTCCACCAGTGAAGGATCGTGATATTTGTGAGAAACCAGAGCATCCCAGAAAATAGAAATTTCGACATCTAATGAGAGTAAGCATGCTGTCAACATTGTATCACACATTCAACCTGGATATCAGAGTTAGTATAGCAAGGTGATTCTTTAACTGGATATCACACATTCAACCAACGTGCATCATACATTCACCCTGGAAATCATTGAACGAATCAACCAGCATATGAACAAATAGCACAGACTATTCCAGAAGAAATAAAGAAAAATCATTCATTTTATGATGAAGTCAACTGTTTGGATGGTTACTGGCTTTGGAGAAACTGAATGTTTATGAGAGACTACAAAACAGGCATCCTTATCGAGTGTGTCACTGGGATGGTGTGTATGTTGCAAAACCAATGGGGAGACAGTATCTCATCAATTTCTGGAATGTACTACGGTCCAGAAACTGTGGTCCAAGCTGCTAAATGAATTTGGCATTCAATAGTGTATGCCTCGAAATTGTAGTCAATTGTTTGGTTTGCAAATTGAAGGGAGACAGAAGGATATCTAAAATGTGGACTGCAGCGATGTTGGCAGTTCTTTGGGCAGCATGGTTATAGAGGAACAGGAGGATATTTGAAGAAAAGGAAGAAACAGTAGACAGAATGTGGGAAAAAATAAAGTTTTGGGTTGCAACTTGGGTGTACAACAATAGAGACTTTGAGGGACTATCTTTCCTAGACCTTAGTAGAGATTGGAGCAATTTTTCATGTTCTGATTATGCTAGTTTGTATTAGGATACTGTCAGGCACATGCTCTCCTACCAGAGCATGCTGCCTTGTAACTCAACTTTCTATCTATTAATATAAAGGTTGTTTCTTTTTCAAAACGAAAAAATGATGAAGTAATTACTCTTTTTGATAGCTTATGTGTCAATCAACCATGGCAAACTTCAGAACATCCAGTGACTCGTTAGTCAAAGGCAATTCGATAGAGAAATCTAGGTACCGTGTCGTAGAATTTTAATAGGAGAAAAGGAATGAGAGAGAAGATGGCTTCATATAAATATTATGGTCAAGCCAAACCCACAAGTGAAGAACTAACCACAGAAATTTGTGAAAAGGGAACAAATGCAGGCAGGCCCTCAACGACTGCCACCATTCCACCTTTATTTGCCCCAGTAACCTGCATGTCAAATACAGAGAGACTTGACATAGTATATTTAACTCAGAGGTGCAATAGCTAATATTCAGGCACACTGTTTTGCAACTGCAGGGTGTTATCAGTATAAGCTATCCTGACGGCTAACACCTGCAATTGCACAGTCTTGAACATGTGGTTTCACCAGAGTGGCAGAAAGCATGTCAGAATCCTCCGTAATTAACTCATCGCACCCAAGTGAAAATTTTTAATCCTTGGAAAATACCCACCAGACCCTTTACAACAACATCTTCAGCTTGAAGTTGTCTACAACGTTCCCAAGCAAGGCCACTCTGGATTACACGTTGGCTCAAGATGAAATTATTATCCTCCTCATCTTCATCAATAACTGCGAATTCCTCGCGCAAACCAGGAAAAATGCCAGCCTCTTCAACACGCTGAAGATTATATATACACACCTCTTCCAAAGGCAAGTATGCTGCTCCTTTTGCATTTATTTCAACTAATGCTCCATCAGCATCTGTATCGAAAACCATTCCTTTGGTCTGCAATAACAATAAGAAATTCTATGAAAGAATCTTAAAAATACACATAACCCTCTTCAAAACAAATAACTCCCCCTCTTTCTCCCCCCCAACAAAAGAGAAGAAACAAATGATATCCAAGTGTGGAGCTAATGATTTAACAAAAAGCAGCATTTCTTTTCCACAACAAGTCAATTGAATCTACTGCAACGGTAGAAGGGAAATTTTCTATCACCGTGTTATACTCACAAAATTGAAAGAAGATACTCAGTCATCAAATATAAAATTCAAAGCACGTTCAGATTATATTGCCAAAGCAGTGTTCTCGTGTGCACCAAAAACAGATAGACAGAGATCATCTTCTCCTGCAGACTTTTGCAACTGAAATTTGTCTTTATTTTCTCTATATGTTGTCGAAGAAAATAAGAAATCCTATATGGAAGGAAGTGAAATTCTCACATACATGGAGAAAAGGGAACTGTGCTGCTGATTACATGGCTGTTGGGGACACAAAGAAAAGACATTTTTCATACTCAGAAGACACAAATGCAAGGCAAACTGAAGGAAATAATAAGACTTGACAAACTGGGTTTTGCAAACATTAGGAAGATCAAGAAGACTTGAACATAAAGCCTGAAGTTACTGTGCTCCATTTAATAGTTATTTTACCCTTGCTATTATTGAGTCATCTATCCTATGTTTAGTGATTTGCTTGCTGAATAGATTTAGGTTGTTTGAGTCCTAACTGATGCTTGCATATATTCACTTGTATAGAGATAGGTTTGGACGTTTTACTGGGAGGTTTTGGCATTACGCCCCCTCCTACGTATACTGCTTTGATATCAGTAAGTTTCCGGTTTTGGATTTTGGAGCCGAGATCATTTCCAAAAAAAAAGGGTTCATCCATCTTTCTGATGCTTTCGCAAATTCTTCTTTGAAGGCACAAATCTCGCCTAGCCAATTAATGGGAAACTTCAACAGAAAGCAGAGCCAGCCATACACCAATCTAAAGTATAAACAATTTTCAAAGTCTTATTCTAGCTCATCCTCATAAAAAATAAATAAATAAACAAATCTTGTTCATGCACCCTCATAATATATACGCAGATTTAAACCTCGCATCCAAATACATGTACAGAGCTCATTAATTTATCACTTCAATGTTCAATCTTTATAATGTTCTCAGAGGATATATGAATTATTTATGCAAGGATATGAATTTCAAGAATATAAAATTCAATTCTCACCCTGGTTCCAATTTCAAAGTTATAGTCATACTTCTCCAAAGCAGCATCGAATTCTTCAATGGTAAATGGAACACCTTCAGTCGGGAACATATGACACCTCTCATTGGCCTCGTAAAACATTTCCTTGAGCTTGGCTCTCTCCCTTGTCTCTGAATTTCCTATAGGTACTGCAGCTGCTGATGCTGCCATCCTCTTTCTCGGCAGCACTGTACAGTGACGACTCTTGGAATTGTTGCTGGAGAGCGTCGTTGAGATTGGAGGGCACTTCAGTCCACCAAATTGCTGCGCAAAAGAGGCCATCTTTCAATCAAACTTCACAAAACGCTAACGAAGAAGAGAGGCGTGTGCTTTCTGGCTTGGATTTCGCAGAGATAAACTAAGGCCGGATAATTTCCAGACGGGTGCGGCTATGTACACCCCCAAAACTTACTTCTACACCCCCTTTACTCCAAAAACCCCCCTTGACCCATTTGACCTCATCCCAATTACTCTACACACCCCCCCAATTCCCTCATTACCCTCAACTTTAAAAAAAATAAAAATAAAAAAATCACCCTCTTCATACACCGCCTCTTCTTCTTCCTGTTTTTTTTTCTTCTTCTTCTTCATATTGAATGCCCACCATTGTTGATACCAAGCTTCATCTTCTTCTCCTCTTTTTTGTTTCTTTTTTTCTGTCCAAATCTTTACCAAAAAAAAAAAAAAATTGGTGTTCGAAAAATTTGGGTGTTGGACGAAAATGGTGGGTCGTGGTTTCATCCACCATTGTTGGCCATGCACAACTTCATCTTCTTCGTCATTACAATTTCAGGAAAAAAAAAAGGTGTTTCGACCCTTATGAGTCGAAACACCAAAGAGTGGTTCGACCATTATGGGTCGAAACACCCAACGGTGTTTCGACCACTGCAGGTCGAAACACCTTTGGGGGTTTCGACCCATAATGGTCGAACCACCCTTTGGTGTTTCGACCGTGATGGGTCGAAACACCCATTTTTATTTTTATTTTTATTTTTATTTTTTTTTTTGCGTTTTCCTACTCTTCATTCGACATTCACATTAATGGAGAAGAAAGCGAAGGAAGAATGAAAAGCTTTTTGGAAGCTATTAATGGCGGCCAAAGCTTTAAAAAAAAAAATTCGAGGCTCCGTTCATGTGAATTATTTTTTTTGTCAATTGGGGACTGTGAGGAGTAGAAAGAATTAAAAAAAAAAAAAAGAGAGAAGAAGGAGAAGGAGAAGGTAAATTGGTAATTGGATGATTGTTTAAAAAATGGGGTGTGATGAGTGGATTATGGGGGTGCATTTAGCCGCACCCTTTCCAGATTCTCCTCTCTCCTCTTTTGCATCACATACACATTTTTTAATTAAATATTAGCCGTACATTTCATACGAAATACTATTCGAATAACTTTTTATTTCCAATCAAACTACCCTAAGCGGTTCGACAAAACGTGCCAACTCCGCGCCCCCCCCCCCCCCCCTTTACCAATGGATCCGGCTAAACATACCCCCCTCTTTACAGCATACACCATTTTCCCCCCAAATTTCCAATTTAACCCTCAGTCTAAATAAACAAATAAATAAATAAATAAATTATTTGCTCCACTTGGAGAGCCAACAACCCAACACCCCAATCAGGTATTCGGAAACACTCATATATAGTAAATAAATAAAAGAAAAATAAAGAATTACCGGATAAAAATTTTTGTTATTATTTTTTGTTCAATTTTTTTTACAATTACTCAAATTTTTTTTAATAATTATATTCAACACTAATCGAATAAAATTAATTACTATATCATTAAAAAAATTCACAATTCATTATCAAAGTAGTTACAAAAAATTTAAATTTTTTAAGAATTATATTTAATACTAACCGGATAAAGCAAATTACTTTATCATTAAAAAAATTTCGAAATCCATCATTAAAGTGCTTGTAAAAAACTTAAATAAATTTCGAAATTACTCATCAAAATAATTGCAAAAAAATTGAACAAATATGATAGTAAAAATTGCATCCACTAATAAAAAATCAAATAAAAATTACTCACTTTTCTTCAATTTTTTTATTTTTTTACTGTTGTTCGTTGTATTCACAACGAACGAGCTTTTGTTTGTTCGCTATGAATGCAGCGAAAAAGCAAAAGCGTGTCCACAATCAACCAATTAAAAAAAAAAACCAATCAAAGAAAAGGTGGAGATGGGTGTATTTAGTATGACCATATTTGTCTTTTTCTTTTTTTAGTGGTTGTATTTAGAAAATAGATGATTAGCCGAACCCTTTATCAATATAACCCTTTACCATCCCCAACACCTAAGACACCCCCCTCTTTCCATTATGACCCTCAACTTAAAAAAAAAAAAAAATTCTTTATACCTCCTTCTTTTTCTAATCTTTTTCTTTTTCTTTCCTTCCCTCGATCTAGAGTGGTGGACGAAAATGGTGGTTCGTGGTTTCATCCATTGTTCGTCGTCCACAGCTTCTTCTCCTTCTATTTCTTTCTTTTTTAAAAAAATTTTTAGTCCAAATCATTACAATTTTTAAAATAAAAAAGCATATAAAAAAATAAAAATGAGTGTTTGGACCCAAGGGTCGAAACACCCTCCCTTCTTTTATATGTTTTTCCTTTTTATGGTATTCTACTGTTCACCTTGACCCAATGGAAAAAAAATGGAGACAAAAAAAGATGGAGAAAACAAAGAGACAGACAAAGGAATAGCTCCGGCTGTTGCTTCTTCCTTGATTGTCAATTTTTTCTTTTTGTTTTCTTTTTTTGCTGTTAGAAGGGGGTGTGAAGAGTAGGAAAAATGAAAAATGAAAGAAAAAAGAAGGAGAAGAAAGAAGAAAGGAACAAGAAGAGGATATATAAGCAATTACAAGAGTTTTTTTAAAAGGGGGTGTAGAGACTAAGTGTCTAAATTAAATTACGAGAGTAAAATTGGGAACGTGGCCGGTCAAAAAAAAATTGGGAACGTGGGACCTGTTTAAAAGGCCATTCCATATGCTGGAACATGCCAAAATTAAAATGTCTAATTTTATTAGAAAATTTAACTAAAATATTGGGAAAATACCCAATAAATACAAGTCAAAGCCAGTATTTGCCCACTAAATCAAAACATCTTATTTCTTAACCACTAACTACAACTTATAAAACGTGGTTTACCAATTACTCTTTTTAGATATTTTGTGGACATTTTTGTCCCCCATTTTTCTTTTTTCACACTTTCATTTTCCATTTATCTTTCAAATTGCACATGAGGTCATCCAACTTTTAAATTTACATTTTAGTCCTCAACTTTTTAATTTTCTTTCAAAAATACCCCAAAATATTTACACCCAAGGTCTTCCATCTTTCGGATTGTTTTATTTTGGTATTCAAACTTTTGGATTTTGACATTTTTAGTCCTTTTTGCTCACTTTTTTCCTTGTTTTCTTCTACATTTAGGAAATTCACCTACAAACATAATATTTAAGATAACGTAAATAAATAAATTTTTCATCATGATTAAAAAAATGGTAAGAATAAAGATAACTTTATACTTAATTTAATACTCTTGATAGCAATTCATAAACATCAATGAACGTACAAATATTATTTTCCCAAATAATATGTATTACAGAGCTAAGTAATACACATTACCTACCCCGGTAATCTCGACAAATATCAAACTTCTAGCTTCACTCATCTCTCAATTTCTCTCTCTAGATTACGACCCCAGGTAATCTTGAAAAATATTCAACTTCTCGTTTTCCTCATCTCTCACTTTCTCTCTCTACGCACTTTCTCTATCTAAATTATCACCTCAGGTAATCTCGACAAATATTTAACTTCTCACTTCCCTCACCCCGACTTTCACTCTGTATGCATTTTCTCTCTCTAGATTATCACAAACGGTAATTTCAATCACCATTCAACTTCTCGCTTCCATCTTCTCTAACTTTCTCTCTCTATGCATTTTCGCTCTATAAATTAGCACCCAGTAATCTCCATCAATATTCAATTTCTAGCTTTCATCTTCTCTGACTTTCTCTCTCTATACATTTTCTCTATCTAGATTACTATTCCCAATAATCTCGGCCAACAATCAACTTTTCATTTCCCTCTTTCTCTCTCTATATTACAAACCCGCAATAATCTCAACCAACATCCACTTTTTCGTTTTCATCTTCCCAGATTTTCTCTATATGCAATTTCTCTATCTAGATTACCACCCCCAATAATCTCGACCAACATCCAACTTTTCACCATCATCTTCCCAGATTCTCTCTCTCTCTCTTCGCAATTTCTCTTTCGAGATTACCACTGTAACACCCCCTCTAATCCACATTCGTACACATCAACTTAACATCATATTTTGCCTAATGTGCACTGTAATACCTTATAATCATAACCTCGTGCACTACTTTACATTACATAGTGGACCCTAGGGCAACGTTACTCGTATACATAGCATATATGAAACCCTGAATTCGTACTTTTCTTTAAACTTTCTTGTATATTGACATAACTCTAAGGGTTTCGACTTACAGTTAGACGTATTGCAAGATTGTGAGATCCCTTTTCCCTCACGCATCTTCACATATCAAGTTTGAGGACTCTTCTCCATTTCATACGCATAAAGCATGTGTTGTACCTTCCAAAATAAAAACATAAACGGACATATAATGAATCATACAGACTCAGTGGGAATAGATGCAGATGCAATACATGTCGTGCATGTCACATTCTTTCTTTCCTTGGGCCCTGTTGCGAATCATGTGAATACACTAGCTCCATCATATTTCCTTTCACCTTTGACCCGGTCTTTTATCGCATTTGGAGCTTAGGTCCTCCATTCGGCCATCGGCCAAGGGCTTAACTCGCCCACTCGGCTGCCACATAAGGTCATATCATCATATATGGGGCTTAGATCCCCCATTGAGCCGACTTAACTTTCATATTTGGTAAACACATAATAGGCAACATCACATTCAAATGCTTTCGTGTTGTGCAAATGTGCTTTATGACATGATCGTGCAAATATTTGCCTCTTTAAATCTCGATTTTGTTTGCTCATCATCATTGATACATATTGTTGATGTCGAAATCAGTTAGGACCGATTACTTATCAACTGAGGTGGATATTAAGACCTGAGTAGTAATAACTGAAGAAGTAAAGAATGAAAGTGTATTATATCCGAGCTAGTCCTTGTTTACAGAGAATTTCTCCTCCTTTCAAATGAATGCTAAGTGTTCTATTTATAGTGCAAAAATCAGGTAGGGGCCGTAGGTCATCATGGCACCTGAAGACCTAGGCCCAGAATAGGTGTAATGATGTCTCTGTAGCACCTGCAAGCCGTCATGCATTTAAGGCGTTGACCTCGGAATTTGGGTGTAGCCGCCAACGCATTAATGGGGACAAGATGCTCTGTAGGTTGCAGGTGGTGTCAGGGTGTCAGGTGTGTCAGGTGACACGTGGGTTGTCCTTGTCGGCTACTGTAGCGAGTGGGATTGGGCAAGGACATGGCCGAGCTGACCTCGGCCCATCGGGTGGTCAGTGGTGATGGGAACAGCTCTCCATCGGCTGGCCGACCTGGGCCCTAGGGGGTCGTCAGGCGGGCCTAGCCGAGCTGGACTGGGACGCTTCGCCGATTCTCCAGTGGGGTGAATTCCATGGCTAATCCGACCTGAGTCAGTGGACTCGTCACCAGCCGACCTTACACTCCTACACGTCGGAGAGGGATCCACATTGGGTGCAGGGCCTGGGAGCGCTCGTGCCACGTCACCAGGGTGCCAACACATATCATATATGCAAGGCTTCACAATTATGTATTAATCATATACATAAGGCATTACACAATCAATACATTAGATATTTCACATATAACATATCGCAATGCTAACGTCATTCAATCAAGTTCATCATCCTCAAAAGTTCATTTCAGTTACACTCGGCTTCAAAATCATATCATCATCACGTATTCATAAGCATTGCTCTTTTATTCTACATAAAGCACATTACATATATCGTATCGTAATGCCAAAGTCATTAGCTCGTGATATTTGGGCAAGCACGTCATTGGTTCCACATTTTTTGTATATAATATGTTGATGCCAAAAATAGTATGGACTACTTAAGTATCAACTCTAGTGAGCGTTAGGGGCTGAGTAGCAGTAAAGAAAACGTGAATATGTATTTGTAACCGAGCTCGAGCTAGTCCTTGATTACAGAGGATTTTTTCGTGTTCGAATGGCCACTAAGTGTTCTATTTATAGTGCAAAATGTAGTAGGCGGTGGTAGCTTATCATTGAGGCGGCTGTACCGGCCCCAGAGTAGGCGTGATGATTGCTTCTGCTCCACCTGCATGCCGTCGACATTTATGGTGTTGACCTCGGAACTTCCAACCAACCGCCATTACATTTATGAAGGGGGAATATTCCGTCAGTTGCAGGTGGTGTCAGGGTGTCAGATGACAGATGGATTGTCCTTGTTCTCGGCCACTATAGCGGGCGGGACTAGCCTCACATCATGATCCGAGCTGACCTCGGGTCATTTGTCAGAAACTGCAACAATGGGAATAGCTCCCATTGTTTGGCCGACCTAGGCACTTGGTCGAGTTAGGTTCTCCAACCGAGCTGAACTGGGCGCCAACCCCCTCCTCTCCAATGAGGTGAATTGTAGCATCGATCCGACTTGGGACTCTTTACACGTCAGCAAGGATGGCCCACACCATGGGGGCCAGGCTGGACTCGTGCCACGTCATCATGATGCAACAATTGTCCCCAGCGTGAATGCCGACCTCGGTCGGGGTTGATGCTTTGCCGACGTGGTCTGGCACGCGCGAGGCACGTGGGCGGGAACCTGGCACACGTGTCGGCCAATCGTTGGGGTAGGACGCGTCTTTTCAACTCCCGTCGTCATTGCCTATATATACCCTCTCATTTCTTCGATTTCCACTTTTCTGCTCTCCACACTTGTGAAAAATACACTCTCCAGCTGAAGCCCAGATCGAAACCGTCCTGACCTTCAGTTCCCAACCGACCTCATCTTCAAGTACATTACCGGCCTAAAAACTTTAAATTTTCTAAAATGTTATCGGGTTCCGAAGAAGTATATGACTACGACCACGGGAACCGATCTCCAGAACCCTCCCCCTCTCCACACAGGGAGTACTCCCCAAGTGTTGAAGAAGTCCTGGAGGCCATGCCGCTGCAGACCGTCAGGGCTACTGCTGAATCCGCTGACCTTGAATCCGAGGTAGGCCCCTCGTTTCAGTCCGGTATGATCGCCTCCCCGCCGACCTTCATCAGGAGGAAGAAGAAGAAGTCGGCCAGGCGTGACGTCTCTAAGCCCTGGGGGTGCTCCCAAGTGCGATCGATGGTAGTGTGGAGTTCTTTGGACTCATGGCACTCCCGATGCAGATCTCACCTCGGGTGAGCCGTTGTCCCCGAGGCGATGGCGGTGACTACCCAGTTGGCGTGTGGCCGTGAACCAGGCCATGCTCGAGTCTGGAGTTAGGCTGCCGTTCCCCAGGACGGTCAAGGAGTTCTTGAATGCGTGGGGTGTGGCGCCCACTCAGCTCACCCCCAACACGTGGAAGACCGTCGTGTGGATGCTAGTGCTGTGGCACAAGGCCGGCCTCCGTAGGTTGACGGTGTGGGAGTTCAACCATCTTTACTCCTTCAAGTCGGATAGACAGCACTCGGGCTGGTACTACTGCTCGGTCCGCCCGAACTCGGGAGGTACCTTCGTCACCGGGCTTCCGAACTCCGTCAAGGGCTGGAAGCAGAACTGGTTCTGGGCGGAGGGTGTCTGCTCAGCCCGGATGACTTGGAGGGGGAGATCGTAATTCCCGTAAATTACCACGACCTGGGTAAGTGTCTTTCCGATCTGAGTTGCTATCTTATTTCGAACTGAACCAACATTCCCTTTGTGCAGACTACAAAGAGGTCAGAGCGCCTGAGGGCTGGACTGAGCATGCGGTTATAGCGAGGTCGATCCAAGACCGTGATTGGCGCACGCTGCTCACCGAGCAGAATCTGTTCAATGCCCGCCTCACACGAGCTCGTCCTCAGAGGTCATCTTCAACTTCAGGTAAAATGTCGAGCTATTCTTTTCCGACCTTACTATGTCCTTTGTACTAACTGACTCTTGGTTTTGCAGCCCAATCATCCTCAAGCTTGACGATGCGAGGTCGGCAACCATCTCAGCCCCCAGCAAAGAAGGTGTGCACTGAGGCGTCACCGAGCTCAAGGCCGTCCGAGCTTCGCCCCTCGGGCTCTTCTAGCACGCCAGGCCTTCCTCCGAAGCATAGGGTCGGCAAGGGGCTCATGACCGGCCCTGATACGAACCCGGAAAGCTCCACGCCGACCGAACCACCCCACGTGCCGCTTGGGCCGCTCACGCGAAGCCGAGCCAAGAAAATGGGACGAGCGTTGATGACCTGGGTCGAAGAAGTATGTCAACATGTCCCTACCAGGTCATCTCAAGCCTTGGAATGGTCCGCCGGAGTTCCCGAGTCAAAAGAAATACTCCAATTACAAGTCAGGGACGTTGGAACTCAAGAAGGCCATGCAAACAAAATTTACGGCCGTAACGAAGCCATTACGGCCGTAACATGAATCCATACGGCCGTAACCTAGGAAGCTGAAGAGCATAGATTTACAGAAAGTTCAATACGGTCATACCCTTTGGACATACAGCCGTAAATTTGATCATTACGGCCGTAACTTCAGTTTCCAGCTTTTGGGGCAAAATTATGCAGAGAGTTAATTACGACCGTACTTATTCAGCATACGTCCGTAACTCAAGACTTACGGTCGTAACCCTTGTCCATACAGCCGTAACTCAAGAATCAAGTTTGGGCAGTTTTGAGGCAGAGAGCTTATTACGGCCGTACCTTTCAGTCATATGGCCGTATTTTTTGGACCGAATTAGGGTAAATTTTAAATATTTTCGGATTTTTGCATTATTTTATTATTATTTCACCTTTGGGACTTGTATATGAACAAAACAAAGCATTTGGTAAAAAAAAAGAGAGACCTTTGTTCATGTATGAAAAGAGAGCTATATGTTTGTTCTTGAGAGATTCAAGTCTCTTGTTGTTCTTTTGAACAAAACGAATTTATCAAGAGCGTGATAAACTCTTGTGGCGTTCACCCCTGCCGGTTGCCTACTACGCACAGTTGAAGGTGATAGGTTTTAGCCTATTGTTGTCACTTCGTGAGTAGAAGGATATCAGGTTTCCGATCGTGACCAGTGATTGGCTTTTCTGGGATCTAATCTAATCTGGATTGGGTTGCGTTGGCATCACGACCAACGAGGTCCGTATCAGTTGGTATCAGAGCACAGATTCTAATCATCTGGTATCTATCCGTTGTTTTTATATTTTTATAGTATAAGTCATTTGTTATTAAACCTTAGGTTGTTATACTTGTGATTGTTATCGGATTAGAATCTTGAATTTCAAATTTTAAATTTGTAGGATTTTAGTGTGTGTTCTCGGTGTTCTTGGTGCAAATTGTTTTTGTGCTTAGAATTCGTCCAATTTCTAGTATTGTCTTGGTATTGAGATTATAAGTGTTGTGGTGAAAAAAAACGAAAAAAAATGGCTCCAATGTTGTGTTGAACGAGTATTCGTCAATCCATTGGCGACACTTAGTATTATATTGTTGTTGCATCGTCTTCTGGTAAGTCTAGTAGTCGAGTTATATTGTACTAAGGTTTTACATCGAGTTGTAATTTAGTTTGTATTGTGTTGTGTCATTGAGTTGTAACTTAGGTGATCAACTGCTTTGGCATTGTTTTGGTGAACGATACAAGAAGATCTTACCTTGATCAAGTTCGTTAAGTTCGATTGGACAAAAGAGTGTGAGTGCATTATTGAGTGTTGAGTGAAAGAGTGTTGAGTGATATACACGAGTGATATTCACGAGAGGACACTACAGGTCTTGCACACACTTGTACACAATGTCTAATACAGGTTCAGTTAAGGGACACGGATCCAGAGCTGCCACCTTGGATGATATCCAGACGGCTCTTCAGGCTTCTATGACAGCAATGGAGCGTCGGTTGAGTCAACAGTTGCGAGAGGATGTTGAGCAATCGGTAGCTAGGCCGGAGTTTGAAGAAGGTGATGAGGTGATTTATAGAGGTGGTAGAGGCGGCCGAGGAGGTCGAGGTAATTAGAGACCACGAGAGGAGGAAAGTGATGTGAAGAATGTCAAGGTTGAAGTGCCTCCATTCCAAGGTAAAGCCGACCCGGATGCCTATTTGGATTGGGAAAGCAGGGTAGAGTTGGCATTCCAATTTCATAGAATCCCGGAAGAGAAGAAAGTTCCACTTCTAGTGAAAGAATTCACGGGATATGCTCTTAGTTGGTGGAAACAAACTACTACTGCTAGGCGAAGAAATTTGGAAGCTCCGGTGAGTACTTGGAACGAGTTGAAAACGATAATGAGAAAGCGGTTCGTTCCTACCTACTATTATCGAAGTTTGTACAATAAGCTGCAAACGTTAACTCAAGGGCGACGAAGCGTGGAAGAGTATTACCAAGAGATGGAGTCGTTAATGACTCGAGCCGATATAGGTGAAGAAGATGAGGCTACCATGGTACGGTTTCTAAGTTGGTTAAATTGAGAAATCGCCAATCTTGTGGAGTTGCACGATTATGCCGATATTCAAGAATTGGTACAGAAAGCCGCCAAGGTTGAGATGCAATTGAAGAAGAAGAGTTTCATTAAACCTCAAGCCGGGGGAAGGAGTAGCTTTGGGAAACCGAAATGGAGTAGTGACAAGACTACAACTCGAAAGCCGGCTTGGAAAGGGCGAAGTGAACCCCCTAAGTCTTCTCCGGTGGGAGAAGATAAAGGGAAAAGGCCAATGGGTGCACCACCCCTCCGGAATCGAGAAATCCAATGTTTCAAATGTCAAGGACGAGGACGCATTGCCTCGGAGTGCCCTAATCGCTGTACAATGGTGGTGCGGGAGAATGGAGAAATTGAAACGGAGGATGAGGAAGAAATCCCTCCTATTGTGGAGGAGGAGGAAGAAGATTCAGATGAGCAATATGTGATGACTATCCCCGAGACTTTAGTTACACGGCGAGCTCTTAGCACGAAGGTGAAAGTGGATGAAGCGACCCCTCAACGGAAAAATATCTTTCACACTCGATGCCTCGTGCAATGTAAGCCATGTAGTTTGATTATTGAACGGGGGAGTTGTTCGAATGTTGCTAGTTATCTGTTCGTTGATAGGGTTGGACTTCCATTGATCAAACACCCGAGACCGTATCGATTGCAATGGTTTAGTGATACAGGCGAGGTTCAGGTTACCAAGCAAGTGAAGATCCCTATCTTAATTGGAACATATGAGGATGAAGTGTTATGTGATGTAGTACCCATGCAAGCTACACACCTATTGCTAGGCCGACCATGGCAATTTTGATAGACGAGTGACACATGATGGATATCGGAATAGATACAGCTTCAAGTTCAATGGAAAGCCAATTGTACTTGCTCCTTTGACACCACGACAAGTGTATGAGGATCAAGTCAAACTCAAAAAGGAAACTGACGAGAAGGAAAATGAGAGACGAGAGTTGAGTGGAAAAAAAGAAGAGAGAGTAAAAGGAGAGAAGAGTGAGCATAAGGATAAAAAGAAAGAATGCTTCTTTGCAAGGCCGAGAGAAATTGTGAGGGCTCTTTCGGCGGACCAACAAGTGATCTTGTTAGTGTATAAAGAGAGTGGTCGAGTGCTCAATTCTAACCTTGACTCCCTCCCCAATTCTATTGTTTCTCTCTTGTAGGAATACAAGGATATCCTTCCCGAAGAATTACCAAGCGGGTTGCCGCCTATTCGAGGCATTGAGCATCAGATTAACCTAGTTCCCGGAGCTGCGATTCCCAATCGCCCCACTTACCGTAGCAACCCCGAGGAAACAAAGGAGTTGCAACGCCAAGTGGCGGACTTGCTTAGCAAATGATATGTCCGGGAAAGTCTAAGTCCATGTGCCGTACCGGTCTTGCTCGTGCCCAAGAAAGACGGATCGTGGAGAATGTGTGTTGACTGTCGAGCTGTCAACAACATTACGATAAAATATCGCCACCCTATACCTAGACTTGATGACATGCTTGATGAACTATATGGTGCTAGTATCATTAGCAAAATTGATTTAAAAAGCGGTTATCACCAAATCCGAATGAAAGAGAGTGACGAATGGAAAACGGCTTTCAAAACCAAATAGGGTTTATATGAATGGTTAGTTATGCCATTTGGTTTGACGAATGCACCAAGTACATTTATGAGGCTAATGAATCACGTGTTACGTGCTTTCATCGGTAAATTTGTAGTGGTGTACTTCGATGACATCTTGATTTATAGTAGGGGGATCAATGATCATGTGAAGCACTTTAGGCATGTTTTGGAAGCACTAAGGAAAGAAAAATTGTTCGCCAACCCTACTAAAAGTCAATTTTGTCTTAGAAAAATTGTATTTCTTGGTTATGTGGTTAGTGTCAATGGCGTAGAGGTCGATGAAGAAAAAGTTAGGGCACTTAAAGAATGGCCTACGCCATCTAGCATAGCCAATATTTATAGTTTTCATGGTTTAGCTAGTTTTTACCGTCGCTTTGTGCGTAACTTTAGTACACTAGCTGCACCATTGACTGAAGTAATCAAGGAAACAGTTGGTTTTAAATGGGAGAAAGAGCAAGAACGAGCTTTTCAAACAATTAAAAAAAACTGTGTTCTTCGCCCGTACTTACTCTTCCCGACTTTAACAAAGCTTTTGAGATTGAATGTGATGCGTCGGGCATAGGTATTGGTGATGTGTTGATACAGGAATGAAAACCAATTGCATACTTTAGCGAGAAATTGAGTGGTGCCACCCTCAATTATCCTACGTATGACAATGAGCTCTATGCATTGGTTCGGACGCTAGAGAATTGGCAACACTATCTCTGGCCGAAGGAGTTCGTGATCCACACCGATCACCAATCGCTAAGACATCTCAAAAGCCAAGGCAAGTTGAACAAGCGACATGCTAAGTGGATGGAGTTCATTGAGACCTTTCCCTACGTGATCAAGTACAAGCAAGGAAAAGAAAACATTGTTGCAGATGCTTTATCACATAGGTATGCCTTAATTACAACTCTAGATACTAAGGGGGCGTTCTCTTTGCCGTTTTCAACTCGTTTTCTGTTTGCTATTTTCGAAAATGTTGAAAACGCGCTCTGTTCATTGTTTTCGAAAATCCATTTTCGAAAACATTTTCAACATTTGTATAGGAAACACGAAAACGTCTTTTTAACGTTTTCGGCGTTTTCAGTGTTAAATGTTGAAAACAAGGAAAACGCATTTTCGGATGTTAAACTTTACATTTATTATATTTCAGTCACAAATTTTATTTTTCGCACATTTCAATCCCCGATCACCGCCGACCACCACCGGCCACCGCCGAAAAAGTCAAACCACCAGATCTGGTGGTTTGACCACCAGATCTGGTGGTTCTCCACCTGAGAACCACCACGCGCAGGTGGAGAACCACCTGCGCAGGTGGTTGTAACGCCCCGCCAAAATCTCGTCACGATTTTAAATGATTTCGCATGTTTATCGTTTGTGCTTGTGGGAATGGGTCGTGATGATGTGAATGTGTCGGGAGATGGTGTTGATTGGTATGACATGTTTAGGATGTGTTTTGGGTTGCCCCATGTATGTTGGAACTAGGTATGGTCGCCAAGAATGAGCCGGAAGAGAAATGCAGAAAATTGGGATTTACGGCCGTAATTTACGTATTTACGGCCGTAAGTCTTATGGTTACGGCCGTAAGGTAGGAGTGATGGTTAAGGGGCTAATTCTCTGCTGGTCGCGTGACCGGAAGCGCGGTCGCGTGTGCCCGATTCTGGCCAGTAATTTTAAGGGTTCTGGCGTAATTTTGGAATTCTGGTACGTAACAGGAGATTTACGGTCGTAATTTTAAGTCGGCAGAAACTGTTGGATAGGGTTTATACACGTTTGCTCGGCCATTTACCCTCATTTTTTACCCTAACCTCCCCAAAACTCTAGAGAACACTCTCAAATGTGATTCCAAGGATTTTACATGAGTTTTGGCTTGAAGATCATTTAATCACTTCTAGTTGCCATCTTAGAATCAACAAGAGGAAGGGAAGAAGAAAGGAAAGAGAGAAGAAGAAGTATCCAACCAATCCATCAGCTTGCTTTCTTGCCTTTTGAAGTAGGTAGTAGATGAGTAAATATATGTGTTATCCTACATGCTATATGTTAGCTAATGTTATGATATGAAACTATGTGGAAGAAGTTATGGTATGCTATCTTAGGTGAAGAGATAGGTTATGTTATTGTAGGGTTTGCTATGCTATGTTATGTTGTTAGATGATATTATGTATATTAGGCTATGTGACCATGGTAGATGCAAGATGAGCTATGGTATGATGAAGAGCATATGGGCTAAATGGTAAGAGGATGAAGTATGTGTAACATGAAAGTATGATCATGCATATATGGGTTGTAGATTGTGTGCTTACAATATGTATGATGTTACGGGCGGTTTAAAGCGTAAAAGAACCTTTAGACGACGGCCCACGGCGCCCCAAAGCGTAAAAGAACCTTTGGGGGACGGCCATTACGACGGCGCCAAAGCGTAAAGAACCTTCTTGGGGCGGCCAATGATGTTACTGGCGCCTTGTAAGCACAGGATCTATAACCGCCCAAAGCATAAACATGACATGCATTAGCATTTGCATCTATTGCCTACTGAGTCCCCGTGGCTCATTATGTTGTATATTGATGTTTTATGTGCAGGCGGTGGTGGGGGATCCTCCCGAGCGTGATGTGGGATGTGAGGAAGAAGGGGGAAACCTAAACATCCTGCGGCCGCGTTTTGTGTGTTTATATTGTACTAATTGTAACGCCCCGCCAAAATCTCGTCACGATTTTAAATGATTTCACATGTTTATCGTTTGTGCTTTTGGGAATGGGTCGTGATGATGTGAATGTGTCGGGAGATGGTGTTGATTGGTATGACATGTTTAGGATGTGTTTTGGGTTGCCCCACGTATGTTGGAACTAGGTATGGTCCCCAAGAATGAGCCGGAAGAGAAATGCAGAAAATTAGGATTTACGGCCGTAATTTACGTATTTACGGCCGTAAATGTGATATTTACTACCGTAAGTCTTATGGTTCTGACCGTAAGTCGAGTGATGGTTAAGGGCTGATTCTCTGTGGTCGCGTGGCCGAAGCGCGGTCGCGTGTGCCATTCTGGTGTAATTTTAAGGGTTCTGGTAGTAATTTTGGAATTTACTACGTAACATGGAGATTTACGGCCGTAATTTTAAGTCGGCAGAAATTGTTGGATAGTATTTATACACGTTTGCTCGGCCATTTACCCTCATTTTTTACCCTAACCTCCCCAAAACTCTAGAGAACACTCTCAAAGGTGATTCCAAGGATTTTACATGAGTTTTGACTTGTAGATCATTTGAGTATTTCTAGTTGTCATCTTGGGATCAACAAGAAGAAGGGAAGAGGAAAGGAAAGGGAGGAGAGGAAGTAGCCAACCAATTCATTTGCTTGCTTTCTTGTCTTTTGAGGTAGGTAATAGCTATGTTTCATGGGTGTAATATGTGTTTATGAATATATGATGAAATATGTGATGATATGGATTGGTAGAAGAAGTTATGTTATGCTATGTTGTGTGAGGAGATAGGTTGTGTTATGGTAGGGTTTGCTATGCTAGGTTATGTTAGAACATGTTAGATGATGTTATGTATGTTATGTTACCTTATACTGGTAGATGCAAGATGAACTATGACATGGGGAAGGGCACATGAGGTTAAATGGTAAGAAAATGAAGTATGAATGACATGAAAGCATGATCAATGCATATGTGAGTTGTAGATTGTGTGCTTACAATATGTATGATGTTCTGAGGCGGTTTAAAGCGTAAAGAACCTTTAGGCAGCGGCGGCCACAGCGCTAGCGTAAAAGAACCTTTGGGGGCGGCCATTACGGCAGCGCCGCCAAAGCGTAAAAGAACCTTTGCGGGACTGACCAATGATGTTACTGGCGCCTTGTAAGCCACAGGATCTATAACCGGGCCCAAAGCATAAACATGACATGCATTAGCATTTGCATCTATTGCCTACTGAGTCCCCGTGGCTCATTATGTTGTATATTGATGTTTTATGTGTAGGCGGTGGTGGAGGATCCTCCCGAGCGTGATGTGGGATGTGAGGAAGAAGGGGGAAACCTAAACATCCTGCGGCCGCGTTTTGTGTGTTTATATTGTACTAGTTTAAGTGAACGAACAAATGTGGTTTTGATATGTATATATATATGTATATAAATGCTTCCGCTTTTGAAAGTGTAAATAAAATGTGTTTCGTTCGGGTAAGAAAAGACGGGTCGTTACAAGTTTAAGTGAACAAACAAAGGTGGTTTTGATATGTATATATATATGTATATAAATGCTTCCGCTTTTGAAAGTGTAAATGAAATGTGTTTCGTTCGGGTAAGAAAAGACGGGTCGTTACAGTGGTTCTCCACCTCGCAGGCGGAGAACCACCTTCGCAGGTGGTTCTCCGACCTCAAGAACCACCTGCGATGGTGGTTCTCCACCTTGGAGAACCACCACCGGTGGTTGCCAGCGGTGGGGTTGCAGGGGGATGGGGTGGGGGGTAGGATAGGTGAAGATGAGGGCTTGTTTGAAATTTTGGAAAAGTTTGAGGACCCTTTTGTAAATTTTATTATACGAAATTGTATTTTTCTAAAAGTATAAACCAAACACATTTTCTATTTTCCCTTCTCAAAAATAATTTTTCAAAACAATAAACCAAACGCATTTTCAATTTTTTCAAAACAAAAATTGAAAACAGAAAACACCAAAACATTTTCGAAAATAAAAACAGAAAATACAAAACAAACAGAACGGCCCCTAAATTGTCGGGTTTTGAATTAATGAAAGAATTATATGAGAAAGACCCGGACTTTAGTAGTATCTATGTTACTTGTGAGAAAAATGGATTTGAGAAGTTCTATAGGCTAGAGGGGTATCTATTTCGAGAGAGCAAACTTTGTGTTCCTTCTAGTTCTATAAGAGAGTTGCTAGTGAGGGAGGCTCATGGAGGAAGCCTCATGGGACATTTCGGCAAAGAAAAAACATTTGAAGTCTTGCATGATCATTTCTATCGGCCTAAGATGAAACGAGACGTGGAAAGAATTTGCATGAGTTGCATAACCTATAGAAATGCCAAATCTAAGGTAGAACCCCATGGGCTTTACACTCCTCTTCCTGTAGCTCACTCACCATGGGAGGATTTATCAATGGATTTCATCTTGGGTTTGCCTAGATCTAGAAATGGTAGGGATTCGGTTTTTGTGGTAGTTGATCATTTTAGTAAAATTGCACACTTCATACCCTTTCACAAAACCGATGATGCAAGCCACATCGCCAACTTGTTCTTTCGTGAGATAGTCCGGCTACATGGAGTGCCGAGAACAATTGTGTCAGATAGAGACGTCAAATTCCTTAACTACTTCTGGAAGACCTTGTGGGGAAAATTAGGAACCAAACTGTTATTTTCAACCACTAGTCACCCCCAAACTGACGGCCAAACTGAAGTAGTGAACCGCACTCTGTCACAATTACTTCGTGCTATCATTAGTCGGAATATTAGGACTTGGGAAGAATGTTTACCACATGCTGAATTTGCTTATAATCATGCTAAACATTCTTCAACTGAGTATTCGCCTTTTGAAGTAGATTATGGTTTTAATCCGCTAACCCCGTTAGATTTAATTTCTTTACCTGTGAGTGAAAGGGTTAGTTTGGATGGAAAACACAAAGCCGAACTTGTTCGGTCCATGCACGAAAAGATAAAACTGCAAATCGAGAAAACGAACCAACAAGTCTCGACTAGGGTAAACAAAAGGCGAAAGGAAGTGATTTTTGAACCGGGAGATTGGGTTTGGCTCCACCTTCGGAAAGAAAGATTCCCGCAACTACGTCGATCGAACTTGTTCGGTCCATGCACGAAAAGATAAAACTGCAAATCGAGAAAACGAACCAACAAGTCTCGACTAGGGTAAACAAAAGGCGAAAGGAAGTGATTTTTGAACCGGGAGATTGGGTTTGGCTCCACCTTCGGAAAGAAAGATTCCCGCAACTACGTCGATCGAAATTGCTACCCCGAAGTGACGGGCCATTTCAAGTAGTTGAAAGAATCAACAATAACGCCTACAAACTCGATCTTCCACGTGAGTATAATGTGTCTGCTACATTTAACGTCTCTAATCTTGTTCCGTTTGATGCAGGAACCGATTCGTGGATGAATCAACCTGAAGAGGGAGGGGATGATACGAACCCGGAAAGCTCCACACCGACCGAACCACCCCACGTGCCGCTCGGGCCGCTCACGCGAAGCCGAGCCAAGAAAATGGGACGAGCGTTGATAACCTGGGTCGAAGAAGTATGTCAACATGTCCCTACCAGGTCATCTCAAGCCTTGGAATGGTCCGCCGGAGTTCCCGAGTCAAAAGAAATACTCCAATTACGAGTCGGGGACGTTGGAACTCAAGAATGCCATACAGACGAAATTTACGGCCGTAACCGTATTAATTACGGCCGTAACGAAGCCATTACGGTCGTAACCTAGGAAGTTGAAGACCAGAGATTTACAGAGAGTTCAATACGGCCGTACCCTTTGGACATACGGCCGTATCAGCCGTTTTACGGCCGTAAATTTGATCATTATGGCCGTAACTTCAGTTTCCAAGTTTTTGGGCAAAATTATGCAGAGAGTTAATTACGGCCGTACTTATTCAGCATACGGCCGTAACTCAAGACTTACGGCCGTAACCCTTGTCCATACGGCTGTAACTCAAGAATCAAGTTTGGGCAGTTTTGAGGCAGAGAGCTTATTACGGCCGTACCTTTGATCATCTGGCCGTACCTTTGATCATCTGGTAGTAACTAAGGATTTACGTAAATCAGAACTTTACCGTATTTTTCAACCGACTTAGGGAAAATTTTACATATTTTCGGATATTTGCATTATTTTATTATTATTTCACCTTTGGGACTTGTATATGAACAAAACAAGCCATTTGGTAAAAAAAAGAGAGACCTTTGTTCATGTATGAAAAGAGAGCTATATGCTTGTTCTTGAGAGATTCAAGTCTCTTGTGTCCGCAATCACGACCCAATGCATTCTCAGCCCACGTACAACACCTTCTTGGTCCGCAATCACGACTCAATGCGTTCTCAACACATATTCTCATGCCGCATACAACACCTTGGCCCAACTCAACGCATTTTCAACTGTCTTGGTCCACAATCACCACTCAAACACACATTCTCAGCCCGCATACAACACCTTGGTCCGACTCAACTCATTCTCAACCTTCTTGGTCCACAATCACGACTCAACGCAGATTCTCAGCCCGCATACAACCCCTTGGTCCAACTCAACGCGTTCTCAACGCACATTCTCAGCCAGCATACAACTTTCTTGGTCCGCAATCACAGCTCAATGCATTCTCAACACACATTCTCAGCCCGCATACAACACCTTTGTCCGATTCAATGCATTCTCAACCTTCTTGGTCCACAATAACAACTCAACCCGCATACAACACCTTGGTCCAACTCAATGCATTCTCAACCTTCTTGGTCCACAATCATGACTTAACGCACATTCTCAGCCCACATCCAACACCTTGGTCCGACTCAGTGAGTTCTCAACGCACATTCTCAGCCCGCATACAACACCTCCTCGGTCCGCAATCACTGCATACAACACCTTCTCGGTCCGCAATCACGACTCTGCAATCACGACTCCACGCGTTCTCAACATGCAATCACGTTCTCGATCGGCAATCATGACTCCACGCATTCTCAACATGCAATCACGTATTGGCAAACAACAGTTGTTCTTCTCTTCGAGCTTCAGATTCTAACCATCCAAGCTGTGGAGTTAGTATAGTTAGCATATTTTGTTAGATTGCCTTTTACTTAGCTGGGAATTAGCTAATGTTTAGTTAGTTAGTTGGGCCTAGTTGACTGCCAACTGCAATCCCGTATATCACCCCTTTTGTACTTCATTTGCTAAATTAATGAGGTACCAAATTTTCTCGATTCTTCTTTCTGAACTTGCTCACAAGTTAACAACATTAATACATTACATAGACGTTTACTACTATTTTTACAATTTAAGTACAATTATTTGTTCATTATGATTATTATTTTTAGTTTGTGTAATGAGGGTTGGATTTCTGTAATTTCACTCAAGATGAAAGACAAAGGCAAAAGAGCTTCTACATTAGGAAACTAGCTTACAGCGTATATAGGAACGGAAAACATATATATGAAGATTACAAGCTCTCATAGTTCCTCATTTCGAGTACGACCTGCAATAGTGTCCTTTATTTCATGTGATTTCTCTTTGGCGGCTTGGACATTAGAAGCAATAGTGTCCTTGGCCGATTCCAGAGTTTCTCCAGCTTTGATCTTTGTCGTTTCAAATCCCTCTTTAGCCTTCTCCTTAGCCCAACCCAGATGATGTTCGGTTTCTGACTCTCTTTTCTTGCTTTCTTCAGTAGCTTTATTGCCAATCTCAGAGGCTGCTTCCCCTACTTTCTCTTTGGCCTGGCTCGTTCTCTCATTATAAGCTTCCTCGCCCTCCCTCCTTGCCTGCTCTGCTGTCTCATAAGCTTTGTCTTTATCCTCTGTTGCCTTGTCGACCGTTGTGTCCTTGGCATAACTAGCTGCCTTCTTTGCCTGCTCCGCTGTCCCGTATGCTGTGTCTTCATCCCCGTTGCCCTGTCGGTCATTGCGTCCTTTGCGCTCTCCGCATTTTCATATGCTTTGTCTCTAGCCCTCCCTCCTTGCCTGCTCTGCTGTCTCATAAGCTTTGTCTTTACCCTCTGTTGCCTTGTCGACCGTTGTGTCCTTGGCATAACTAGCTGCCTTCTTTGCCTGCTCCGCTGTCCCGTATGCTGTGTCTTTCATCCCTGTTACCCTGTCGGTCATTGCATCCTTTGCGCTCTCCGCAGTTTCATATGCTTTGTCTCTAGCCCACTCCTAGGCATCAGCAGCCTTCTCCTTCGCTGCATTCTTTATGTCCTCAGCTTTCCCAGCGGCTGCATGCAGCCACAAAAAAACAGAGAAACTAATGAGGCAGAAACATTTTTAATTTCAATTATATTGCTTAATTAGGTGAATATCTACAATTCTACATCATCAAGTCAGGGGATTTCGAATTCCTATATATTCCATGGGAGCTTGCAATTTAATTATAAATTAATTACCTGCAGCTGTGTCGGTGACTTTATCCCTACTCTTCTTAGCGGCATCGATGGATGCATCAGAGGTCTGCTTAGCATTCTCATTTGCTTCTTCAGCTTTGAACCCTATACCTTCAGATATTTTCTCTTTGGCCCAATCAGTCCACTGTAGGAATAAATTTCCACTTTAAACCCGGATCTATCGTGTTGAATCATTGAGAGTACATACAAACCAAAGCGGAAGCGTACCTGAATCAGTCATTGCTTGCACTATTGGAATTTTGTGGTTGTGATCTTCCAAGTCAACAAGCGGCTCTTTTATTTCTCTCTGATGATGGAGAGTCAGAAAGAATGAACAACACACTTGTGACCTGGGGACCATAACCATATATATTTATGACGGCCCGTTAACCCAATTCAGTCCATCATAGAATTAGGAACTCTGGGTTTAGTATCTACACATATAAAGCCCATACTTTAATTTAATTGATGCATTAAAGCCCAATATTCGAAACCGTATTAGATCACTTTAAACGGGCTTAACCGAATATGATAGCCTTTAATTAATACACAATAATTACATATATCAGCCCACATGTTCGATTAAAACCTTACATCCACGACTCCGTACCCTCCTTAGCTTCCTTTCCCGTTTCTGCAGCCTTTTCTCCGGCATTCTTAGATTTTACCTTCGTCTCGTAGTACTTCTCCTCAGCCCCGGAGGCAGAACCAACGGCGGATACCAGCACCAGCACTACAAGCACAAGGACTAAAACTTTGTTCCCTTCTCTGCTATATTGAATTCTAGAAGCCATGTGATGGTGACGTGATATACATATATAAATATATATATATATATATATATATATATTGATACAATATTGAACTTGTCGTTACAGAATATAGTATAGTATAAAAATAAGAGAACAGAATTCTGCGAATATGAGTCAATATGAAACAAGGGTTGAAAGTGGTGGAGCAACCGCGTTTTTGTATCGGAGGGGAAAAGGAGATGAAGGCAGGGATGGTGACGAGTGGCGTACACATGTCCAGCATGCAACACTCGTAGCTCCCTTGAATTCCACGACTGTCCCATGTTGGCACCGTACCGTACAATTGATTTCCGGATACCCTCTAGTCAACGATCAAATTTAACCGTGACTAGAACTAGAATAATAACCAAAAAAATAATAATAATAATAAATAAATAAATAAATATCTCATGGGCTGGGACGGATATCGTGATTTTACAAGAATTTTTAAAATACCAATAAAACAAAAATACGGTAGGACTATGGTGCAGCTTAAATAGTATATACTTGTAGTATTATACCGGTTCTTTTCGGTAAAATCAAAACGTAAGGGATAATTTTTTTTTTTTGCTAAAGTCAAGAAAATCGAAAAATATTTTTTATTTTTTTAAAGAAGGTAAAAATATATTTCAATTTTTGCCTCGATTGTTTGTGTTCCAAGGTGAAATTGAAATTGAGAATACCAAAGAGGAGAGAATTGATCATCTCCCTATGTGGGGAACTTCCCACGCCACGTGTCCCCCCAATTAAAGGGATGTCTCATCAAGTGGGACCCTAATTTGAGACTCCCCTCCAATCAGGTGGGATACGTGGGGTAGAGAACCTCCCCACATGGAGAGGGGATCAATTCTCCCAAAGGGGAATACTTTCATTACCTAAACTGAAAGATCCAATAGATCCATTCTCATTTTTTGGTTTAAAGCAGTGAAATATGATTGTCTTACTCATTCTAACAAAGTTACAAAAAAATCAGTCCAATATCACAAATACAAATATCAATTCACATCGGTCCAGCTCTAGTATCCACAGTCGGGGGGAAAAAATTCGTGGGGTTCCACCGGCCCCCTACTATCAGGGGATAGATACCGCCCCCCGGCCCCAAAAAAAAAAATCAAGGGGTATGTATATATTATTCATTTGACCTAACGTAGATAAATAAAAAATAAAAATTTTTTGGTTGATGACGTGGCGCCCGAAATGGGGGACAGCCCTTACAGCGCTCACGTTTGGGAACAAAACCAATCCGCAATTCATATTACCCAAATGCTAAAATATGAAATATCAATTCCAATTATAAAAATCACATCGAGTTCTCAATTTACAAGTTAGAATTCACATCCAAACACCAAATTTTAATTCCAAATTCATAATTGACAGCCATCAACTAGAATCTGGTTCCATCTGTTAAATAAGGACGAACGGAAAACCAGCCTCGGCAGCAAGTCCTACCGAAATCATTGCCAATGACAAGGCCTTTGCAGATGATGACTCCAATAATAGACATGAATTTGTGGCTAGCGGGAACACAAGAGACACCACACAGCAGATTCAGCATGTACAAACTTTGCAGACGTACAAAAGGGAAAAACATGAGCCCAGGCATATATAACCAGCTTCAGAGACAAATGGCGTAAGGATTGCGGCATTGAGATTGAAAAAATCTACAGATTTTGACTGAAATGATGACATATGGTAACAAGTTAATTCTCAACTGGTTCACCTCTTAGCTACTTACTTATATCAACAATAAATCCCATCATCCTTCATTCAGAGCTCATGAGAGTAAAACTAATCTAGCTGGTCTGTTGCCAAGTTTATTATGGTCACCTCGAAATCAGATGAAATAAGACATCTGTCTGAGATCCTTTTTAATATTATGATAGTGCATTATGCATATTTGTCTTAATGAAAAAACTATTGCCAAAGATGGCACCGGCAATCGGAGACTCATTATGTAAATGCATTTTATAATGATTTAACAGTGCTTATTGTTCCCTAGGATGATCATCCTCATGTGATATGGATGTGGCACGTGACATGGAGGGACACAATCATTTATCAGTTCAATAAAATGTAAAGATAAGAATTCAACTTTACTGATTTTCTCACATCATGCTGCCTCATATGAAGATCATCCCAGTGGAGATGAATGCCTTATCTCATGATAAATATTATCAGGCCCAGCAACAAAAGATTAAGTTTTGACAATGGGTTAGTATAGCCATCTCGTGAGCAATTAACTTTTAGTGTCAATCCTTTTAATAAAACTAGAGCTTCGTCATGGAATCAATCTAAATTCTGGATAAGGAAGCAAACAAACCTCTAATAAATAACTTTGTGTGTTTCTCTGCATATTTTCAGCATTGAAAGTCAACATTTCATCCCTGCTGTCCCTCAATTGCTTTCTGTAGGACTTGACATAGCCTTTTGTCGTCTGGTTTGTGATAGATCTTCCAAAGATGGGACGACAAAATATTAGGAAAAAGCGAAGTACCGAGAACAAGCCATTCCAAGCTACTAACACTAAGCCAATACGGTATCGAATCCTACATAATTCGTGTTCTCTCACAAGAATAATCTTAAAATATTCATACTGCTTTATGACACCCTTCCAAAACTAATATAAATTGACATATAACTGTTAATCTACAATTTCAATGTCTTTTGTCAAATTACGCATGAAAGAAAATTTGAACGAAGTCATCATCGACAAGTAAAACCAGTCTCAACTTTCAAGTGGGATCTTCAATCACGCTCGTAAATTTAAGTGTAAATATGAACTAACATATATGGACACGCATCAAGCAGATACCTTGACGTTTCTGAAACAAGGGCTGGTGGGAAGTTGGTAGTCTGTAAACAGCAGCGGTTCTTGATCAAGGCATTAGGAGAATCGAGGTTCGAGTCCACAAACTACTCTTGAAAGGGTATTTGGGGTCCTCAATGTTTCTTTTGTTACATTGGTCTCTAAGCTTCAAATTTTTATAGCATTTGAATGCACAGAAAATTTGATCCAGTTTGTCTCACTGGACAATTTCCTTTTGAGTTCAAAATATCATTTTATTTGCCATTTGAACTACTCGAAAATGGTCTTGGCCGCCCCCATGCCCCTACACACCCCCAAACAATTCCTCCCATGTTCTTTCTGTTGTTCATCCACCTTCAGTTAGGTGCTGATGAGCATATCTATAAACATATAAATGAATGATAGATAAATTCACAGTAGTTAACTTATCTAAAAAACCGTGCAAGTATTTTTACACAAGACATCTCTATTTTTGCACCATTTATCATTAGCACAAGCCTCGGAATTGAAGTGATTCCAATGACGGCGAGGACAGTGTGATGGATGGCGTGGCAGGTGCAGTCCTTTTTTTGTGCTACTTCAAAGCGTTGTTTGATGACCAGGCGGCAAACTTCACAAGTAACAGAAACATCAGCAGTACTAAAGACTATTAGCAAATCCAAATAGGCATCGACATAAATGATTAAAAGTCATCAACACCGCATATGCAATGTAGTATAAATGCGTCAGTGGCAAGATAAAATTGTTCTCCGAAAAGCATGTGCAGAGAACCACAGTGGAAGGGCGGCATTGGTCTTGACAGAAAACATTTCCTTCCACACTCGACTATTTCTCTGATACAGCAGCACTTGCTTGTGTGTTGCAAGGAAAACACATTGGCTGGTTTGACTGATTGGAAAAATGCCAGGTACCATCCCTCTGATACATCGTAGACTCACACTGTCCACCATATGCCATTCTTCCCTCTGGTAATCTTCCATTACAAAAATATGCATCCAGACTTCTGAAATTCGAATCACAGACAATCGCCCATCCGACTCCAACAAATATATCCGATTCCCGCTGCCGGAATTCACATCATCAGGCAATGAGATCTTCCTCCAAATATCGGTATCCAAATTGAGAACAAGCACGCAAGAACAACTTGAAGTCAACCAATGCAAAGCGCCATTCACAAACACAACCTGATTTCTGTTCATGTGTGTGAAATGATCATCTTGCACTGAAACAGACTTCCTCCATTTATTTGACTCCGAATCAAATATCAGACATATAAAGGTCCTCTCAGGCCTATGCCCAAATAGCCTATGATGCCCCGCCAACACAACAGCATATCTTCCCGTCAACAAATTGCAAGCCAAACCAACAAGAGTGGCTTCACCATCAGGGCTAAACCGAGTAATCGGCCTTTCCCTAATTCTAGGAAGCAATTTATACTGTCTAGCCATCGGGTTACAAACATAATAAACACCTTTATCAGGAATGCTCGAACAACATAACAACCCATTACAGGAAGCCCTAACCCTGACTCTGTCCTTGATAAAATCCAATGAAAACTCCGATACGCCCCTTAAACTATCAACAAGAATTAAACTTGATCTTGATTCCGATAAAGATTCATTGACCTCTATAAGCAACGTCGGATTCCTGACAGAAACCTCGTTGTACAGCCGTGTAAAGTAATTTTCAGAGATTAGCGCCAACCAGAGTTTGCACACACATTTGTTTCTGAAAACGGATTTAACAGGCAATCTTGCCAGAATCTGAACCATGACATCATCGGAGAAAACCCCATTTTTCGAACTGCACGCATTCATTTTCTACTTTCGAGAAATGAAGAAAAAATTTCAAACGGAATCAAGTAACCGTCCAAGGAAATGCTTACCCGATTTCAGGACATGACGACAAACAGGATTTTCTGTAATTTCTGCCAATTACGTATACAATTGTTAGAAGAAAAAACGAATCCCTCGATCGAGTTACGGCGAAATTTGCGTTTTTATGTGGACTTGTGCTATTCACGCCAACCATTTTAATTCATACAACCACCTTTATTTTTAATTTTATCAAATTCCAATATTATTCTCGCATAATAAAACAATAGTGGGTGCACGGACAAATGGGGAGCTCGACCAAGGCTGGCCGAGCTCCTTTTTGGACGCTCGGCCATCCTCGGTCGAGCATCCAAATTTTTTTTTTATTTTTAAATTGATAATGTAATTAATATTTTTTTTGATATTATTTTTTGATTTGGAGGAGGAACATATGATATATGAGTGAGATCGAAATGGCCGAAATTGTAATTTGGAGATTTAGTGTCCGAACTCTATTTTTGATAAATAATGTAACGCCCCGATTTTTAAATATCGAATGATAACTAAATTAGCCATTACTTAATTGAAATACGGAAAATTGACGATAATTTTTTTTTCTTTTATAACCTTTTCAGTAATAATAATAACAATAATAATAATATTAGGAATAATAATAATACGGTTTAAAATTCATGTACTTAAATGAAATAATATCAATCAACTTGATAATCAATATTCATTTTCTAAATAGATACATTAAACTCCTAAACCATATGCGAAAGCTCAAAAATAATATACTACTAAGTTTTGAACGATCTTCTAATAAAAGAAAACTAATTTAATATAGTAATTTAGTGGATAATGTCGCCCCGTCTCGCACCACTTCACCGGACTCCTTAATCTAAAAAGAGTTTAAAAATATTTGGGGTGAGTATAATGTTATTATACTCAGTTGGGCACAGTAGAAAAATATTACACCATATCACATAGCCATATACGAAATTACAATTAGAGGCAATTGAACTATAGAAAAGTCGAGTGTTGGAAACTCCCGTCTAACGTAGGGGAAAGTCACTATGACTATCAGAATGGCCCTTAACACCATTCCGTAAAAGATGGTACTTAACACCATCACATGCATGTCACATAGTAAATACCACAAATTATAACACGTAAAGGGCATGATATGGATTTCAAAGTAAACAATCACTTTTTAAAATAAAAATATTTGCAAAAGTAACACAATTTTGCATAAAATAAACCCATTTTGCATAAAATAAACCCCCACCTCAATTCAAAGTTCTCGAAATTCCTCGAAATTAGGGCTGGTGTGATGTTAGCGCCTCTACGGACTTCGCACGTCGTCTAATAGAAGAAATTAAACATAATTTTAGTAGTTAAATCTTAAAATTGAGGTTTAATAATTTATTCAGGTCTTATAGAATTTAATTTAAAAATTTTAGGGCCCAAAAGATATTTTTAAAAGTTACTTTGAGCTTAATTGAAAGATAGGAATTGATTTGAGGGTGGAAATGAAGTAATCAGTCAACTAGGATTAATTCGAAGCTCGGTCGAAACTTTAGGGGTTGAAATTGAACTTTTAAAACTTAATTTGGGACTTGATTGAAGAAAATCAGTGATTTAGGGACTGTTTTGAAGCTAATTTAAAACTTGGGGCTTGACTGCAATTACTATGAGTCAAATGGGAGTCGATTGAAATAGTTCCAAGGTTTTGAGGACTTAATTTGAGCTTTTATAACTTGATTGGACTCAATTGCAGGGAATAGCTAGCTTTAGGGACCAACTAATATAGGGATTGAAATATGAGGGACCAAAGTGCAAAATCCCCATTATAAGGGTCAAGGCTTGACTTCATTTCTTCCAAACACACGGATTATACACGATGGCTCTGGGAATAGCCTCAATTCGAACCGAGGTCGACTGGAAGGCCGAACCGGAGCTGCCACCACCGTCTACTGCCAGAGGAGTCGTCGCCGGTGATGGTGGTCGAGCCCAGAGGCCGTGGGTGGACGTTCGGCGGAGGGAAAAGAGGAAACGCAGCCTCAATTACGTGCCAAAATCCGGCGGAATTGAAGGTTTTCCGGTCAAAATTCGTCGAATAAGTTTGAGTTTGAGGTTCTATAACACTCCACCATCCTTTTGGGAACGAATTATGGAAGAAATTTCGAGATTGAAGACAAGAAGCCATGGCCAGCACTATACACACCCGCGGTACTGTTCACGGGTTACTATTCACGCAATTTTTCTTTTTTTTTGAATTCAAACGGGAGAGGATGAAGATGGTGATGATGAGTATATGTTTTATTGGGACGATTTGTGAGGGAGCTATGGAAGGAATTTGAAGTTGAGTTTGGGCAGCTATGGCCAATTCCTGTTTCTCTGCTTCTCTCGTCCCTCTTCTTTTTTTTTTTTTTCGAACAAATGATGAAGATGACAATGGATGCTGTATTTGTGTGAATTTGTGAGAGGGACTCAACGAAATTGATGATGTTTTAACAATCGATTCAATCTGTTTTTGGGGCGTTGATGTTTGTGACTAGTGTTGATTTTTGCATCATAGTTTGAATGAATTCATGGAGTTGCTTGTAACCATAGATTGAGTCACGATGTGGAGTTGAACTTGATAGTTATGTGTGTATGTGTATGTGTTTACATTAGAAAACTCACTGATCGAGAAACAGAAATCGAGTCATCGGTTCAATCCTCATTGTAAGTATAATGGAATTTGTTACAAGTTGGTTGGAGAAATTACCTGTTTGTTGCTTTGATCTCTACTGGGGAAGGTGTGAGGTAGGCTTGCTGTGTTGCCGCTGTGAGCTTTGTATGAGATGGGGAATTCTGTAAAATCTGGGAGAGTTTTTCTTACGTGAGTGGAATCGAGTTTAGGGAGTTTTCAAGAGTTATTAAGTAGAGAGTGAGAGACCTGGAGTGTCAAGAAGTCGATCGTGAAAAGAGTTCTTGACAGATAGGGGTTGACTTAGCATGGGCTTCCGAATCATTAGTTGGGCTCAAAGCCCAAAGAGATAGGTGTAATAGGCCAATAGAAATTCAAATAAGCACGTGTTTTAATAATTGGGCTTGAAGCCCAACAACCGATTTTGTTGGCCCTAAATAATTTTCGACCCGATTAAATTATTAAATAATTATTTTCTTTTTTACTAGACGGGCATTGCATAAAAATCTCAATTTAATAGGTTAAGTCATAATGATGGCGTTTTACTTAGGTGATTTAAGTTTTGGTCATGGTCGTTACAAATAATATACCGATTTTGGGTAGCTCAACGCCACGAGTCGAACACACTCATTTGGGGTGACGTATGATGGATTTTGGCCATTCGAGCGCGTTTAGGTAGCGAAATCAGCGTTTTTTATTTTTTGATTAATTTAATTTTATTCATTTATTTGTTTTTAATTTTATTTTATCATCATTTTCATTTTATTTTTTTAAAATGCACTTATTTTATTTAAAGTGATAAAATAAAATTAAAAACAAATAAATGAATAAAATTAAATTAGTCGAAAAATAGAAAAACGTTGATTTCGCTGCCTAAACGCACTCGGATGGCGAAAAACCATCGTACGTCACCCCAAAGGAGTGTATTCGACTCGTGGCGTCGAGCTACCCCAAATTGGTATATTATTTGTCCAAAACGAAGTTCGGATACTAAATCTCTAAATTGCAGTTTCGTCCATTTCGATCCCACTCATATATCACATGTTCCTTCTCCAAATAAAAAAATAATATCAAAAAAATATTAATTATATTATCAATTTAAAAATTAAAAAAAAAACATTTTTGGACGCTCGGCCATCCTCGGCCGAGCATCCAAAATTTGTCCGCGCACCCACCGTTGTTTTATTACGCGAGAGTAAAATTGGAATTTAAAAAAATTGAAAAAAAAAAGTGTGTGTATGGATTAAAATGGTTGGTGTGAATAGCACAACTCATGTGTGGGGGCAAGGAAATGCTTGATTTGGTTAAACAAACTACCTGGAGTTAGAAGCATGATTTAGAAGGATGGGTGTGGGCAAAATTTTTGCAACCAAATGTCAAATCATGTAATTTAATTTACACGTCTACTCTTTTGTTATACTTTAAATTTTAATGTTATACTTTTGTTTTTATTTTTTGTAACAATTCAATGAATGCTAATTTTGTATCATACAATGATCAAATCTTAATAAAATTGTTATTTTTGATTAATTTTATTTTTTAAGAACTAATTTTCATTTCGTAGATAATTATTTATAAAAAGGTTCCTATTCTATATAGTATAGATACAAATCTTTAGATTTAGATTAAAAAAATAATAATTGTCAGTACTTATGCAGGAAAATGAAATTTAGATTTAATATTTAATAATTAACATAAATAATGATTGATTAATTTTTTTTGTTATGATTGATCATTAATTAATAAAAAATTAAAAGACAAAAAATTTGTGGAAGATAAGTTCGAAAAAAAGTGTGAATATATATAAATAGTCTAAGAAAAAAACATGTTAAACTTTTAAATAATAAAAATGATAATGTGGAAACAATTTAGGGCTGAAAACAATGTGGTGAGGCGGAAATTTCAATGCAGGAAAATTTAGAAACAACAAGGCCGATAAGAATTAAAACTAAGTAAAATTAAAGGAAATAATGTGTTTAGGAAAAAGCAACTGCTTATATATATAGAGATATATATATTTATTTATTTATTTAATTTTTTTATCTTATTAATCTATGTTAATATCAATTTATATTTATATTGGACACTAATTTTATATATTTTCTTTAAATTTTAAATTTTTAAAAATAAATATTTGTATATTGATACTATATTTGTTTTAAAGCTCTTGTTGAGTCAAATAAATAAAGTAATAATTTTGATTTTTTAATTTAAATTTATTATTAGAAAATGGAAAGAGAGAGAGAATATTTAAATAGAATGGGATTGATAAAGCAAGTGGTAGAAATCCCATTAAATATGAAAATTCTCTAATTTTTAGAGATTTTGATTTGTAGAATTTTAAGAGATTTATGCTTTTTTATTTTGGTAATAATAATATTAGAAAAGAAAAAAGACACAAAAAAGCCTTGGTTTTGGGCCCAAAAACATTAGAAAATGAATTAAAAAATGTGGTAAAATAGTTTATATATATATATCAATATATATATATATATAACTTATCCCATACACAATTAATGATTAATGATAATAATAATGTAAGATGCCATACCTCCGCGAACTCCAATTTGGTATGCCTACTGAATTTAATTTGCACAATGATTGTCCCATACACCATTTTCCCCTTTTCTAATATAATGCGAAATTCAAAATTTACACCTTAGAAATACAATTTACAAACATGAAATTCATTAGACTAATCTTCAAAAACTCTACATAGCGAAGAGTTCATATCTACATCCAATATTGAAGAGCCTCTAAATATGTCTCTAAAAATTGACTTTTGCTTGACAAAGTTTCTAGCATTTCGAAATTTCTTCAAGAAGGTCCATGTTGAATGGCGTTCAGCATCTGGGTTGCATGAAGATCGTCCATTTTCATTCGACAAGATAGAAACTAGATAGTTAGTATCAAGTTCATTCTAATTGATAAAGAGGTTTGTTTTATGCGAAAATTTACTCGGTTCTTCTTCTAGCCTTTCTGTTTTATACAAATTTTTATATACTTATTTTGTTCATCTCAATATTTGAACTGACCGCTGTTTTTTTCAATTTTTCATTTGTTTTTTAGGGTATTCTCAATTCAAGCAAAAATAAGAAATAAGTATCCCGAATCCAAATCTATCATTTCTCGGGTTGGATTGTAGCGGATCAAGGGAAAGATCCATATACTGATCCATGATGCATGGAAGAGATTTTTTGAATTTTTTTTAAAAAAAATTTATTTCGATATCAATGTTATACTTTACCATTTTGTACAGCTGAGATAGTCCATGAATGAAAGGTATGTATACACTTTAACCCCTAAAAAATTCTGTTCGTAACTTTTAACAAAGGATTTTTTTTCTTTGAAGGAAATTTAGCCTTTACAGCATCAACAAAGTGTGAGTGAGAAACTTTCTTTTATTGACGACTTGCGAGGAATTTTTTTTTTAGTTTCGGCAATTATTGATGTAGTAATTAATTGTCCATCGAGTTTAATTGTCTCGTACCTCCATCCCTAATTAAGTACATCATTCTCAGTTTTAAGTGTTACTCCATTTGTCCCACAAAGATCGATTTGTTAATTTTTTGACAAGAATTAAGAAAACATCAATTAATATTGTTAGAAAAGTAAAATATAAAAGTATTTTCCTAATATACCTTTTAACTTACTAATTATTACACTTCAATTCTATTTTGTTGATAACAATACATATTACTTAGGGATATATAAGAAACATGATATTTTAACTACTCTATTTAAGACAAGTGGTATATCTTCATGGGACGAATCAAAATAGAATACAAACTTATCTTTGTGGGATAGATGGAGTAAAAAATAATTATTTAAATATAAAAATTGAATGGTTAACTTCCCAACAAGTACTAAACTCAAATATCCATTTAAAATACTTATATCAACAAGTACTAAACTCAAATATCCATTTAAAATACTGATATCACATGTATTGAAGGTGTGTTTGGAATAATTTTCGAAAAGTTTTAAAGTAACATGTTGATCTCCTGCCTATGATACTTGGCAAATAGAGGGGGGTGGGTGCCGCACCCCCACTCACATTTCCTTCAGTAGGCCAGAGATAGAAATCGAACAAATTTAGGTGTGTTTTTGTTATTTGTTTTTAACCTCAAAATTATTTACTATTAAAAATCAAATCAAACATCAATATCAATCGCATATCTCACATCATCACTCATTATTATTTACATATTTCGTGGTCCCCACTACTATCTATCCAAAAGTTTATTTTTAGGATGATTTTAGGCAAAAAAAAAAAAAAGAGAGGACATGGACGCACGTTTAGACTCTTGATTCTTTAATACTCGACTCTTCCCAAAAAAAAAGAAAAAACCTTGCCACTTGACAATTTTTAGTTTCTTATTATTGAGAATGTGCTGGCACGTCGTAATTCTAACTTTTGTGATTAGCGTGGAATTCGATTATTATTATCTATGGATAAATAGGCCGCAATTCATTTAGTTCACAAGTAGTACAAATCTCAACCACTCAACTCCACTCATTCTCTCTCATTTTTTACATTAAAATTCATTAAAAACCTTTATAAATTATTCCCTGTCACCTTAAATATTCAAAATCGGTTAGTTCGGACTCCAAGCTGCATATGTAAACATTCATGTGGCTCATGCTTTTGAACTTCAACAATTATCTGAATGGTGCAGTGTTGCATTTTCCTCCTAAGATTTCTCTAAGTAGACATTTTGAAGCTTGTACCTTCTTTTTCATATTGTTGTATAATTACAAAAATTGCAACTGATTTCTACCCCTTTTTTGTGTACGTATTATCAAATATATTTTTATTTTGCATACAATATTTCTCGAGTGTCCAATTTCTTTTTTTATAATTTTTTTGACCAGATTCTTTATTATCTAATTGGTTCGTTTTGCTCTATATTTGGGTTGGCATAGGAAGAGATTAAGAGTATTAGCGTCACATTTTGTCAATCTGTATGTAGAACCTGATGAAGATGAAGGGGATGAGGAGAAAGCCAATAATGAGAGGTGAAGAGAATATAAGTTTCTAAAACTCCGCGAAATTGAAATCACAATTTTTTCTTTGAGTAACTTAGATGAATATTTTTTCCATTCAGGATAAGATTCATTTGTGGAGTAGCAAGCCACGTCTAAACATCAGAGACTCCTGCAATGGGTGAGGGCATTAGATAACATTTGAAAGCAAGGATTCGTCAGGTTTCATCTACTATTGACATTAATGTTCTGGCAAGTTCTATGAAAGAAATCAGTGGTACCAACTGGAGAACTATATAGTTTTTTGCCTAGCAAGATGTTTCAAATATCATTTGTGTATATTATACTATAGACCATGTTAGACCAGGACTAAAACCTACACAACTTCCTCTGTAGTTTCTTAAATTCCCAGAGGACTCAAATTTGTCATATCAAGATTCTTGTGTCTCCTTCCCAGTAGTTCAAATGAACATGACTTGTAGCTTACTTACCAATGAGTATCTAGTGGAGCTCTACTCAACTAATCTGATTGTAATTTGCTGTCTAATAGAGATCTGCTTCATTATTTTCAGCGTTGGTTACTACAAGTGTTTGTTGCTTGTCTCCGCCTTTTCTTGAAGACAATTTTTTACTTCTACTTAGTTGTGTCATGCAGTTAAATCTAGGAAAGTCAAGGAGAGGTGAGTATGGCTTATCTAAATTTCTCACATATGTTATGTTTCAATTTTTAAAAAATCTATTTTATTCCCTGTTCCTTTGGTTTTGTAGAGCATATATACATTTAGAAAGGTAAATTCATTTGTGGATGGCGATCGAGGATCTCAATATATAGGCAAGGAGGTTGTGGTAAACAAAGGGGTGAACCTGCTTCTCTTTTACTCATTATATTATTGTACTTTTTCCCTCAATGTAGAGTGAACAGTGATGTTCAAAGATAAACGATAATTCTCTTTTATTGTTGATATTATTTTTACCTTTTCAATAAAACTATTATTATATCACATCTCAAAATATTATTTTAACTCTGCTAAATTTTTAGTCCAAGGTGACAGTGAATTAAGAGACTGTAGTCCAGCGTTTACAATCGGAAAGAAAATGCGGAGCTTTGAAATATATAGAAAGCTTAGGTGTATTTTGTGGATTGAAGATTAGCCTTTTATATTAAAGAGAATAAATTTAATTTATATTTGCTTGTTATAATTGAAGCTGCAAACATTCAAGTTATAACATTTCTATTATGTACACCGAGGTAGATTCATGGTCTACGTGACTTTGGTCGTATCTTTTTCGGTTTTTTCCCACAACTTAAGCATAGTGCAGATATTTTAATACTAATTTTGAGCTTCAGTCTGTCTATTGGATTCAAATAATTAATTTGCATAATTTTTGTGTGAAGTGGAAATGTTGTTTATTGCATATATCATGGAGCACAAAGGTATGTACTCAAAAAGACACTCCAATCCATCGTGTTACAACGAAAAGTCTTATTACGTGCCTTGGTGGTGAGTGAGTGGGTAACCATATTTGCGGGTAATGTGGTTACAAGAACTAACCTATCTTATAACATACAAATATCGCGTAATATCAAACAAAAGGGATGAGTGTCTATGAGTGAGCATAGGCTTCGGACCAATGAAAAGCAATCTGATTCCATGGTTCGAACTGATGTCCCATGTGCCATGTTGCATGGCAACCCCTCAATTTGACGATATTATATACACAATTAACTCTAATTCCGTACATCATACAGGCCGACGCTAGTTTACATAATGTTTGATTAAAGGGAACGTATGTTTGATTGAAGGTTTTCAACTATGATGCATTGATGCATGGAAATTCCTAAAAAGCTGGCGTTTAGTCTCAGAAGTAACAGAAACTTCATGGAAACGTCTCAGAAACTCTTAGAAGGTTTCCTAATTTTACTAAAATTCGGAAACTCCAAAGAAACTTCAACGAAACTTTTTGAAAACCTTGTGTCAAAAAAATCAGAAGTTTAAAAAACTTTAAAAACACAAAAATAATTATAATCTACAATTAAAAGTTAATTAATTTAATTAAAATATAATAATATAAACTGACTTAAATAGATTACAACTTCTTATAAATAATTAAAGATGTTAAATAAATATTAATAATTAACTTAAAGTTGAAAGACAAAAAGTAAAACTCTATCTTAGTTTCAAATTTCAATCTTCATCTTTGACGTTCGTGAACTATGTCCCTGATCTAGAGAGGAAATTGGTTTTATATCACTCATTCCTCAACTTGTCTCTAATATGAAATAAGTATCACTTGTACTTTGAATTTGATGTTAGTTAGATTTTTACTATCGAAATGGGAGATTAGTTTTAATTTTTACTATTATTGAAACAGGTGCTGGTTAGTCTAAGATTTAAAATCTCTATTTTCATATCATTTTTTAAAGAGTTAAAAAGTGTTAATGAATTTAATTTTGTATTAGCTAAAATTAATTTTAACATCAATCTTTTATATTTTTTAGTATATTCGATTATTATTGATCATGGATAGTTCAAATTTTGTTGAAAAATGGATTTATTATAATATTTTTGTTATCTAATTCATATGAAATGGCTTTTGAGGTTGGATATTGAAATTATACTGTAAAACTTATAATTACTGCATAATATTTCCATATTTCCTATGTTTTTGAAACCCAGTTTCCCCCTTCCCGTTTCGTCTCCCATTTCCGTTTTCGTGCAACTTAGGTCGTCAATCAACACTTTGGTGCTTGTAAGGTTGGATATTGAAATTATACTGTAAAACTTATCATTACTGCATAATAATTTCCATGTTTCCTATATTTTTTAAAACCCCATTCCTGTTTTGTCCCCCAATTCCATTTCCGTGCAACTTAGGCCGTCAGTCAACACTTTGGTACAAAACACAAATGTGGCACATAAAAAACCTATTATTCCAAAACAATTAAAGAAGGGAGGTTAAAAGGTTTGCAAGTGGATTGATAAAAAAAATGGGTTTGCAAGTGGACCGAAATTCTTTTTATTTTATTTCCTTTTTCATATTCAAAAGGAGGTCATAGACCAACTTCAGTGGGGTAAGAACATCTCTAATGCATTGATGCGAATTAATGATGATGCGGAGAGATATAAAAATAAATTTAAAAATAATGATAAAATAATAGCAAATGATGTCTAGATAAATGTCTAAATATAGAAAGGGTGCGGGACATCATGATGCAAGAGTGATAAAAAATTGGATAAATGGGTGAAAAGTGATTAAAAAAATAAAAAATTTAAAGAGAACAGGTTGTTCTATACACAGTATTTTTTATTTACTCGAACGACGTGTTATATGTGTAGTTGAACATTGAAAAAAATATATAAAAAATGTAAAGTAATTATACAAGTAGTTGAAAATAATGAGAGAAAAAAGTTAGTGAAAATTTATTGTGTATAGAATAAATCCTAAAAAAGTATGGGATCCACATTAATTTCATGTGTATTTCTCTTTCTTCTCAATAGATAATGTCCAAATTTTATGTATCAAGGATGCCCTAAGCATTCCCTTTCGAGCATTAAGCGTCGTTAGCCTAAAAGTTTTTATAAATTTTTATACATTTTTATGCATTATTTTCAACTCCACCAATTCTCTCTTATCTCATTCTCATATTCACATATCTCGTGAGACCTATTTGTACTACACAGATTTTCACCATTTAACTTCACTAATTCTCTCTCCTATATCACATCAAAACCCATAAAAATTAAATTTTACACACACACTAACACGCACTTAAGTGTTTAGTCTTACTCGTTGAGCTTTTGTTTGGTCGGAAAAGTGACAATTTCATATATGAAGAAAACTCTTTTAGTAGTTGGTATAGAAGCAGCATTAGGGTGGAGGCTTTCAATGCTGGACGAGACTTTAGCAGCCGGAGAGAAGTCGGCTAGGTTCTCATTGTTCAGTATCTTGTAAACAACACCAAATAAATGCACCTGGAGGTTGCATTAGTGGAATTGAAGATGGGTGGTATGAAGACAATTTTACCATTTAGATATGGCACATGAGATGTGCGAAGTTGAATTAGTGGTGGAATTTAATAGTTGGCGAACAAAAGTTCTTATTTTGTAGCAAATATTGAGTTTGAGTACTGAAATACCATAAAAAAGTATAAATTCTTATGTGTGTTTGATTGACACCATTTTCCATGGAAAATATCCCATCAAGGAAAATATTTTTCCTCTTAGGGTGTGTTTGATAGACCTTTTTTTTTTCTGGGAAAACAAAGTTTTCCAATTTTTTTCCTTACTTGGTTGTTTGATTGACATTTCTTTTCCCGGAAAACGTTTTCCAACTTTTCTCGAAATCCGCACATTTCCTTATTTTTTTCCTTGGGGGGATGTGGTTTTTGTTTTCCGGGAAAAGTTTGGTACTTTTTTCTTTTTTTTAATGGACAATTTAATTTAAACATAAAGATAAGGAAAATGATCAAATTTCATTAAAAACTCAAAAATAAGGAAAATAATATTATTTTTCAACTTTCAAATTAACCAAATTAAACACCTACAACTATCATTTCCCTGGAAAACCTTTTCTCGGAATTCATTTACTCGGAAAACGTTTTCCTTTTAACCATTTTCCGGGTTTACAATCAAACACACCCTTAGTTGTTTTATTGGCAAAATTTTCTTGGCAAATATTTTTTATGTACAATCATTTAATGCATGTTTAACTCATTTTCCATGGAAAATAAATTCTACCTCCCCCAAAGAAAGTATTTTCCATGTAAAATGGAAAATATTTTATTTTCCATTTTCTTTTCCATCATTTGCAATCAAATGCACCCTTAGTGCACAATGGATTAAAACGTCTCATTCTGATAGGGTGTATTTGATTGGTAAATATTTTTCAGGAAAATATCAAATCAAGAAAATTATTTTCCAACTTTGGTGTTTGATGACAAATATTTTTCTGAAAATTATTTTTCAGGTACAAATGCTTAAAATACAAAAATTAATAATTTTTCTAAAAAACTCAATCAAAAAAAGAGGGGGAATTTCCTCTCTATCAAACACACCCTAATATTCTATCCATGTGAGGACGCCCAAAAACCAATGGAAAAGTCTCGTTGGGAGGAGGGTCAACTTAAGAGAAAAAGAGTTCAAGCCTGTTTCCTAATTTGTTATCAATTGTGCCGGTCACTTTTTACCTGTTAAAAGCATAATACTGGCGATCGATCGCTTCATACGAGTACGAATATAACATTAATTTTTCTCAATAAGCACAGGCCCCCAATCTCTCATTGTACACACCTATACAATATACATATATACATATCAATATACGGTGAAGTTCTGTTCTTTTCGTGCCAAACAAGTTTCATTTCTCTTGGACTGTTCGTTTTCGTTAGGGTTCAAAATTTGCTGCAACGAGAGTAAACTAGGAACGATGTTTTTTTCGGGGGATCCGTCGAACCGAAAACGGGTTGATTTAGGAGGTCGGAGCTCCAAAGAAAGAGACCGCCAGAAGCTCCTGGAGCAGACCCGTTTGGAGCGGAATCGCCGACTCTGGTTGCGCCAGCAGAACTCTGCTGCCATTAGAATTCAGGTCCATTTTCATTTTATAACGATTGTCGATGATGCTAAATTATTACTTTTAATATTGTTCGTGTTTGTGAGTTAATATTGGAGGTGAATTTGTGGGATGCTGCAGTGTTCCTGGCTCTTCTCTTTAAATCTGAAGCTGCATTTGTTTTTTCTTGTATCAGCTAAATTAGTATTGAAAATGCATTCATCAAGAAAAGGAATATATTGGGGTTTATGTATATTTTTAAAGTAATTGGAGGTTGGTTATTAACACCTGCCCGAGACCGGCCCCCCAACCCCCAAACCCAAAAAAACCACACACAAACCCCCAACCAAAAAAAAGAAGAAGAAGAAGAAAAAACCCCAAAATAAAAGGTGATGAGTGACTGTGGTTTAGTTAAACTGTTAAACTGATTGTGTCAATTTTGTACGTCTATTGATATTTCAGAAACTAACTCCATACCTTGTTAATGTATTAAAGAGTTAAACTGTAGCTCTATTAAAGATTTAAACTTTTCTTCATGTCGTTACTCTCTTCTCTCAGAGAGGGCACACACATTCTCCATGAGCAACTACCAGGAAACACTTTCCTAGAGTTTCATCTTCTCCTTAGTAATCGAAGGCTCAACAATCTAAAGTTCACAATTGCAACTTTCTAAGAGAAGATGCAAAACACTTAAATCTCTTTGAAGTATGACTGCTAATTAACAAGTAGATTTAGCACAACTGAGCGCTAGTGGTCTGGTATCAGTCATTGGAAATCCTAGTTCATTTTCGTCGGTTGTGCTCTAGTTTTAGGAGTTCTTTTCTTTTTTCCCTCAGCTATATTGAAACTTTTTCCCTACAGGTGGTTGTTATTCATACTCTACTGAGTTATGGACTCGTGCTTATATTTTCTCTTGGATCTTAAAAGTAATGCATTATCTTTGGGATTGGGTTTGTCATTAAAAAAAAAAAGGCATGTGAGAGAAGAAGAACTCATTACCATACTCATTATTTTTGAAGTTTGAAACTTGACTTACTACGAGTTACAGAAATGCTTTAGAGGAAGAAAGGTGGTCGAGGCTGAACGCTCCAGAGTGCGGGACACATTTTTTTTGACTTTCGGGCAGTATTGCCAACGTGTTAACAGGTGCGCTATTGGATCCACATTTTTGATATTCATGCTCCAAAGTGGTGCGTTATCTTTGAAACTGTTTTCTTCCTATTTTTCTTTGTCATGCTGTCTGTCCCTGCAATACTTTTGGGTCCGCTGTTGCTGTCTGAACTTTTCCTGATCCACGTTTTTCATTTATTTTATGCTTATTCAGGCAGTGCTTTGGTCCAGATTCGGATTTTCTTCAACAGCTGCTTTTCTTCTTTAACCCAAAGAATACTGTTGATGTTTCTACCCTTGTGGAAACATGCCGATTGCTTCAAAGATTTTTTCAAGATGATGGTACCCGTCGGATCTTTAACGTGTCTTACTAATGTTGTCTGCATTGAATGTTTGATACGCTTGCTTTTCATTTTGGGGACACGTTTAACAGCCTTCTGCTTTAATTAAGCGCAATACATTAAGTTATTCCATTTGTTTCTTATAAAATCTATCATGGGGTTAGGTATTATTGGACCAAATGGCTGTTTGTTTCTAGATTATGTTTAATTATTGGCGGCTTGCAAGGGATAGCAAAATAAAGTGTTCTTTAACTGAACATGAAATGATGCAAGGTAAACTTGGCACACCTTTTCATTTTAATTTCAGTACGAGATGTGGTTAACCCAGCTTTATGGATAAAAGGGTTAGGAATTTTTTCTTAAGCATACGGAACTTATTTCCCTGTAGTATCATTTTGAGCATATGTATGAAGTGGACATTTGAAATAGTTTCAGAGGGGGAGTTTATATACTTGATAGTTCCATTTTAGCAAACGCTTTGTGGACACATGAGGTTTATGTTGAAGGCTATGAGAACATCAAAAAGCTAAGTGTTATAATTAGTAAATTTCGTCTTGGCTGAAGGGCCATCACGTTCCTCCCCTTTTGCTTATCCTTTTGATACAAGTCCACTTGTAGGACAAGCCATAGTCTTTTGCTTTAGAATTGGACGTTTCTGTTTTATGGTGGAGATTTTTGGATGCTGAATTAGAGCTGCATGGAAATTTTTTTCATTGTTGTATGGTTGAATGATTTGCATGTGCATGGTCGAAAGCTGCACATGAAGCCATTATGTTTTGCAGTGCTATGCATCGGCAAATTTTATTTTTATTTTCTCTGCTTATTTCTATTTATGCTTGTCCCTGCAATCTTGCTATTGATACTATTTATTGTACCAGGTGATGTAGTGGCCCTCTTCGCTGGCACAAACTACTCCAGCAAACGTGGTCTTGTGGATTACAGAGTTAAGCGCCTTGTTCTCGCTTGCATCAGGGTGCTCTATGAAAATAGGTTTGTTTCAATGGACCTTTTAGATTCTTTGTAGACACAGTAGGTTGTATAACCTTTGATACTTATGACATCGCAAATTCTCATCCATCGACTCTGTAATATCTAATCTTTGATCCATCACAATTATAAATGAGGAAGCAGTCCCGTGCTCTGCAGTAATGATAGCATCGAGTTTAATATAACTTTACATCTCGTTGTTCTGTGATTTTGAGTTGAAATCAAATTTGATTGCCAGAAATTAATGTGTGCTTTTCTCCTGTTAGAAGAATTCAGATTGGAAGTTCTTCGTATGGTTCCTAGCATAGTCAAATGAATATTCCTTGATCATTTAGGTCTTGGTTGGAAAGTTGTTTTTAAACAAAAACATTTCCAAACACTTGGTATTACTCACTTTTCCACCTGCCATTTCACAGGACTCAACTGTATTACTCAGTTTCTACCACCAATTTCTATATGTTTTTCACAAAACTTTAAACACTTCCCACTACAGGTATAGCATTATTGAATGCTGAAACTAATGATTTGTTGTTTATGGAGTTAGTTTAGACGTTGTTATATTTTAAATTTAAATTTTGAATTATGTAATTAGTTAGAGATAAGGATAATTATCTAATCAGATATAGATAACGATGAATCATGTAATAGGTATGGATGAATCATGTAATCAATTAGAGATAAGGATAGCTCCTATTATTGTGGCCTGTTAGGTTAGCAAGCTATTCTACAAATACATGTACTCCTTTTTGCTGAAATACAATCAACTCATTCAAATATACTCGCGTTTATGGTATCAGAGCCAAAATAGGTCCTTATCCCAGCCTTTTTTCTCGTCGTTGTCATGTCTACCAACTTGACCAATGCAGTCAACTCATCCACTAACCGTGTCCCTACCACTGAATTCGATAGCCCCTCTCTCCAAATAACGACCCTGAAACTGAATGAATGGATCAAACTTCCTTCAGTGGTCGTAGTCCGTAAAAATGTATGTTACTGGTCGTGATAAGATGGGCTATTTTATGGGTTCTATCACTGCCCCTAGACCTGAAGACAAGACCGAGCACCGTGATTGGTAAACTAAAAACGCCATGTTGATGTCATGGCTCATCAATTCTATGAAACCCGACATTCTACCTTTTCTCATCCATTGCAGAAGAAATCTGGGAAGCTGTGGAACCGCGTAACCTTATCCAGATTTTTCCTTTGAAAACTCATCTCAAAGATGTGCGTCAAGGAGACCGAGATGTTACTCGATTCTTCAACACACTCAAGAGCATTTGGCAAGAAATTGACCAATATGCTGATATTGAGTGGGAATGCTCTAAGGATAGCATCCGCTATCTAAAATTGCTTGAAAAAGATTGTATTTATAAATTCTTAGGTGGTCTCAACCCAGAATTTGAAGAATTCCATTAAAGAGTCCTCGGCAAAGAGCCCATTCCAAGCATTCGTGAGGTTTTTGCCTGCATAAGATGTGAGGAGAGAAGAAATGATGCCATGGGTTGTTGCAACCTTCTCCTCCATCCAAGACGCCTCCTTTAGTCAACAACCATGATCGTGTTGAACAATGCAGCCAACAGAACCAGACCAATCGTCGACCGACTAATGGAAACAACAATCTTTAGTGTGACCACTGCAAGAAGCCACTCGTGAGGCATGCTCGAATCTTCACAGTAAACCAGCCAACATGATCCGCCTTGCACAGTGCCTTGGCCAGCCAGAAGCACAAGTAGACGAATCTGATTCCAACACCAATGATCAATTTGAATTTGTTCCTTACCTTGCTCAAGCTGAACCGTCCATTCCTTCCGTTTCCATTGTTGAAAAAAGTATCCACAAACGTGTTTTAACCACATTTCATACCCCTTGGATTATTGATTGGGGGCTCTGGACCACATTGTCAGTCCCATTTGTGTTCTACCTATATTCCTTCACCAGGACGCCAAAAGGTATGCATGGCCTATTGTTCTTTGTCCACCATCATAGAAAAAGGTTTGATTCCAATAGCAAGAAATTTCACCCTCATCTCTGACCTACATGTACCCAACCTTTCATGTAATTTGTTCTCTGTTAGTAAATTCACTGAAGAAAATAAATGTGTGGCTGAGTTTTTCCCAAATCATTGTGAATTTCAGGATATATGTTTGGGGAGGAGGATTGACAGTGCTAGAGAGGTACACGGGCTCTACTCCTTTGAGGGTTATGCTCATATTGAGGAACAAGTTCAAGTGGTTAATGAAGTTCCTTATGTGCAAGATGAAATAATGTTGTGGGACTTCAGCCTTGGTCATCCTAGTTTTAAATATTTGTCTAAATTGTTTCCTTCTATGTTTAATAACAAAAGTTTGTCTCCATTTAAGAGTGAATTTTGTGAACTGTCTAAATATCAGAGTGCACAATTTTGTAAAAAACTTTACAAAAAAATTTGCTCTGTTTAGTCTCATTCACAGTGACATTTGGTGACCATTGCATGTTACAAATATTTTTGACACCCGCTTGTTTATGGTTTTATAGACGATCATACCCATCGTGTGGTTACAAATTTTTGGCACTCGTTGGTTTATTACTTTTATAGACTATGAAACTCGTTAGGTTGATTTGTTAAAACAAAAGTCTCATGCATCTGAGAGTTTTAGATAGTTCCATCGTATGGCTAGAAATCAATTCCAAATCAATATTCGAATTTTTTGCATTGATAGTGGAAGAGCGTATTTCTCCTCTATCATTGGCCACTATTTAAGTGAAAATGACATTGTTATTTTTATTTTTTGATAACTGAGGGTATCGGGGGATTCCGCTTTAAAAGTCACCCCACTATTCCGACAAGGCCTTGGAGCGTCGATCGGGAGACACCCCAGTGGCCGCAAGAAGTTTTTTTTTTTTTGCTTTCACGGGGAATCGAACATGGGATTGGTGAGATCCCAAGCACCGCTTTTACAGCTTGAGCAACCCCTTGGGGTTAAAAATGACATTGTTATTTGTTCATCATTCATCATGCGTCTATATACTACAACAAAATAGTGTCGTTGAATGTAAAGATTGTTATTTGTTAGAGGTTGCTAGAGCCATCATGTTAACTAATTGTGCTCCTAAATGATTTCGGGAAGATGCCATACTTACGGCATCGTTTCTTATCAACTGAATGGCCAGTCTTAAGAGTATCAAACATAAGTTTAGATTTTCACAAAAATTACTTAACTTCTCACTTAATTTCATCCATTCCAGTTAAAGTTTTTGGTTGTACCATTTGTTCACACCGTTAATCATAGCAAATTAGACTCCAGGGCGGTTAAATGTGTTTTTATTGCCAAAAGGAAGACAAATGTTATGATCCTACTACTCATAGCACCTATATCAACTTTGATGTTACTTTCTTTGAATTTCGCCAATTTTTTGGCACAAATTTTGTTCAAGGGGAAAAGATTAATGTAGAAAATTTGTGTGACACTTCCATTACCCATCACCCAAACACCAATTCCATCACCACCAGTTGCTTTAGTCCCGCTGCCATTGATAGAGAGAGTCAACCGGAGAAGAAAACACACTCCAAAACAGCCTTGAACTTTGTGTTTACTGAAGACGGCAGCAAATCCTCAAAAGACATTAGCGGCCCGTGAGCCACTCAGCACGTATCCTCCACTCCCGAAAACAGAATTACAAGGTACGGTCGCATTTCTTCTGCAGAGTTACCTATTGCAAATAGAAAAGGAATTCATGCTTGTACCCTTCATCCATTATCAAAATATGTATCTTGTCATCGTGTTTCTTCCTCCGATAAATCCTTTGTCTAATTTATCTGGTGTTGAGATACCCATGAATATTCAAGAAGCCTTAAGCAAACCAGTATGGAAGGCAGTGGTTTTTGAAGAAATCCGAGCACTAGAGAAGAATAAAACTTGGGATTTGACAAGTCCACCTAATGGTAGGCCGCCCTGTAGTGAGGTATAAGACAAGGTTGGTAGTTCAGGGGTGTACTCAAATGTCTCATGTCTGTGATCGATTATCACGAGATGTTTGCTAATCATGTGATCAGTTAGAGATAATGATAGCTCCTGGTGTAGGAAGTTAGGTTAGCAAGCTATCCTATAAATACCTGATCTTTTTTTTTTTTGCTGGAGTATAATCCATTCATTCAAATATACCTAACTTTAATCATGATCAAAATGGCACCTAAAATGGATAACCTATTAATACCAGTTTAGAAGATCACGATCAAGGTATAAGATTTGACTCCCCAATTCCAATTTAATGTTTTTTTCTTCTTCATTGTCAATTTTAGAAGAGCATTTAACAGATGCATGCCTATTTTTGTGTTAATCAACCATTCTCAACTTCCGACAAAGGTTCTTTATGAATATGAGATAAGATGTGTTTTGTATTGAATTGCTTAATGTAGAAACTTAAGTCAATAGACCAGTTTCAATTTATATTATTACAATTATTTTCAACACGTCCCCTCAGTGGGATTTATTTTTCCCATCAAAGCTTAAAGCGCGCACAATTCATTTTAAATGGATGGCGGTGAGATCGATCACCTTGCCTGATTTGATATATCAAGGTTGGGTTCCATCCTAAACGGTCAACATGTTAAGAGAAGTAATCTAAACAATTATATGTTAGTTTATTATTTTATATTCTTTCAATATGGGATTTATCCCTTAACATGCCCCACAAGATGGTGGCTCGTCAGACTAGACCAATCTCAAACCTATGTGCTCATTTTTTAGTCTTAATAGGATTATAATTGCTCGCTGGAGCTTAATGATTTCTGATACCATATCATGGCCGAGCTTAAAAGGTCAACTGTTACCAAGGGTTTTATTCCTTAACATTTTGCATGTCTATATGGGTAATTTATTGTTAAGGACCCTTTACTGTCGTGTATAAGATTATGGTAACAATCTTATAAAAAAACATGGCTAACTCGGTTATTAGTGAAATCATTCATTTCTCACCCACTTCCACACCATCTTGGAATCTTTCATTTTGCAGAAACTTTAACGAAAGAGATATTGATGATTTCATTTATCTTTCGAGCTTGCTTGCCACTACTAAAATTGATCCCATTGTTCCCGATAAAAGAGTTTGGAATGGCCACTCTTCGGGTTATTTCTCATGCAAATCTTTCTTAAATGCCCTCTATCAACCATTGTCTGCCTCTAATTTCCCACAATTCAAATTCATTTGGAAATGTGTGGTGCCATCAAAGGTCTAAGTTTTTGCTTGTTTGGTGTCTTTGGAAAAGGTTAAGACTTCCTATTTGTTACAATTGAGAAGGGCTTTTTTGTATATTTACCCATCATATTCCATCATGTGTAGGAAAGAGGACGAAAACATTGACCATGTCTTGATACATTGTGAGTTTGCTAAAGGAATTTGGATTACAATCTTGCATTTATTTGAGGTAGTGGGTGCATTTCCAAGACGATGGGCAGACTTAATTTTTATTAAATGGTATCCTTTGGAGGCAATGGGAAGCAGAAAAAGGAATGTTGGAAGCTATTAAGCTAATCATGATGGCAGTAGCTTGGGTATTATGGAACGAGAGAAATAAAAGGATTTTCGACAATTTGGAGCGATTTGTAGATGATATTTGGGACATCATTTTGTTTTTTTCAGGACTTTGGGCTAGAGTAGCGGGGATATTTTGTGAAGTAGAAAATTTCTTGTTTCATTTAGACCCTTTTAGCTCTCTTTGTACCGTTGGTGGATGACTTATCCACTGTCTTCTTGTAATTTTTTCCTTTTAATAATACAGCGTTCAGATTCTTATCCCCCCAAAAAAAAAAAAAAAATGATAATAACATCAGCATGGCCGCTGCCAAAATCTGGGATCAATTTGTTATCGTGTTTGTTCCCCTTCTCTTGTTTTGATTATATCTTTATTTGAATGTGTGATTTCATCGCATGTTTGCTTACTGGAGTATTGGGCAAATTTTATGAATTTTCCAAGTTCGTTCTTATGCCATTTACTCATATCCATGTCACACTTGCATTAACTCCCAATGGATTTTGAGTTGTTATTGTTGGAGTAGGGAAAACATTAAAACTTGGATATTTACTCGTGATTCCCTAGGAATTCTAGAATTTCAGTATAAAATGTCATAATCTTAACTAGGGAGGACATGCGCGTCTTGTTTCTATTTCATACTCGTCTTTCATTCTCTCATTATTCTACCTACGGGGAATCAAACTTTAAGCTCAACCTGCTTACTGGAAATTAAACTTTATTTAAGTATTAATCAACATAATCTGCACATTTACCGTTTATTTTTGCTAAGAATAAACCAAAAAGTTACCTGAACACTGGTAATGACGCACCACCACACAGGATGAGTATTTATTAATGCTGAAAAGGAAATATGAATACAATTTAATCATCCTATGAGACTGGGCTGGAGAGACAAATTTTGTATTTCCTGTACTCATCTTGTTTCTTGCAATTATGCACGATGTTATGATTTTGTTGGTATCGTTCTCGTAATTGCTGCGATTGTCAAATTCCATCAATATCTGTCTATAACCAATAACCATCTCTGGCAAGAAGTGAATGCTTTTGCATTTGAGGATACCTCATAAAAATGAAGAAACGCCATTCGACTTCTTTCTGGCCAAAGCAAATGTTCGGAAAGTGAAAAATTGGGGTAGGCATGAATACACAAATGGTTTTTACTAGCTCCTCAATGTGAACAGTATAACTCGGAGGTATACTGCATAATGAGTCAATTTTTGTTCTCAATATGTCAAATATATTTCAGTTAGTGTTTTGTGTGCCTGAATATGTTTAGCATTCACTGCAATGGATCATCTGAACCAAGATTTAGATTCTGATGCAACTGCAAACTTATCTCTTTTGGTCTTCTCCTTTTGGTTTGTAGATGTCATTTGAGGGATCGACAATGTTTGACATCTGAGAAGTCCAATGCAGTAGCAAACATTTCACTGCAGGCGATAATTTTGTTGATTGATCAAAAGCTTCCCTGGGCTTGTAATACAGTCAGCTATCTGTTGTGCAGAAATATATATTCCTTGCTCAGAGAAGTTATTTTGACGGTGAAGGTAATTTTCCACTCATAGCCATTCACAACTATAATCTCTCTGTGTGCCGTTTATAGCGGACATGTGGTGAACAGGTTCATCTCTATGAGGTGTGCACGTATGGTTTTATATTACTTTCTGCAGAAAACGTGGAATCAATCTAGTGGTCTGTCATTGTGTTTACTCTTGCTGATAGCAAATATAAAAATGTAAAATCAAGATTATCTTGACTGTTGTTTGCTTCCATTAATTGCTATGCCTTTGTAAACAGCATTTGGAGGCCTTCTGTAGATGCAAATTTCACCCTGGTTAACACTCTCGAGTGAGGATACTTGCCTAGATGCGAGGCTAAAGACTTGAGGCTTATCTAGACTGAAGACTAGTGTGCTTAATTATTCAAAACTTTTAATTTCCATTGAATGGTGCGCTACAATTGTTATGATAACCAAGTAATTTGTTTTGGGCTATCGGCTTATCTTTTATAATTAGCAGAGTAAACTTTCGTTCTATTTTTGTACTAATAAACATTTCTTAAATGGTATTCCATCAATTTATATTGGTATGTCATATATGTTCAATGCTGAGACAGAAAACAGATTAACCTTTGCTGGAAGTGTTTATAAACATTTTTGCCTGTAGACAATTTGTCAAATTAGTTTTTATCCACACATTTAATTGGCCCCGCTTGTAATATTAACTTTTTATTGACTCATGTCTATATGTTTATTCACATTAATGTTATAAACGCTTGCCAAACAATCCTAAATGTAGGTTAGTTAAGTATGTGCAGATGATCGTGTTCGTTCCATATGGTCTAGCATTGTGCTATACTGCTATGCGAGGGAGTGCTAAGTACGAGCTCATTATGGTCTCATTCAGTCGTAGTCATTGCAGATGTTTTGACCTGGTGTATTATTTTCTTTTTGATCAGGGTTGGAGGCCTGATGTATAATTTATGACACCCAAGATTCCTTGAATTATGTAATCGAAAACGGTTATTTGGTTGTTACTTCCCGTAAGGGTATGTTCTATAGAGATTAAATTTGGTGGGATAAAATTTGGTGTAGGATGTGAAAATTGGAAATGGAGTATTAAAAAGTATAAAGTAATTGTCAAATCAATGAATGAATGGTTGAAAAGGATGAGAGAAAAGGTAGATTTAATTTGTATAGAACATACCCCAAGAGCGCTCAGATTGTATGGATAATCATGTATTGGTTTGATCTGGGATCTTCAGTAACTGTCATAACAATAGTGACGTGCTTTGATTCTTCAGGACAATTCGCAAGGTTCCATTGGGGCTGTCTCTTTGTTGGAGCGTGTTCTAGCCCTTATCATTTCTCATGTGGGCCTGGATCTGTGTTGTTGTCCAACTATTGATCCTTGCTGGAGTTTCTCTTCCCAGATTTTGACATTACCGTTCTTGTGGCAGCTCTTTCCAAATCTCAAAGAGGTAGTTTATATCACCTTTTATCTTACTGTTTAGTTTCATTATTCTTGTTTAGATAATACACGATTCTGTGTACCTGGGTTGATACGTTTGACTGTTAAAGAGAGCATTTTTATAATATCTGCCCAACCTATGCTATTTAGGGGGGTGTGCACTCATTGATAACTGTGAATCAAACAAGAAATTAGTTAATGTATTCTACTGAATAATATGATTTTTCACGGAGAGAACTCTCTCATGGTGTCCCCTGTGAGAGCCTACCACGACCCCACTGGTCATGGTGGAGAAATTACCCATAACCAGCAAACCTTTAGAACGAAGTACAAGACCTTTAGGATAAATCTGCCTTTGGATGGTGGATCAGTTAAGATTGTTGAGAGAACCAGGAGAACAGACTATGAACTGTTACTTACGGTGGATGCTGCTATGTGGTTATTCGAGTCAATGAGTTCATTACGTACACTTGGGAATTTTCAGAGCATCAAGAAGCAGTTTAGAAATAGAGAAATGCGTTTATGGTTGGATAGCTTCAAGAACAGTAGAGGCAAGTTCTTAAAAATTTCCTCTCTAAGGAACAGTCTGGTTAGGAGTATTATTGTTCCAGCAGACGAGGAGCTTTCTGGGTGGAGGGATTTGCAGGGATGCTTACAGAATATACTTGGGAGGAAGAGGTTTTAGGCGAGACCTGTTAGGCAACCAATGCATATGTCTAAAGTTGATGGCAAGAAAACATGGGCCAGTGTGGTTAGAGATGGAAACGAACAGAAACAGTACAGGTCATATGAGCAGAGCACCTTTAAATCAACGCAACAGCCCTGTATCAGAGGTGGAAAACAACAGAAGCTTAATGAATATAAAAAAGCCAAAAAAAATCGTAAGAAAGGGAATCAAGCAGTGTTGATGTTTCGGGAAAGTAGCCACATACCTTGGGAAGCCATTCAGTATGGACTGAAGGACACGTTGAATAAAGAATATGAGGTAAAACCCCTATATGACGACAGAGTTGTGATTTGGTGTTACAGTGAAGGAGAAAGGGAAAAATTGATCAAAATTGGAAGTTTGAAAATCCTAAATGTTACCTCTGTCTTCTTCACCCCTTGGAGCTGGAATAAGCAGAACGAAAGAAGGAAAATAGAGTGCAAAAGCAGTTGGATTGGTGTCGAAGGATTACCGTTGAATATATGGAATATTCACGTATTCAAAGTGATTGGGAACTTATGTGGAGGCTTGATTGATGTTGACAAAGAAACTGCAGAATTAAGTGTTTTAACACATGCACGCCTGAGACTGAAAGGGGATCAACAGGGTTTTATCCGAGAAACTATTTGTCTACGCTATGAAGGATCAAAGATTGTATTGAGATTTATTAAACTCAATGATAGAAGATATAGGTTCCATGGAACTTTTCACTCAGTATGGCAAAACTCTGCTATTAGAAAAGATGAGGGTAAAGTCTCAGAGGTGGATGAAGGTTCCGCCATGGCCAAGGAGGAAGACGACGACGTGGCACAGTCCAGCAAGGAAAGAGGACATGACGTGGAAGAAGAATCCATTGTTGTCGATACCGATGTCATCACCGACAAGCAGTTTTTGGGAAATAATTATGCTTTAATTGCATCAGCAGGCTGTAATTTCGAAAATGGAAGAGGACAGCCTTGGAAGAAGATGACCACCAATGATTATGCGAGGCATGAGGAGAAGACGATTAGCCTCCAAAGGATTTTCAAGAGACTTCATGGCAGCTGGACCTCGGAGAACAAACCATTGACGCAGCAGGTTGAAAATGGAGAGTCTTCTTACCACGCGGTAATTATTAGGGCTCTCAATGAATTTAGAAAGGATTGGGCCTTTCCTTACATGGGCTGCTCGATATGGACCGCAAATGTACAAGAAACATCTAGGTTATTGGACCTCTACACGACCCAGTTATGGTCTAGTAGTGTGAATGGCAACGATTCAGATGGTACGGGCCTAATTATTTTCTATGGGCTAATTAAGAACATAAGGCCCAAGAAAATATTGGACTTTAAAACAGCATCTATCAAATCTTGGTTGGATTTTAAAGCCCAAACATTAGGCCCTGCAGTGTTGATAAACGAGGACGATGAAGAGGAAGATTGCGAGATTGAAAACACAGATCGAAAGTTTTTCCCTAATGTGTATTCCAGAAGGAAGATCGTACGTACAGAGGCTAGCGAGATCTACGATCAAGTGTTGGAGGAGGTGGATCAGGAAGACGATACACACAGTGATGAATTTCAAGCAAACGCAATTAGGGATGACGAGTCTGAGCATTGTAGCTCTGACGAAGATGACGACGCATCTGATAAATCAATCGAAGTACCCATGGAAGAATCCTTAACCAACATCAAAGATCTGTGGCCTGATATGGAAGGAGTCCGTAACACTTGTGAAGATAGAGGGAACACTGTTAACCTCCCTCTCGAGCATTATACAGCCCAGCATGAGGAAAACACAGCCCCGGCTCAGCAAGAAGTTACAAGTGCAAAACAAGTGATGGATTGGGATCTCTTATCCGAGTCAATGATTAAGCTGGGCATAAAGATGACTACGAAGTCGGGTATGAAGGTTATTGGAGACCCGGCGTCTGGAAGACCATATAAGAAAAACAGGGAGTTAAAAAACGTGACCTTTAATGTCAACTATGATAAAATGTCGTGCAAGAAGGGGGAATGTGGAAGGCAGATATGAAAATAATGTCATGGAATGTTAGGGGTACTGGGTCCAAGGAAAAAAGAAGGGCCATCAAGGAAACAATATGTAAAGTTAATCCAGATTTAGTATTTCTTCAGGAAGTGAAGAAATCAATAGTCGACAGGAAGTTTGTGGGCAGTATTTGGAGATCACGATTCAAAGCATGGATCTTGCTCCCAGCTGTTGGAAGATTTGGAGGAACACTAGTTCTTTGGGACACTAGGAGTATTACAGTTATGGATTCTCTGATAGGAGAATACTCAGTGTCATTACAATTAAAGGCTGAAGGGAAAGAATCTTGGTGGTTCTTAGGCGTATATGGTCCTAATAATGTCAGTGAAAGGTCTGATTTATGGGATGAGGTGGCAGGCCTTAGCTCGATTTGTGCAGGAAAGTGGTGCTTCGGAGGAGATTTCAATGTGGTTAGAAGGGTTCAAGAGAAACTTAATAGCAGTTCACTTACTAGAAGCATGAAGATGTTTGACGAATTGATTAACGAGTTGAAGCTGATTGATCCCACTCTCAACAACAGCAGATTTACATGGTCTAACCTTAGAGAAAACCCCATATGCTGCAGGCTGGATAGGTTTCTCTTCACAAGTAATTGGGCAGAGCTTTATCCATTCATTAGACAGGAGGTGTTCGTTAGAGTTGTGTCTGATCATTGCCCAGTCGTTTTGGAGTCTAATCCACCTATCTGGGGCCCAAGCCCATTTCGTTTCGACAATATATGGCTAGAATAGAGATCCTTCAAAAGATGAATTTGAAATCTGGTGGGAAAATGCCAATGTCATGGGGTGGCCTGGTTATAGATTTATGAGCAAACTGAAACAAGTTAAAGAATGCGTTAAGCGGTGGAGTCATGAGGTGTACGGTAATAGCCGATTTCACAAACAAGCACTTGAGAAAAAACTGGTTATTCTTGACAGAAAGGAGGATGAAGGAAGCTGGAATTCTCAACTTCGTGAAGAGAGGGCCAATCTTAAAAGAGAATGAACCAGATTACCTTTGAAGAAGAGAGAGCTGTATGGCTGAAATCTAAATGCAAGTGGGCAAAAGAAGGGGATGCAAAAATGAAACTGTTCCATAGACTATTGAGTGCCCGGAAAGCTAAAAATTTTATTTCAAGGATCGAAAAAGAAGACGGATCTACGCTTGTCAACGAGAAGGATATTGAGGCTGAAATTGTCAGATTCTTCTCAGATTTGTACAAGTCTAAGGAAAGGGTTTGTATTGGAATTGAAGGAATAGAATGGAAGAGTATACCAGATTATATGGCTCACCATCTTGAAAGACCATTTGAGGAAGAGGAGATTAAAAGGGCTGTTTTTGAATGTGATGGGGACAAGGCACCAGGACCAGATGGGTTCACAATGGCAGTATTCCAAAAACATTGGAGCGTAATTAAAAATGATTTGATGGAGGTGTTCAGTCGTTTTGCTAGAGATGGAGTTATTCCCAAGAAAATGAACAGCTGCAAGGTTAAGGATTTTAGGCCTATCAGCCTTGTTACGAGTCTATACAAGATTGTTGCCAAAGTGCTATCTTTACGCTTAAAAGAAGTACTACCAGAGACCATAGCAGAAATGCAAGGGGCCTTTGTCGAAGGAAGGTAGATTTTAGATACGGTTTTGATAGCTAATGAGGTGGTAGAAGAGTACAAGAGTAAAGGGAAGAGTGGAATGGTGTTTAAAATTGACTTTGAAAAGGCGTATGATTACATGGAGTGGGATTTTCTGGATTATGTATTGGAAAACAAAGGCTTCGGACCTAGGTGGAGGAGATGGATTAAAGGCTGCATCTCCTCGGTGTCATATTCCATCTTCATTAATGGTACACCTAGAGGGAAGTTTAGAGGGTCGACAGGTTTAAGACAAGGTGACCCTCTATCCCCTTTTTTGTTTACCATCGTCGCGGACGTTTTGGGGAGAATGATCGATAAAGCTTGTAGATCAGCTTTCTTTAAGGGTTTCAGCGTTGGAAAATACAAGATCGAAGTGAGCCACCTACAGTTTGCTGATGACACAATCTTTTTTGTGAATGATTGTAGCTCACTTCAGACTTTGATGCATGTCTTGCATACATTCTGTGCTATTTCAGGCCTGAAAATCAATTTCCTGAAAAGCCAATTGCTGGGGCTGAATATAGGCGAAAGGGTAATAGAGCAAAATGCGTTGGAGATAGGGTGCGAAATGGGGCAATGGCCTATGAAGTACTTGGGGTTACCATTGGGAGCTAATCCTAAGAGAATGTCTTTTTGGGAGCCCGTGATTTCTAAATGTGCTAAACGTCTGGATAATTGGAAGAGTTCTTTCCTGTCTCGAGGAGGTAGGTTGACGATGATCCAATCAGTTCTTTCAGCCTTGCCCACATATTATCTTTCGCTGTTTAAAGCTCCTAAATCAGTGACCAATTTACTGGAAAAAATTATGTGAAACTTTTTTTGGGAAGGAGGTGATTCGTCGGGTAGTAATCATTTGGTGGCATGGGATTTGGTGTGTAGACCTAGATTACACGGTGGACTGGGTATCGGCAAGATAGAAATCAGAAATAAAGCATTCCTTATGAAGCAGTTATGGAGATTTCCTTTGGAAAGACAATCTCTATGGCATAAAGTTATTTCGAGTTGGTATGGTAGGGCTGAAAATTTCTGGGACACTAAGGAGGTAGAATGTCATGTAGAAGCCCATGGAAGAGTATTGCTTCACTGTATGAGGAGTTTCTAAGTTTCGTTAAGTACAAGGTAGGAAGGGGAGACAAGATTAGATTCGGGGAAGACATTTGGATTGGGGACATTGCACTTAAAGACAGATTTTCGGATTTAGCCTCAATATCTTTGGCTAAAAATAAATGTATTAAGGAATTTATAGTGGAAGATGAAGGGGAGTCAGGTGTAGTACACAGCTGGAACTTTCTCTTTAGAAGAAACTTGTTTGATAGGGAGTTCTCCAACTGGTTGGATTTATAGAGAATACTAGAACAGGTTCCAATTTGCGCGGTGATTGACGATAGCAGATTATGGAAGCCTGATAACGGTGGTTTATTCTCATGTAAATCAGCCTACTTTGCGCTCGGTTTGGATTATCTACTCCCAGAAAAGATTTGGGCCAAATCCTTATGGAAGAGTCTTACTCCTTCTAGAGTTAAAAGTGTTTGGATGGCTATTTGTCTTGGAGAAAATAAATGTTCATAAGATACTACAAAACAAGTACCCGTATAAAGCTTTGTCACCAGGATGGTGTGTATGTTGCAAATCAAATGATGAGACAGTATCGCATCTTTTTCTGGAATGTGATATGGCCCAGAAACTGTGGTTCAAGGTGCTTAATGAATTCGGTATTCAATGGTGCATGCCTTAAAATTGTTGTCAATTGTTGGCTTGCAAGTTCAAGGGAGACGGAAGAATTTCTAAAATGTGGACTGCAGCAATTTTGGCAGTTTTTTGGGCAGTATGGCTGGAGAGGAACACGAGGATCTTTGATGAAAAGGAAGAAACAGTGGACAGATTGTGGGAAAAAATCAAGTTTTGGGTTTCAACTTGGGTTTACAACAACAAAGAATTTGAAGGAATATCGTTCATAGATTTTAGTAGAGAATGGAGCAATTTTCTGTACTAGATTCTACTAGTCTGTATTAGAATATGTCAATGTCATGATATTTTACCTAAGCTGTTTCCATTGTAACTACTATTCTATCAATACAAAGGTTGTTTCTTTTTCAAAAAAATAAAAAAGATAACTGTGAATCAAACCTCTTATGTAGCTGTGGTGCATTATATTGGAATTGTTGCTGGCACCATGACTATTATATTGGAATCTTTGTGGTGCATTATATTTTATTAATTTTAGTTCCATTTGTAGATTTTTGCAACCCCAGGGTTGAGTCAACATTATGTCCACCACATGGCACTCTGTCAGAAAGATTATGCGAATGTTTTGCCAGGTGATGTATCAAGCGACTTCCCTGGCTATGCCTGCCTTCTTGGGAATCTATTGGAAGCTGCTGGACTCGCTTTTACTCAGCCAGGTTCATTTGATTGGGTAAAGGAAATTTCTTCTCATTTTCTACATTCTCTTCTTTTTTCCTCTGCTACTTGTTCTGTTACGCAAAGAGATCCCTAGTGATTCTTGTACATTTCTAGATGTGATCTAATCTTTGCTTTCCGTGATGATTTTGCCAGCCGTCAAGAGGAAAACAACTAAAAGTTCGTTCTAGGTGAAACAAGTTCAAATAATAGATTGTCTTCTATTATCTTATCAGATAGTATCTTTTATCATTTTATTAGATAAGACTTATTCTATTAAATCAGACTTTTATTGCACTTTTCTTACTTGATCTGACTTGTCATCTTATGTGTTACCAATTAGAAGTCCCCTTGAGTTAACTCTTCGCTCTATTATAAACAGGGCTTCAAGCTTGTCACTGGAAACACATAATTATAAATAAATTGTTGAATTTCTTTAACTAATGTTCTTGTTTTCTTGTATCTCCTTCACTGTTACTCTCTCTCTCTTTTTTTTTTTTTTTTTTTTTTTATAAATTGAGTGTTATAGCATTTTAGATGATGTCAATAATGGCTCCATAAATGAGTGCTGAAGTCTATGAATGTGCTTCTCTTTTTTAGTTAGTATCAGATTATCTTAAACTTTGGTATTTTTCTTCAATGAGTTCTATTTTTCTGTTTGGATTTTCTGCTTAGCAGGCTGTAGATTTTGCGACTGTCGCAACATTTTTGTTGCAAGCACTTCCTCCTTTCCAATCATCAAATCAAGGGAATAATGGTGTGTTCTCATTTCATGCTTTAGTTTTCTTGACGTTGATTAAATGACTTAAGGCTAAATTTCATATTGTAAATGAACGAAAATGGATGCGTATGTTGAGATGGATGTGTGGCAAGAGTCGGACAGACAAAATTACAAACAAGGAGATCCTTGGTAGATTAGGAGTGGTTCCTATTGAGGATAAGATGAAAGAGAGTTGACTAAGATGGTTTGGGCATATATTGTGGAGATCTAAGAATGCCCCCGTTAGGAAGAGTGAGAGTATGCGGGTAGGAAATGCAAGAAAAGGTAGAATAAGACCGTTAATAACATGGATGTAAGTCATTTATAAGGATATGTGTGTTAGGTAAGTAAAGGAGCAACTAGCTTTGGATAGGAATGAGTGATGTAGAAAAATTTATACTTGCAATCTGACGTTATTTTCTCATTTGGTTCCATATAGCCGACCCCTACTTGTAGGGAATAAGGCTTAGCTTTTTTTTGTTATTTTATATTGTAAGTGAACGAGTTTTTCCTCTTAACCTATGAAGTTACTCCTGTATGCAACTGTGTGTCAGATTCCAGAATCGATGAAGATGAAATGCTTGGGGATGTAACAGAGTCAGTTCTGAATAAAGATTTGGAACAACAGATTTCAAGTGCAATCGATCCACGATTTCTTCTACAGTTGGTAGGAATCTTGTTGCACACTGCAGCAGCTTTGCATGCAATTTACAAGAAAATAAGATACTTCTTTCATCACTCTAAAGAAATGCTTTTTATGCTTTTGCAAGCAGACAAATGTTCTGTTGGGAGGGTTTTCACCTGCCAGGGGTAGCCCTCATGAGAAGGAGGTGGCAGCTGTTGGTGCAGCTTGTGCTTTCTTGCATGTGACTTTCAACATTTTGCCCCTCGAGCGTATTATGACTGTCCTGGCATATAGGACAGAACTGGTTTCTGTGCTTTGGAACTTCATGAAACGATGCCATGAGAATCAGAAGTGGTCATCCTTGTCTGAGCAGTCAACTTATTTGCCAGCAGATGCACCTGGTTGGCTATTGCCCCTTGTTGTCTTTTGCCCTGTGTACAAGTAAGATCTTTCGGCTTTAATTGATCTTGTTCGTGTGTCCTGTGGTAGCTGACTTGTCATGCAAGCTGGGTCGATAGTGTTATCTATGCTTGTTGTTTGCCCAGGCACATGCTAATGATTGTCGATAATGAGGAGTTCTACGAACAGGAAAAACCCCTGCCTCTGGTGGACATCAGATGCCTAATTGTCATCCTAAGACAGGTAAATTTTCTAACCTGGACAGACATGCTAATGATTGATACAGACTACAGGGCACAGATACAAACGTGGGACATGAATGCACCCGCACACAATTTTATGAGAATTTGGGAACATTGGTTACACTTCAATTAAAGTATTTGACGTCTATTTTTGATCTTTTTGACTTTTGCCAAATTCATGCTCCTTTTTCAGCTGTAGGTATGTCTTTTGAATTGTAGGAGTGTGTAGAGAACTGTTAAATAACTTGGGTTGTACCTTGGGCAAAAAGATAATATTCATGAAAAGAAGTGTGTATGGTAGATGTAAGAGGAACTTAGGTATCATGTTTGCGCAATCTTCGCTCGCATTATTTTCATATTGTGACATAATCTTGCGTTCCAAAATTTGCGAAATGGTTGCTGATGCAACATTACAAGTGTAGTTGTGACAAAAGGGATAAGTTAAAATAGGACTCTTATTTTAGTTAGTGGGATTATTTTGTTCTACTTAGATTAGGTTTTAATTTTTGTTGTTCTAGTTTGATTAGGTTTACCATTACTGAAGTATTAGAATTTTAGACCCTTACAAATAGAGGGTTTTAACGCGATGTTGTTAATCACCTTTTTTATTATTGGAAATAAAAGATAAATTCCTCTTAATCTTCCTATAATTCTATGCCTTCTCTCCAAATTCTCCTCTTCTTTCTCAAACTTTTCTCAGAGTTCGTTCAATCGTTGATGAGGTGTAATTTCAATTGCAAAGTCTTCCCATGTGAGGTGCTTAATGTGTTTTCGTATCTGGGTTATGGCCCTTCCATTTGAAAAAGTTCAAAAATATTACGACAAGCTATAAATGTCCTAGCTTTTAGCGTCAGACATGTTCCTGACATGTCGAGTTCAGTAAGCGTTTGACACCAGCACTCGACCCAAGAGTGCCTATATTTATAGAGCGCAGACTGCAGATAAAACAATTTTTGAATCTTGTCCTGTGTGATTCACCTGTTCTTTAGTTTCACATGTTCATTTCTGTGATAGAGATCTTTCATGATGATTCACAAAAATCAAGAGGGGATTGCAGACTTCATGTAATTCAGTTTTGGCATGCTCTTGGGCTGCATAACATTCTTCATATAAATGTTTCTTGGTAAAAGACGGCAAGAAAAAGAAATCCTTCCCTGGAGTTATTTTCTGCATACCATGCTGACAGATATGCCTCAATTTGTACTTAATAACATGTTGGGTGAACACTAACGTGAGAAGGCTCCTAGGAACTACTCGACAATTGACATCTTTCAAATGCTGTTTCTTATATTCACCAATCAGCAGTAGGACAGTGTTTAGAGTTTTTTCTGCATTACGGGTGTTCTGTGACTCTCTTAAAGTGTGCCCTGTATATAAGGGCTTCTTCTATCTACCATCTTTTTCCACTAACTTCCATTGAATTTTTCTCTCTCATCATTTTCAACCACTCATACAATTACTTTATATTTTTAAATATATTTTACCTAGTTTTCAGTCACACATCTAACACGTCGTTCGAGTAAATCAATATAAATCAACATCTTCTAAAGAACAAGCCCTAAAAGTGGTTGTGCGTTAAAAGATGTAGTCCCTGATGCTTTAAATCAGGGCCGATACAGCTGAGAAATAAAATTAACACCTGTCTGTGCAGTAACTGGGAGAAAATACACCATTTAGGAACTTGAACTTGTAGTGGTACTTCTGTTTCTGCTTTTGTTGCATATACAAGGAGTGTCCCAGTGTAATAACTGTAATAAATAGATTTGCTCTTTTGTCTAGGCCTTATGGCAGATTCTTTGGCTGAATCCCGCTACAACACCTAACTTCTCAAGGTCAGCAGATGGTGCTTCTGCTATGAAGAGGCATCCCATAGAATTTCTTCAGCACAGGGTTTGTGTGGTTGCTTCTGAGCTTCTTTCTCAGGTACATGATTACATGCAAGAAACTCGACATGTAAGATGGTTATTCTGAAATCAAATGAGAATACTTTGCCGCATGTTCCTCAACCTATGTAGGACCAGGATTGTAAATGTTTCCAATATGATTGACCTAATAATAAAATTATTTTCAGTTGCAAGATTGGAACAACAGACGAGAATTTACCGCCCCGAGTGACTTCCATGCAGATGGTGTCAATGATGTTTTTATATCTCAGGTAATAGATCTCTTTGAATTTTTTGTTTCCTGATATTCGTTAGCAAACAGACATTTTTAATCTGAATTAACTTTCTTCAGGCAATGACAGAGAATACACGAGCAAATGACATACTGAAACAAGCTCCCTTCCTGGTGCCATTTACAAGTAGAGCTAAAATATTTAATGTAAGTGTTTGATCTGTTGGAACTCCTCCTCTGTTGCCTTCCGTCTTCTTACATTTTTTTTTCTCCTTTTTTGAAAATTGTTTCTTTAGTGCTTGTCTGGTATAGATTTTTGGAGGTGAGAAATTGATTTTTGGGAGAATGTATGGTTGAACAGTGGAAAAATTTATGGTCCCCATCTATGCTTGAAAATGTTGGGGGAAAATCTAGACCAGACAAGCTCAATATCGGTGATAAGATGCATTATTTGCCATCTAAATTATTTGGTTACTGTTTACTTGTAGTTCACCATTGTTGAATGTTAAAATTGAATTTCAGTCACAACTTGCTGCCTTGAGAGAGAGAAATAGTTCTCATGCTATTTTAACAAGGAACAGATTCAAAATAAGAAGGGATCATATTTTGGAAGATGCTTTTAGTCAGTTAAATGCATTAGCTGAAGAGGAACTTCGCGGAGTGGTGAGTTTGCAGTTATCTTTGGCAATTTTTGTCCTTCAGCTCTGAATGTATGCTTGCTCTAAGTTACCTGCCTGTATATTCAACTACAGATTTTCCCCCCAACAAATATACATATTCTTTGACCATCTCCTTTATCTGATACAGCTGTTTCTGTGTCAATCCAGATTCGTATAACATTTGTTAATGAATTTGGTGTTGAGGAGGCAGGCATAGACGGTGGTGGAATTTTCAAAGATTTCATGGAGAATATTACTCGAGCGGCATTTGATGTTCAGTACGGGTTATTTAAGGTTGCCATGTTTACTTTTTCTCTACATTTTGTGCTTATATGTTTGTTAAGCTCCCAATTTCTCATATTCATTTGAGTTTATATGTTTGTTAATCACCCAATTTCTCTTATTTATTTAAGGTTGCCATGTTTACTTTTTCTGTACATTTTATGTGCTTATATGTTTGTGAATCTCCCAATTTCTCTTATTCATTTGAGTAATAAATTCTGCAACTCAAAGCAATGGTACTTGCATCGAAATTTTGAGTGTAGCAGTTAGCTGTTTTTAGTATGCACAAATATGTGATTAGGAACTAGAATGTACTGATGGGGACTGCTCTAGGTTCACATTACTCTGAACACAAGGTGGTGGAAAAAGCAGCTGTCATCAACTGACACTTGGCCAATTATGTAAGAGTTCTGTGGAAATATACTCTCTCTTTCAGCAAAACAGTGAAATATAGAAGAACACACTTGTTAGTCACTTTAAACCAAAAAGGGAATTGAATTCCATGAATTATGTTGAGAGCTCCAAGAAACAGTTGAGACCATTCTGATCATTTTTCATGGTGCATGCCTCGAGATTGCAGTCAACTTTTTTTAGCATGCAAATTGGACGGAGGAAAGAGGACTTCAATGGTATGGGCAGCTGTGATTCTCGCAATTTGCTGGGCAGTGTGGCTTGAGAGAAACTGAAGGATTTTTGAAGGTCTAGGACAACCAATTGAAAGGATGTGGGAAAAGATCAAGTTCTCGGTTGCTACGTGGATTTTTAACACTGGAGAGTTTGAGGGTTTATCTTTCTTTCATCTTAGTAGAGAGTGGAGAAACTTTTGCACCTAGTGTTGTTAGTGGTTTTGTTTTTGTGCTTTTCATGGTTTCTTAGTCAATTTTACTGAGTTTAATATTTTATTACCCATCAGTCCATTAATAAAGGTGTTTCTTTTTCAAAAAAAAAAAAAAAAAAAAATTTACTGGTGCAATAGATTACCAGATAAAAGATGTTCATACACCAAGATGCATAAGTTCTACTGACTAATTGCTCTGTCTTTACATTTTTTCTCAATTTAGTATATATGAATTTTTGTCACTGATTTTCCATTAAAACATATCCTTTTTGTACGTGTTAATTGCTCTGGCTTTACATTTTTTCTCAATTTAGTATATATGAATTTTTGTCACTGATTTTCCATTAAAACATATCCTTTTTGTACGTGTGTGCGTGTATGTGTATATATATATATATGTGTGTGTGTGTGTGTATATATATAAGATCTGTTTATTCATCTGGTTGCTATTTCATGAGATTTTCTGACCTATATTTCCATTGCTGGCTTAACAAATCTAGGAGACATCAGATCACCTCCTTTATCCCAATCCTGGATCTGGAGTGGTACATGAACAACACCTGCAGTTTTTTCACTTTCTTGGAACTGTCCTTGCTAAGGTATTTTTGTTCCCTCATGTATTTGCAGCATTTAAATAGTTTCTGGAGGTTGGTCATAAGTGAATACCTGGGACAATGTATTTTATTTGGATTTATAAGGACATTTATAGACCTTTTAAAGTGAGTGACATTTTGTACAATTTAATGAATTTTTGTTGGCTTTTATAAATTTCGACATAATCTGTAGAAGTCATCAATGGATTTGGAGAGACTTTCATGGATTTGTATATAATTCATTTGACAATATATATTTTTGTTTTATGAAATAAATATTGTATATAAATTTATCGAATTACTTATTGTCTTACTATGTCATTATATTTTAAATTGCCATTGTACAAATAAATGATCAATGATACAAAATAACAAATCACCTTTCTCACGTCTATAAAAATACTTTTTTCTAAAAATATAAAAAAAATGACGAATTTTGCCCCGGAAAAGTACAGAACTAGAAACAAAAATTCACAAGATTTTTTTAAATTTAATGAGAAAATCTCTCTCTTCTTCTTCTTCTTCTTTTTATTTTTTATTTTTTTAAGAAAAGAAAGAGAAACTATCTCATGCTTATTAGTATGTCGAACCGTACATCAAGTTATTATATCAAATAAGGTGTCACTATAGAATATAATGAGGTATCACTATAAAATGTTTTAAGTATAAATTGAAGCAAGATAACGACCTTATAAGAAATTTTTTTACATCCTCCTTAGGAGAAAACTAAGAAAATTAAAAAAAAAATTAAAGAGGAAGAAATATTAAATGAAAATAAAAGACAAAATAATAATATGTTGAAAAGAAGATGAAAATATTTTTTGTAAAGGTCATGGTGAATGATAGATTTCCATTTAAGCGAATGTCAAATACTTGGTACCGCTGTATTATACGACCCCATTGGAATCGTGGTTCCTGAAACTTCTGCTGCATCATGTTCTCGTTTTGCTTTCTGTGACCATTTAGCTTTTGAGTTGTAGCTCCAAGAGCTCCATTCCTATCAATTATAGCCAATATGACACTTTAAACATCATGGAATTTAAGCAGATTATATGTCGTAATAGCTTCTCCGCTCTCCTTTGTCATGCTGGTGTTGATGTTTTAGATTTCAACCATCATTTTCCTTCATTTCATCTCGAGTAGAGTTAGTCCAGCGTTTCCCTCTCTTAAAATTGAGACGTAAAATATTTCATGCAAATATAGTCGATAGTGTGAAAAAGTCTATGAATTATTGAACTATGTATGATATTTGGATGTTTACCAATTTCTTGCAACTCTCTTTTCAAGTGCCCGCAAATGGTATGATTAAAGATGATATTTTGCCGATATCTTGTTTCTTATCGAAAAAAAAAAGGATGATATTTTGCCGATAGGTAGCACTTCTGGAACTACCAGCATACAACTTTTCTGCTATTTACTCATTTGTTTGCCTAACAATCACATCACCCCTATTATACTGCTATTGTTATGAGCTATGTATGAACAGCAAATAGCTTAGATTCTGCCATCAAATACTGGTGTATGGCTTCTGCACTGAGGATTTTTATTCCCTGTAGTACTTTATTATATGAGATAACTTCCATTTATTTTGCAGGCAATGTTTGAGGGGATTCTGGTTGACATACCATTTGCAACATTCTTTTTGAGCAAATTGAAGCAAAAGTACGTTTTTCTCTTGATGCCCATTTATAGTTTTGTTTGCTTCTTTTCTGTATATACTATATACTATGTGATCTTACAGATTGCATGATTTTCCACCCTTCCTCTTCCCCCTACCTTTTCCCCCCTTTCATTTTCCCCCCAACATTAGTTATGCTCTTATAGTTTAAATAAATTACAATTGGATCCCAATCTTTTCAACCTGCACAGAATTATCCCAGATTTTGTAATTTTTTCTTTAACATTTTTTTATCTTTTATTTTGTAGATATCATTTAATAAGCTAGCAAATTTGGTCTGACTAGACAGTTTCGATCCCAAAACTGGCTAAATTTGATTTAGCATCGGTCCTACACTCTGATTTTAGTAAATCAAAATGTGATAAAACAAGAAACCGAAAACAATGACAAGTTGATACACTTGTGAACGTTTTGGTGTACGATAATGAGCAAAAATTTGGGACCATTTTGTGAATGTGAAAAGTTTTGGACCAATTTGCAATTGTCTTATTTTATCTGAACCAGAAAAATGGTATCATTTTCTTTTTAATGAAAAAGAAAGTCCAAGTTTTGCTAGAAAGGTGGAATTAGGGACTAAATTTCCAAGATTAAAACAATATCTTCAATCCACAATATGCCCGCTTTTTTTTCCCTAATTATCCTTATAGTTTGATTTCATGGGCTTTGTCTTGAAGAACAATCCTAGATTTTTATTTTTATTTTTATTTTTTTTATGAAATGAAACAGCTTAATAAAACTAATCATCAACTATAGTCCATAAGTTTTTGTTGATGTTTTACCTGCTAGCTTAAGGGCTTGTTCTATACTCATTAAATTTCATCAAATTTAGTTTACTTTTTCTCACTCATAATGCTCAGCCTTCATATGCTGTTTTGACATTTTTTTGTAATACTTCATCAATTCTCAACCACACATTCAAAAGCAAATTTTATCTCTTCAAATTTAATTTATACTGTATAGCACAATTCTTAAGTGTTTTTTCCTGTGCTCAACATGGAAGACATTTGCTGGAGTCTGGATTTGGCTTATGCCACTTCAGCTGTTTAGCATTTATACTATTGACCTTTTCTCTGTGAGTTGGCATTATCCGCTTTATTAAATTGTGAGAAGTTTCTACTTTTGCTGCATAGGTATAACTATCTGAATGACTTGCCCTCCTTGGATCCTGAATTATACCGCCATCTGATTTTCCTGAAGGTGATCTCTTTTATCTCTGTCATCTTTACCTTGTATCATACACCAATGGAGGGAAGTTAAATGAAGATATTTGATTTCTTTTCTGCTCACAAGAGTGGTGAAGTTCATTTTCTTACTTAGCTTACCATTTCGGATACACAGGTTTCACAAATGTCGGCCATGCAATGTACATAAAAGTAGGACACATAAACAAGAATTCTTAGGACACGCGCGCGCGCACACACACACACACACACATATATATATATATATATATATATATATATATAGGCATTCTTCTATATCACATTTGAACACCGTATGATATATATATATATATATATTTATTTATTTATTTATTTATTTTTTTTGATAAGAAACTGAGTCTTTTATTGTCAGAGAAAAGACAAAGAGGTTACAAAACACCAGTGGACAAGACATTCACCAGAAAACATATATAGCTAGGGAAGCAACATCGCCCTAGTTGCAGCTCGCTACAGTGGTACACAGGGAACTAACAAGTTCCAAACAAAACAGAAAATTATCTTAAACACTAAAAATGCCGGCCGCTCTAGCCCAAAGTCCTAATAAGAATAATATGCTGTCCCAAGTGTGTTCTAAAGATCTTTCCAAGCCATCAAAGGTCCTTCTGTTCCTCTCCTTCCATAATACCCAAGCTGCTGCCATAACGATTAGTTTCCAAAGCTCCTTTTTTTTGCTTTCCATTGCCTCCAAAAGACCATTTAATGAGAATCAAATCTATCCATTTTTCTTGGAAGAGCACTCGATACTTCAAATATTTGCATAATTCTACTCCAAATTCCTTTGGCAATCTCGTAATGGATGAGGACATGATCAATGGTTTCTGTGAGATTAGTAGAAAATTGAGAAAAGGTTGTGTTTATTCATTGTACACAGGCACATATATATAATATTTACAATTATCGTATTGGGCTAGGCCCACACTAAATCCTAATTCTTGCAATATAATCTAAAACTCCCCCTCAAGTTAGAGCGTACAAATTGTATGTTCCAAGCTTGTTACAAATGTAATTGATACGAGGATCCCCGAGAGACTTAGTAAATATATCGGCTAGTTGGTCATTTGAGCTGACATGACTAGTGACGATATCCCCTGAAAGAATCTTTTCTCGAATAAAATGACAATCAATCTCAATATGCTTGGTCCTCTCATGAAACACAGGATTGGAAGCAATGTGAAGAGCGGCTTGATTATCACATATCAACTTCATCTGTTGACACTTCATAAACCCCAACTCTTGAAGTAATTGTTTCAACCATACAAGTTCACAGGTAGCCTTAGCCATAGCTCGGTATTCTGCCTCAGCTGTGGACAAAGCAACAACTGATTGCTTTTTACTCCTCCAGGACACTAAATTCCCCCCAACAAAGACACAATATCCAGTGGTCGAGTGTCTATCGTGTGGACTACACCTTGTCAGATCTCGAATATCCAATCACTTCATGTCCTTTATCTTCATAAAGTAAACCTTTACCTGGCGATTTCTTAATGTAGCGCAGAACACGAATGGCAGCATTCCAATGACTATCATACGGAGCACTTAGGAACTGACTTAAAACACTCATGGCGAATGAAATATCCGGACGAGTCACCGTGAGGTAGCTGAGTTTCCCAATAAGCCTCCGATATCTACTAGGGTCAGACAAGGGCTCCCCCTCACAAGGAAGAAGCTTAACATTTGGATCCATTGAGGTTTCTACAGGTTCACAATTTAACATACCTGTCTCCTCCAAAATATCGAGTGCGTATTTCCTTTGAGAAACAAGAACACCTTGTTGGGACTGAGCAACTTCTATTCCCAAAAAGTATTTGAGTTTTCCCGTGTCTTTGGTCTCAAAGTGATGAAGCAGATGCTGCTTTAGCCGCTGTATGCCGTCTTGATCATTCCTGGTTATAACAATGTCATCCACATAAACAACTAAGTAAATGCAACAATCAGAAGAAGAGTGAAAGTAAAATACCGAATGATCAACTTCACTACGAACCATGCCAAACTGTTGAACGACAGAGCGAAAGCGCCCAAACCAAGCTCGCGGGGACTGTTTCAGTCCATAGAGGGAGCGACGAAGGCGACATACCAATCGAGACTCCCCCTGAGCAACAAACCCAGGTGGTTGCTCCATATAAACCTCCTCACGCAGATCACCATCTGATAGAGAGGCCAATGACACATGGCGGCAATAGATAAAAGAAGACGAACGGATGACATCTTAGCAACCGGGGAGAAGGTATCACCATAATCAAGCCCATAAATCTGGGTGTATCATTTGGCAACAAGCCGAGCTTTCAACCGGTCGATATTGCCATCGGGACCGACCTTTATAGTGTAAACCCAACGACAACCCACTGTAGATTTACCAGGAGGAAGAGGAATCAGATCCCATGTGCCGGTACTATGGAGAGCAGACATCTCATCAACCATGGCCTGACGCCAACCTGGGTGCGAGAGAGCCTCTGCAATAGATCAAGGAATAGAAATAGAAGACAAGGAGGACACAAAGGCACCATATGACGGAGATAGGCGTTGGTAACTGACAAAATTATATATAGGATAAGGATTATGAGTAGAACGAGTACCTTTACACTCAGCAATGGGACGATCCAAGTCAGGGTCAGGACCTGGAGGGACAACTGGAGTAGACGAGGAAGCCAGCGGGCCAGAGGAAGCAATGGGCTCGGGTGACGGAGACGGAGTAGGCACAGGTGCCGGAGCAAATGACACACTGAGTGGATCCCGTGGTGGCTCAGTGGAAGGAAGGGTAGCCGGTCGAGGTCGGCGACGATAAGTGATGAGAGGAGGCGGTGAATCGGGAGGAGGTGCCATACGATCAAGTGAGGAGATATCTAGTAAAGGAGGATTGGGAGTGGACATATCTGGAGTAGAAGGACTATCGGCAGGGAGAGCATTTGACAGATGGGAGGTATGTGTGACAAGAGGAAAGTAGGGTGTCGTCTCAAAGAAGGTAACATTGGCAGAAACAAGATATCGCTGAAGTTCAGGAGAGAAACAGCGATAACCCTTCTGCAAGCGAGAATAGCCCAAAAAGACACACTTAAGGGCTTTAGCTTGTAACTTATCTTTCCCGGGGCTAAGCTTATGGACAAAACAGGTGCACCCAAACACACGAGGCGGGACAGAATATAATGGTTGAACTGGAAACAGTAGAGAATGAGGAACTTGATCTTGCAAGACGGAAGAGGGCATGCGATTAATGAGATAGCATGCCGTAAGGGCAGCATCCCCCCGAGAACTGAGTGGAACGTGAGAGTGTATAAGGAGGGTGCGTGTAGTCTCAAAACAAGAACGATATGCCCGATATTGACCAACAAGAGTACGATCAATGGACTGCCATAGAAGATTACAGAGAAAAGCGTCAATCTGTTTCCACTTCGGTTGAGCTTTAGTAGCAATATCTTTAAGTTGCTTAACCAGATGATCATCAACGCCTTGACCAATGAACCATAATTCTACAGTCGAAGACCAAGTCATATAATTGACTGATCCAGTCAGTTTCTCCGCACAAATTGTGGGAGTTGATGAAAAGGTGAGCATAGACATATCGTTTGAGGTGTTTGAGGTGTCAGGAGTTGCCGTTTGAATATAACACCAAAGAAGATGGAAAACACCAAAAGAAGACCAATATAACACCAAATGGATAGAAATTCACGAGCAATTTGATGCAGAGGCTGTAAATTCAGTCAACCTAGGGCAAACCAAGGCCAATTTGAGATAGGACCACAAACGGGCTGAGCTACAACCAAACCAATACCAGACGAAGGTCCAGCAGGTGAAGGCGAGTCGACCGGTGGAAGCCGGAGGGTCGCCGGAGGTGACACGCGCCGCCACTCGCCGGTGATGCGAACTGCGCGTAGACTAACTGCGCGTAGACTGCTCAGGCCGCGCGCGCGGGCGCATGGATGGTCGGACGGCGATGGGCTTTCAGGCGAAGGTGGACGACGGTGAGGCGAGTCGGCCGGTGTCGTTGGTTTGTTGATCGGAAACTCTGTCGACGATGGATTGAGGAACAGACGCAGCGGCTAGGGTTTATTGATGGTTGGAAAGATGCACAACCAATAAGAAGAAACCCTAGGTATTATTGTCTCACTAGAGCTCTGATACCATGTGAGATTAGTAGAAAATTGAGAAAAGGTTGTGTTTATTCATTGTACACAGGCACATATATATAATATTTACAATTATCGTATTGGGCTAGGCCCACACTAAATCCTAATTCTTGCAATATAATCTAACAGTTTCATTTTCCTTTCTACACATGATACAAAAGGATGGGGATATGCACAAAAAAGGTCTTCTCAATTGTAACGAGTCACAAGTGTTTACTTCCCCAAAGACACTAACCAAGCAAAAACTTTCACTTTTGAAGGCACCACACCCTTCCAAATGAATTTGAATTGTGGGAACAGAGAATTACACAAAGGTTGACAAAGGCCATTGAAGAAAGATTTGCACGAGAAAGAACCAAAGCGATGACCGTTCCAAATTCTTTTATCCGGAACAAGGGGGTCAATTTTTGTAGTTTCAAGTAAGTTTAGGAGAGAAATGAAATCTTCAAAAACTCTATCATTAAAGTTCTTGGAGAATTCTAGATTCCATAGTGGATGGGAAGTGGATAGGAGAGAGAGAATGTCACTAATCAGAGAATTTTTATTGGTCGATAACCTTAATAGACGATGAAACAACTCTTGAAGAGTTTGATTACCCGTCCATTTGTCTAGCCAAAACCGGATTTGAACACCGTATGGTATTAGAGAGAGGCAATTTCTGTTGTATTATTTCTTCAACACAGCTTTAGGTGGCCTTTAAACTCTTTGTCTTCACCGGAGCTTAATAGTTGGCAGGGAAAAATTGGAAATCCCAAGCTGATATAACTATGTAGATCCATTAGATCTTTAGCTGCTTCTCATGTTGCACTCGATTTGATTATTTTGATATTTTCCAATGTCTTTTTTTTTTTTTTTTTTAATCACTTCTTTCTCATGGTTGCTTGCAGCATTATGAAGGTGACCTATCGGATTTAGAATTGTACTTTGTTATTGTTAATAATGAATATGGGGAGCAAACAGAGGAAGAGCTGCTTCCTGGTGGTAAAAATATAAGAGTTACTAATGAGAATGTCATAACATTTATTCATCTGGTAGCCAACCACCGCTTGAACTTTCAGGTAATAAGCAGCTTTCTATCTCTCCTCTTCATATAGGCTATTGTCTCGTCCCCCCGACCCCCAGCCCAATACGGGAAAAAAGTAGAAGAAAAATGGAAAGCACCACCACATACTAGTTTGTGAATAAGGAAAAGCTCTAGTCTATCTCAGAGCCAATACATGCTCCAAGATCTTGTAAAATATTTACATTTTATATTTCTTTCTAGAAGCACCACCACACACTAATTTATGAATAAGGAAAAGCTCTAGTCTATGTCAGAGCCAATACATGTTCCAAGATTTCGTAAAATATTTACATTTTATAATTCTTTCTAGAATATCTTATCTATATATATTATATATGGAAGGTACGATTTCTGTCTCTGAGACACAGTTTTACGCCCTAATTCACTTGCCAATTTTGTATATTTTGTAAGGAAAAAAGTATACTTTCCGAATTTAGTGATAATGTTGAAATTAAGTACTACAAAAATTTGGAAATTGAACACCTCAATTATTTTTTTTATACCAAAACATTATTAAGTAATATGAAGGATCTTTCATGGTAATCCATAGTTTGCCTATTTCTAAGATTAACTATTGTAAACGATCAAATTCAAAAATTGCAACAAAATGTTAAATTCAGCTAAAGAACATTACTTGGTATTACCCATGATAAAAATTATTTGATAAAATGTAAAGCATACGTGCTCATACGTATTAGTTATGTTAAAAAGAAACTGCAACTATTTTCAACCTAAAGTATTTTCAACCTAAAGTTTTTTAAGTAATATGAAGGATCTCTCCGTGTTGTTCAGATACGCCAACAAAGTTCTCATTTTCTGAGGGGATTTCAACAGCTCATACAGAAAGATTGGATCGACATGTTCAATGAGCATGAATTTCAGGTGCTTGTAATTATATGATCATATAATAAGTAATTGTGAATGCTTTACGTTTAGTCTCAATATACTGTTCATTTTTATCCTTGTAGAAGTTGTAGGTACCTCCTGGGTGGTAGTAGTGTTGAACTATTTTATCAGGAATTGAGAGTTGAAGTAATAATAGTGTTTTGTTTGCTTGCTGGAGCGCAACTGGGTCTGGAAGTAGATATACTTTTGATGGATGAGTATTTTAATTTATGAATGTAGACCCTTCATTTGTGCTTGGTGAAAATACAAACCTGAATGGAGACACTTGACTGACACCTATTTTACTTTTTCAGCGATTAAGTTTTGCATTTCAATTGAGTCTGTCTGACATAGTTAAGCGATTAAAATAACATGGAATTGACCAACCACTTTTTTCAAATCCGTATTATGAAAGATTCATAGCATGTAGCTAATCAACGATCAGCAAGTGCTCAAGTCAAAAGGGTAAGTGATATGTGATTTTCTGGAATATTTCATCACAATAGTTTTGCAATACTTGACTAAAAAGTGTAACTGTGTGGTAATTTTCCTTGATAGAAGAAGTAAAAGTTTTCTAACTCAAATGTTTTCTTCTTCCCCAGCTTCTAATATCTGGATCTGTTGATGGTTTTGATGTTGATGACCTTCGAGCTCACACTAACTATACCGGTGGATACCACCAGGTAAATTCTTCTTCGTTCTGTTTGTCTTTTTTGAAAATATTTTCATTACATTTTCCTGATTCCTAGGATAATCTGGTCATTCGAGATTCAATCTTCTTTTTCTTGATTATATTCCATGGACAGTTAAGTGGTTTTTCTGCATGATGAAATTTACTTGTTTTTGGATTGTAATTGGGAAACCTAATGGAAGCAGCAATCTTTGATCGATCACATCATATAGGGATGGTATCTGAGATAGGATCTGAAGGAAATTATAAATGTGAATCCTTAATATTTTTTTTTGGGTGGGGGTGGGGTTGTTTGGGGGAGGTTGGTTTTGTGTCGGGGCTCCTTTTGAAGGGTTTTTACACCACGAGAGACAAACAGTAAGTCAATAACATGTCTTACTGGGAGACAAGTTAAATTTATGTATTTCAGTAATTACAATTACTTAATTTTAACCAAGAAAATGAAACAGTAATAATAATAATAATAATAATAATAATAATAATAATAAATAAAATTAATAATAATCATCTTATGAGTATGTCAAAATATAACAAGCACGCTAGTCATAAAAATGTTGAGCAAAGAAACTGTGACTAGAAACCTGTTCTAATTGAAGGAGTCTCATTTCTTTTCGTCATTTCATGCATTATAGGTGGTGCGTATTCGTATGATTATCTTTGTATTAGTGTGTGTGACTAGCAATTTATTGGCAGGATCATTATGTGATAGAGATGTTCTGGGAAGTCATCGAGAACCTTAGCTTGGCAAATCAGAGAAAGTTCTTGAAGTATGGGTTACCTCCTATCTCTTTCCAAGTTGAAGTTAATATTTTTGATTATATAATAGTTGTCTTAGTTGTAGAACCTGTTCTAGTATATATGCTGCTCAAGCTATAGATCTCCTTTTGTAGGATTGCATGTGATCTTTTAACATTTTGGATTTCACTCAGTTCTCGGTTGTAGTTTATTGTATTGCCCGAGTCTTAAAATGCAATTGAGTAGTTCTGCTTGATTTCGTGGCACGTGTTTTTGAGTGCCAACTTTGTACTTCGGCCCTTATGAGGCCACGGAATCTTAATTTCATCACTTTCAACTGTGTAGTGGCCTCTTAACCGTGTATGCATGCTGCTGTTTTTATTGACATGGCTTTTTATGCATTTCTGGTCTTAGGTTTGTGACTGGCTGCTCTCGAGGACCTTTGCTTGGATTCAAGTATTTGGAGCCGTTGTTCTGTATACAAAGGTAACAATGCTTTTGTCTGTGCTAAGACCTTATTCTAAATTTCACTGACCTTTTCTCTCACATTATTTTCAACCGCTTATATATTGATTTGACAATTACTTTTTTCACATCATTTTCGACCACTCATATATTAATTTGATAATTACTTTATATACACATTTAACACGAAGTTCGAGTAAATCAAATTAATGTGGGGAGAACAAGGCTAAATCATCGATGTTCTTTAACTAACCTCTCCATCTTTTATGACTTCCTTTTTCATCATCTGATAGGGCTGCTGGTAGTGCCTCCGAAGAAGCTCTTGACCGTTTGCCAACATCTGCTACTTGCATGAATCTTTTGAAACTTCCTCCTTACAGAAGGTTTGTCCACCCACTTCATTGTCCTCCATCTCAATTTTAGGATTTTCCGCCTAAATACTCTGATAAGAGAACATTTGTGTTATGAGATTGTCTTGCTGGTCTGTCTTTTACCGTAGATCTTCCTTCTTGCGTAGCATGCTAGTCATCATCTGTATAATTCCTCATTTTATGCGTTTGCGCATTTAGCTTACACTTAATCTTTCAGATCAATTTGTATTTCATGTCACGTTTGAGCTCTTCTGCCATTCCCGGCTCAATTTCTGCCATTGGAGTTTGACGTAGAGTACATATTTTTTGCATGTTGGGGTTTGTGTTGCTCATATACTTTTCTATTGTACTTGTTTTGAAACAGCAAACAGCAGATGGAACAAAAATTATTGTATGCTATAAATGCTGATGCTGGTTTTGATTTGAGTTGATGGACGTCGGTGTTTGCTTTCTGCAAAAGTCTAACTTCCAGATTACAAAAGTTATTCAACTTCTGGCCTCGCTTGGCTTGAAGGTGGAAAGAATTTGGGTTGAGAGAACTGTACTGATTAAGCGCTGTTTGATGGATTTATGGATTATGCATGCAACTGCAAGCTTGAGGCCGTGTAGATAATACCACAAACTGTTCAACTGCTTGCTGGAGATGTACATAAGATGAGGGGAGGGGCGGGGAGCATCTATAATGTAAATCATCTTTCCATCGGTACAGAGGTTCATGACCTGCGCAAGTGGGTCTTGTTTGGCTTGTAATTGGGTTGTATTGGATCTCACTTGCACTCAACTTTTTAGTATGATAACAGCTCTTTTCTTTTTCCCTATTTATCCATATTAGTTTCATGCTTATTGAGATATTAACTTGGGGTTTATTATGCTCCTTTCGTGTTAAAGATACATTTGATTTTCTTTTCCAAATGTCCCAAATTATAGCATACAATGTCATTTATGAAAATACATTTATAAGAAATTACTTATAATTATTTCATGAGTTTAGAAATAGTACTATGTTACTCCTAATAAAACACGAACCAGTACGGTAGGAAAATAGTTCTTTTATGTGAAAGTCTATTAGGCTTTCAAATGGTATAATTTTCAAAATAAATGAAATAATTCAAAAAATAAGCAAATTTTTAGCTTATAGCATATGAATTTTAAATTGTTACAAAAAAGTTATTGCGCACAATATAAATAAATATCTAAAAATACACATATGAAAGGAGAACCATTATTTTACCCGAAAGTAAATTAATGGGTTTTCAAATTGTACGACTTTTAGGCAGATTAAAAATTCAAAAATCGAGTATTTTTTAGGGCATAGCATATAAATTAAAGATTATTCGAAAAAATTCTAGAACATAATATATATAAATTAAAACATGAGAACAAAAGATAAACAATTATTTTATGCAAAGTACATTGAAATAGTTTTCAATAGAATAATTTAAAAGATTGAAAAAAATTAAATTATATCGTACGAATTTTAGGTCATTGAGAGAGAGAGAGAGAGAGAGAGAGCGAGAGAATGAATTATTTTAAAGATTGAAAAAAAAAAGTAATTTTCCCTAGATCATATCATACGAATTTTAGGTTATTCATAGAGAGAGAGAGAGAGAGAATTATTTTTAAGGATTGAAACAAATATAAAAATGAATTGTACGAATTTTAAGTTGTTCTGAAAATTCTTTTATGTAATAAAAATAACTTAAAATATGAGTACAGAAGGGAAATAATTATTTTATGTGAAAGTACATTCAAAGGGCGTTCAAATGTTATAATTTTCAAAAGAATTGAAGCACTTCAAAAATGATTTTCCTAGGCCGTAGCTTTTGAATTTTAGGTTGTTATGAATTTTTTTTTAAATGCAAGATAAATAACTTAAAACACGAGTATGGAACGAGAACCAGTATTTTATGCGAAAGTACATTAAAATTGGTTTTAAATGGTATTACATTTAAGAGGATTAAGAAAATTTAAAAAATGAGTGATTTTCATTAGTTATGGCATATGAATTTTAGGTTGTTTGGAAAAATTATTGAATTCAATATTAATAACTTGAACACGAGCACGAGTGGCAAAAAACTATTTGATGAAAAGGCTTTCAAATGGTATAATTTTCAGGACAATTAAAAAGGGGAAAATGAATGATTTTCCTAGTATAGCAAATGAATTTTAGGTCATTCGGAAAAAGAAAATTCTTGAATGCAATATAATAAATAACTGAAAATGTGAGCATATATAGATGGCAAAAAACTTTTTTTTAAAGGGAAATTACATTGAAAGGTTTTGAAATGCTATGATTTTAAAAAAGATTAGCAATTTTTGGAAAATAAGCGATTTTGTAGGTTAGCACACAAATTTTAGGTCATTCGGAAAAAAAAAATTCTTGAATGCAACACAAGTAACTTAAAACACCAGTATGGAAGGAAAACAATTATCAAATGTGACAGTACATTGAAATGTCTTTTAAGAAAATTCAAGAAAATGAGCGAGTTTCCTAGGTTATATCATACGAATTTCGGGTCGTTCAGAAATAATTCTTGAGCGTAACATAAATAACTTAAAACACGAGTACGAATGGCGAATCATTATTTTTTGTGAAAGTACATTGAAAGGACCATAAAAAGGTATAATTCAAGAGGATTAAAAAAATGGAAAGAATCAGTATATTCCAAAGTCATTGGAGAAAATTCTTGAACGCAATATAAATAACTTAAAACATGGATACGGGAGCGAACAATTATTTTATATGAAAATACATTCAAATGGCTTTTAAATAGTATAATTTTCAAGAGGATTAGATTTTTTTTTAAAAAAGCTTGATTTTCAAGGTTAGAATTTTAGATTGTCCAGAAAAAATCTTGAATACAATATAATTAATTTAAAACATGAGAACGGAAAACGAACAATTATGTTAATCGAAAGTATATTTAAAGCAGGGCGGCAAAAGTACCAGATATGTATATTTTGTTTGGGGGTATTGCCACTTAGGTAATAAAACTTTTTCCGGTGACACTTAAGTACTTTTTCTATTTTTTTTGACCACTTAGGTCCTTCTGGTGGTCGGAAATTGAGAATTGAATAAAATATTATTTGTTCTGTTGGATTTTGATTAAAATATTAATTTCCTATTTTTCAAATCATTTTACTCTTTTTTTCTAATTGAATAAATATTTTGTTACGAATTTGTCCATTTGGACGGAATCCATCGAACACCGTAACATTTGTAATTAGTAATATCGCATTAGTAGAAATATATAACGATAAAAAAAATGCACCGAATATAAAAAATTTATTGTGTTAGTAGAAATATATCACGATAAAAAATATATCGAATACAAAAAATTATCAAATAAAATTATCAAAACGCATACATTTTAATATTAATCAATAGTTAATAATAATTGTAATCATTGTACCTAAATAAAATTTTATTAGGAATATATCATCGTAAAAAATATACCAAATGTGAAGCAATAACCAAAAAAAAAAGGAAAAAACCCTAATCTCACCCACCTCGCCCACACCCCCACCCCAATCCCGATTACACCAGCGGGCCTTCCCCGGATTTAGAACGCGAGGTCACGCGGTCGGCGACCTCATGGTGCCCTGAAAGTCGGGGAAGCCCGATGGCGTAATATCCGATGGAGTCGTGAATCAGGCCATGGATCATGATTCGCGATCCGCTCAAATACTCAACCGTGGGGCTTCTTCCCAGATTTCAGAGCACGCGAGGTCGCCGAGCCCGAAAATCGAGGAGAAGGCCCGTGGTGTAATCGGGATTGGGGTGGGGGTTGGGCGGAGGGGGTTGCGGTGGGTGGGTGGGGATTAGGGTTTTTTCCCTTTTTTTTTTTTTTTTGCTTCACATTTGGTATATTTTTTATGATATATTCATAATAAAATTTTATGTAGGTATAATAATTACATTTATTATTAACTGTTGATTAATATTAAAATGTATGCATTTTGATAATTTTATTTGATAATTTGATAATTTTTTGTATTCAATATATTTTTTATCGTGATATATTTCTACTAATGCAATATTACTAATTACAAATGTTACGGTGTTGGATGGATTCCGTTCAAATGGACAAACTCGTAACAAAGTATAAATATTTATGATCATTTGACCAAAAAAAATTTTATTTTATTTTTTTGTACTAAAAGCGTAATTGAAACACTTTTTTTGGACTATTTGTGTTGTTGTTGTTGTTGTAGTAGTAATAATAATAATAATAATAATAATAATAATAATAATAATAATAATAATAATAATAATAACAATGAATTAGAAAATAAAAAAAGAGTAAAATGATTTGAAAAATAGGAAATTAATATTTTAATCAAAATCCAACAAAAAAAAAATATTTTATTCAATTCTCAATTTTCGGCCACCGGAAGGACCTAAGTGGTCAAAAAAAAAAAAGAAAAAGTACTTAACTGTCGCTGGAAAAAGTTTTAATACCTAAGTGGCAATACCCCTAAACAAAATATACCTATCTGGTACTTTTGCCTGTTAAAGGGCTTTCAAATGCTATAGTTTTAAAGGGAATTGAAAAATTAAAAAAAAAGAGTGATTCTTTTAGGTTATGCATACGAATTTTATGTCATTTGGAAAAAGTTATTGAATGCAACGTAAATAATTGACTTAAAAATATGAGTACAAGAAGGTGAACAATTATTTTATAGAAGATTAGAAGATTAAAAAAAAAGAGTGATTTTTCTATGTTATAATAGCCAGTAGGTGAATTTTAGGTCGTTCAAAAACAATTCTTGATTGCAATAAAAATAATTTAAAACACAAGTGCGAAAGGAAAAAAGTTATTTTATGTGAAAATATATACATTGAAGGAGTTTTCAAATAATATAATTTTAAGAAGATTAAAAATTTTCAAAAAATGATTGATTTTCTTAGGTTATAGCACAAGAATTTTAGGTCGTTTCGAAAAAAATTCTTAAATGCAATATAAATAATATAAAATGCGATTACAGAACTTGCACACTTACTTTATGTGAAATTATATTGAAAGAGCTTTCAAAGGATATAATTTTCAAGATAACTAAAAAATTTCGAACAATATGTGATTTTTCTAGATATAGCATACAAATTTTACGTCGTTTGGAAAAAATTCCTAAATTCAATGTCAATAACATAAATACAAGTAAGAAGGCAAACAACTGTTTTATGTGAAATTTTATTTAAAGGGTATAATTTTCAAGAAGATATAAAATTTCAGAAAATGAGCAATTATCCTAAGTTATAATATGCGAATTTTTAGTCTTTCATAAAGAATATGATATGATCCAAAGGGGATAAAAAAAAATTAATTACAAGTTTTAGAGCATTTTTTGGACGCAAAGAAATCGAAAGCAATCAATTTGGCTCAAATTTGAAGCGATTCTACAAACAAATCAAAGATTGAAGCCCGTCTGATTCAGGAGAATGCATTTTTGATTGAGATACAAGTCGAATTTGGAAGTCACTATTTTTTGAAAAATTGTAGCTCATTCAATCTAGTTTTAAATGCAATTTGAATCACCTCAATCAGACACCAGGATAAAAAGTTACCCCAAAAACATTGAAGATCGCATGTGCTGAAACTTTTGGAAACTCGGTAAAGCCTTGCAACAGCATGGTTCAAAAATTAACTTGAAGCAAATTTTCACTGTGGGCTGCACTGGAGACTTGTGGCCGCACGCAAGACAATTATGTGGTCGCTCATGCAACCACATGCCTTTAACTCGGCTAAATCCGCATTTTTGTGTGTTTTGTTTCCTTTTTTGTTTAGAACTCGATTTTTTCCTTATTTAATTATTATTCTCGACTTTTTAAGGTATTTTCTTATCGTCTAAAACTTGTGGGTATCTAATCTTATAAATACCTACCCTAATTCATTGTAATAACTTTTGAATATTAAACATATTTGAGTGTTTGTGAGTTTTACTCTCTCAAATTGTTCATTCTTCTCGAACACTCGAACTTATCAAGAGTATGATCATCTCTTGTGGTGTTCACTCCTATAGGTTGCTAGATCCGCAGATGTGGAGGTGATTTTGTTTAATATACCAATTGTTACCCAGTCGTGAGTTGGAGGTCGATAAGCTACGATCAATTCGCCAAGGTCATTAGCTTTTCTGGGATCAGATCTAATCTCATGTGGGTTGCATTGACACCGTTGCAACGTGATTAGCATTAGAATACTAGCATGCAATATAAATAACTTAAAAGAAGACTGTCAAAGATAAATAATTATTTTATATGAAAATTGTAATATCCCGTCCGTTTATGCATGTGATTTATGATGTTATGTATGATCGTGAGGTGGGGAATATGTGTTTGGACCCTTGGTGACTTCGTGGTGATGCTATGTATGGTATTAAGTGTCGAAACGGCCTCCCGAGCGGCTAACGAGGCCGGTACAAAATTCTGCAGGATCGAGTTTTACGGCCGTAAGTTTATGGGTTACGGCCGTAATTATCGGGTTACGGCCGTAAGTAATTTAGTTACGGCCGTAATTGGTGGAATGAGGAAATGTGCCAAAATTTACAGAGAGGTAATTACGGCCGTAGGACTTGGAGATACGGCCGTATTATATGGGTTACGGCCGTAAGGGTTATGGATTACGGCCATAATTCTTGAAGGATGAGATGCATGGATTTACAGAGACTTTATTACGGTCGTATGTTATTTGAGTACGGCCGTATCATAAGGTTACGGCCGTAAGGTTCATGGGTTACGGCCGTAAATTTTGGAGTTACGGCCGTAAAATAGCAAGTTACGGCCGTAATTTTAAGTCGGCAGAAACTGTTGGATTGGGTTTTAACACGTTGGCTTGGGGTTTTTCCATCATTTTCGACCCCCAACTTCCCAAAACCCTAGAGAACAAGTTCAAGTGTGATTTTAAGGCTTTGGCTTGGTATTTGGCTTGTGGATCATTGCTCCAATCCTAGTTGCAATCTTGGAAGCAAGAGGAAGGAAGAAAGAGAAGAGGGAAGGGAGAAGAGGAATCATCCAACCAATCTCCTAGCTTGGTTTCTTGTCTTTTGAGGTAGGTTTGAGATAGAATATCTAAGTAGGAGGTAAGTGGAGATATGAATGATCCTTAGATAGCTATGTATGCAAGTTTCTGTGGCTAATTTCGTAGCTTTGGTGAAGTATGACATGGTTAGTTTGCTTTGGTGATTCCTAGGGTTAGGTGCTTCCTAGCCTTGGTTTATGATATGCTTATGTTATTGCCAAATGCTATGATTTGAAAGCCTCGTCCATGTGCATTCATATGTCATGCGTGATTGAATTGGATTGCGTATCATGTGTTGCGTTAATGTTATGTTTTCGGCCAATATGGGGGACCTACGCCCCAACGAATGATACGTCGGTCGAATGGGGGACCTACGCCCCAATAACCGATAGTATGGCCTCACGGGGGACCTACGCCCCGATGATGTTACGAGGCCGGCCAAATGTTTAAAATAGCGCCAATGCTAACACATGATTCGCAATGGGCCCGAAAGTAAAATGTGATGTTCATGTGCATTGTGTCTCTTCCTACTGAGTCTTTATGACTCACGTGTGTTCTTTTCTATGTTTTAGATGATGCTGCGAGTAGGAGGCAAGCTGGAGGTGGCGCAGGATCCTCTCATGCGTGAGCTTGTCGACGTGTAGAAATGGGAAGGGAAAAAGATTTTGGGGTCATGTGTATATAAAACTACTCTTTTGCAATCTCTTTTGTAATATAACTTTTTGAGCTATCACGTTAGATATATATGCAAATTATCGCTTTTGAGTTTCGTAAAACGTTTGCAAATGTGTTAGCTCGGTGACGTCACGCAGGTAACGCCCTTCCCAGTACGATGCCGCTGGACGTACTGGGGCGGGTGTTACAAAAATACATTTAAAAGGGTTTCAAATAGTATAATTTTGAAGAGGATTACACGATTTTAAAATATAAGTGATTTTCCTAGATTATAACATACGAATTTTAGGTTGTTCGAAAAAATTTTTTGACTGCAATATAAGTAAATAACTTAAAACAAGTACTTAGCACAGAATGCGAATAATTACTACACTAGTCTAACAAAATGTAATTTCACAGTCGACGAGGAACAAAATCTGTCAAAAAGTTTAAAACACGACTAGATTTATTCTTGGAAAGCAATGATGATGATTCTTTAAACATTAACACTTAAAAGCCGACCTAGTAAGCAGATGCAGCAGCTAGAATTTGATAATGGCAGCACCACTTGATGGCTTAGATGCAAAAATGTAGAGGTCCAGGTGACCAGATCGTTCTTGCTGATGATTCCCTTGTCAATTCTTGATTGATTGATAAAATTGCTCCTGTCAAACAAAAAATGAAAAAGGTACTTGAGAACTTGTACCAAAGTGGCGGTAATGTAATATATTTGATACCAACCTTGAGGTTAAGGATAAATTGAGGGACAACGCTTTCCTTCACTCATGCAACAGCGCAACCACCCCATCCAGCTCCTGTCAGCCTTGCTCCAAGAGCACCATTATCCCCACAGATCTTCACAAGCTCTTCTAACTCTGGACAACTAATTAATATGTGTTTCAAATTATTAATAATATTACAGTACTGGCAGAAATTTTCTTCTGTGACTCTAGAAAAGCGAAGAACCTATTGACAATACCTGCATTCATATAATACACTGCAGCTATGGTGGCTATAGCTCATAAGGTCACCAAGCTTTTTCAGCATCTCTTCTTCACTGCAACATCGAATCCCCACAAGTCAGTTGCTTCATTGCTCAGGCTTTGTTCATGTAAACCTTTTTCTACCTAGAAGTTAATAATCTGTACTATCGAAACACTAATATCAGCCACACATCTCATTACCATCCACACCTTTCGTAATCTGCAGCACTATTTAACTAAAATTTTTTAATTTTAGCAAAATGAAAGTTCACCCAAACACACGTTCAAAGTCAAGATCAATCTATCTTCCAGCAAAGACATTACAAAGAGCGAAACCAGAGAGAGTTCATATCAGGCTACGTTCAACAGGAATGTTGAAACGTGGCACCATATATGCCATATATATTTACTCTTACAAAACTGTAGTAGATGCACATAAAACCTTGCACTGTGGCTCACCTCAATTGCTATGATACAGTATCTTTGAAAGCGTGAACACACTTGGCTTCAGAGTAGAGATGAGCAGCTCTCTAAAATGTATTTTTAGATAAAATAAATTACATAAAATTAAAAATCCCCAGGTGGTAGTAAAACAATAAGTCCATTTCCTCAAATTGGGGAGTAGCTGACAAAAATGTAGACACCAAGTCTGCAAAATCTCCACACAATAGAAAATTACCTGGTGCAACTTAAAATGTTTTTAATATGTATGGAACAAGCTCTAATATTTTAAAAAGTTAAAATAAGGAAAGTAAAGAACAGGTACCTTGACAGCGAGGATGGGATCAGAAGACCTGCTAGCACCTGCAAATGATATACACAATTCTTCAACATCCGAAAGTGTCTTCACTTCAGTTACACCATCCCGAGGTTTGATTCCTAGTTTTATGCCTAGCACAATCTATAACACCTCAACAATCAATCAGTATATTACACAGATAGCTAAAAAAGGAAAGGATGCATTAGATTAGTGTATGTTGAACACTATTACTATAGCACTAAAACATGCACCTCTATACAAACCAATCGATTTGTCTGCTAAGAGGCATGCTAAAGCAAAGCACTTTGCTGTTGTGTGTGAGTGCTAAACGGATGAAGGTACAACTTACAGAAGCTAAATGGCGTTCAACACCTCTGTTATTGTAATTAGTTGCAGCAATGACTGCTTTTTGAGATTCAGCCAATGAATGAGCTATAACAAAAGTCCCACCAGCAGGGAGTTGCACCTCGGTTGCATGAATAGGATTGAAATCAATGAGGGCTGCAAAACCAGATTGGGCCATTACAGAAATTGCCTCTCAAAAATAGAACCTAAACTGTAAGTCGTGGAGATAGGCTTTGAGCATTTTAGAATAGAAAACTTTGCCCTGAATAAGGAACATAATACCAGAGAGCTTAAACTATAGAATCACAAATTATAACAAAACGTTCACACGAAATATTTTAGCGGGTATAGGAATAATTTCAGCCTTACAGATCTCTTCGGATTTGTAGTGAAATTTGATTCTGGAATCTTAAGTTACCTGGCTCATTCCACCAGATTGGGTGCCAATGTGCCTTTCGCATTTGCGTGTAACTTGGGAAAGTTCTTTCTGAAAGAGTAAAAATCAGTAAAATAGAGTTAGAAGTAAAAAAGCCCCAACAGCGGACAGTGATTTCTATCCTCTGCTTCTGCTAATGAACAAAAAGCACAGAAACCAATACTTTTTATGTCACACGAGCACTTTAAATCTGATACATGGAAGCAAATCACCAAATGAACAAACATTGGGAAAGTTCAAACCCATCATGGCCATTATAGCGATTGTCGAAGACCAAACAAATGCAGCAGAGCTTGATAGTCCAGATCCTGCACGGAGGGAAGAGAGGGAATTAAAAAAGAAGGGAAAGAAAAAAACATGATTCAAGAATATATAAATATAATGACGTCGAATTTCAATATAATCTATGCATCAAGTTGGATAACATACCAATTGGAACTATGCCATCAATGACAACATTGAGTCCTACTGGTTCACCAACACCTATTCCCTTAGATTTGGCATACTCATAGAAACCTTTGTACCTACAAGATAATAATACAATTCTTGCTAAAGGAAGAAGAATAACCATGTATGTATGTATGCACTGACTTTTTTTTTCTCCCTTGTCATGCAATTGATGGTCTGTCAAGTTTCAACAACCATGCTCAATAAGCCTAGAAGAAAAATAGCCAACATTAGTAATCAATTTCTTACCCACAAATGAAGTAGTGACCCCATCTATGATTATTTAGATCAATTTCCTACAAATTGAAAAAAAAAAAAAAAGAAATATTCAGCACTTGAGCATGTAAGGATTAAAGGGGGAAACGATATAGATGAAAGCATGTATTAACTTGGCCCATGTAATGTGCTGTTTGAAGAGTGGAAAGTATTTTACTAAATATAGCATTATTTTTGTTAACTGAAATAAGCACTTTCTGTGTTGTATATGGATCTTTTCCCAACAAAATATTTATCTAATTTATAGGAGGATACTAGTACTCATATGACAGTCATATACAAGGAACTCTCGTTTCTGAGATGGTCTTCAGGTTTAAAGGAGGTAGAATAGGTAGCTATATGATATAATCAATAAAGTCTCTCAACCAAATCAATAAATCTTGCCATTGTGAATTCATAATGGGCGGGCCTAATGCACACCCAATTTTGCTAAATGCACCCCCCAAACAAACTCCATTTCAATTTTGCCCCTTTTATTCTTTTTTATTTTTCCCAAAGGCTGTTGCTGTTCGACCAAAGCTGGTCGACCAGCCTGGTGGCCACGAGCAGATGGTTTCGACCACCTGCTGGGCAATGGTGGTTTTTGACCAACCACCTGCTGGTGATCAGGTGGTCGAAAACCACCCCTGATGGTTGTTTCGGCCACCATTGACCAGGCTCTCTGGTCTGGTGGTTTTTTGTTTTTTGGGCTGAAGGGGTAAAATTGGAATGGAGTTTGTTTGGTGGGGATGTATTCCGCAAAATTGGGGATGTATTCACATCCGCGATCCTAACAACTTTGGCGTCATTTTTTTTTGAATGGCTAGTATCTTGCCCGATGACCATTGGCAGCACTGAGTAACCTTCGTAGTCTATGTGCTCTCCTATCAAATTCACGCTCCCCTAAACAATCCACAGGCATTCAGAATCGTAGGACATTCAGATCGAATATCCCATTGTCAAAAATACTAACTCTTTCTCATAGCCATGAGATTTAGAAAATATTACATGTAACAAATCCACCCAAGAGTGATTTATATAGTTAACGAAAGTTTACAACTTTAGCCAATGAAACTGCAGGTGTAGTGTACATAAATGGACTTGGAGATCGAGCGTAGATGTCGGGAGGATTGTTGAAGAGTCGACGAACTTTGACCCCAAGTGGGTAAATCGAAGCTCGGAGAAAATTTTTAAACATGGGCCGACAGCCCAAAACATTCACACAGACCGTTTTTTGTGTTCACACAACTTTTTATTTGCAAACATAATCCTATTTTAGGTCATTATTATTAAAATTATTTTTAACTTTTTTTATCTCATTCTTTTTACTAAGTATCAATTAATTAATATAACTAGTCTAAAAATTTTGTTATTAAGTAAAGAAAAAAATTATTTTGCCTTCATATTGAAAAATAAGTTTAAAAATATAATAAATACGAAAATTTAAATTAATATTTTTCTCCAATTAAAAGTAAATCCCTAAAACCAAATAAAAATAAAAATAAAATTCCACGAAAACGGGATATTCCCAGGAATACCCCTCCCTCTGCCATTGGTTGGGAGTCGATTCGATAAACGTGCTCAAGAGAAATGAAAATGGGTATGGGCAAATCCTCATGTTTAGCCATTGATGGGTTTCTTTGGTTAGAAATTTATTGACCGTGATTGTCAGAGCGTGCATAATGTACGCTACCGATATTCTCTTCAAGATTCAAAATTTTGATTGAAAAGGGTCTTCGTGGAAAGGAGTCCAGTTTATTGGGATCAGGCTAGAAAAAGTTGGTTGTTCGGTTCTCCATGTGGGCACGTACCCACGCCCACGTGGGCAAGTCTGGTGACGCCTCGTTACTAGATCAAAATTTTTTTTTTTTTGTATCTATATTAAGTTAGATGAATAATACATAACTGTCCCCTGATGGTGGGGGGACTTCACCGATCCCTACAAATTTTTTCCCCCAACTATGGGTACCATGAGGTACCCACAGTGGGGAAGAGAACATAAATCGTCGGACATTTAATTGGAAAGATTCCTGATAAATTTGGGACTCGTGGACGGTGGTGATGATCATTTAGGTCAGTTTCACTGTTCTGCCCACTTGTGAGCATAATAAAATATTTAAAAGTGGGTAGATTGATATTTATATTTAACTAGTACAGCAATATTTAACCAGTATACCATTTTTTCGTTGTGAAATTCAAATAGAAAGGCTGCAGCAATAGTCAGTTGGTTGGTTCTTATGAGAACGATAATCTTTGACGATGATTGCGTTTGAATTTTGGAAGAATTTGATGCGGAACTTTTGGTTCTTTGCTGAGGCCTTTTTTCAAGTGGATAGACGTAAGTCCAATTTTCTCCCATTTGCATTTGTAGTGAAAATCATCTCTCCGATGGGGATGATAACAATGTCTAAACTCTTTACTCTTATATGTGGTTTTTTTACCCACTATCACAAAGTAAAACAATTAAGATAAATTAGGGGAGAGGAAACATAACCATAAAACAAGACTAAAAGTTGTATTACTATTTTATATACAAAAAATTAATTATAATCACGATGTCTAAGACTTTCTACAAATGTTCGATGGCCTGAAGTCGCGTTGTAAATACTAAATACTCGGCTAGTTTGACTCAAGATTTCAAGGGAAATGGGCTCAAGGAGGGAACTGGGCTCAAAGAGGACATAGAGTTGGGCCGAGGTGTCTGTATCCTGATAAGCAAATGACTATTGGGGTTCAGATGACTTTTTAAATTTATTGGAGTGTGCTAATTCAGACCTCTTTTTCGTGTCTTTGTCAAAGTGCATTAATGTTATATTATATTTGAACGGAAGCAACATACATATAGATACGTGTACATTATTATATGATCACCTTTCTTCTTTCATTTCATTAGTGCTTGAACTTATGTTTGTGCACACACTTTTTCAATAAAAAATTCAATTTGTTTCTATTGATATTTCACATTACAGCACATTATGTCTCTATAGCATAACTGACCCGAACATACTTAGCTTAGCTTATAGAAAAATAAACATTTTATTCTTTTATTTTGGTTTAAAAACTTCAATCATTTCATATTTAATTTTACTCTCAATAATTTCATTCTCATTCCACGTGAATTCTGATGATGGGCTACAAGTAGACACAGACCCCAACTTTCGGACCTGCTTCCTCGGCGCGGTGCATGACATCACGCTGCACTTAATTAGTTCTTAATTAATACCTCATCACTATGTTATTAGTGCTAGCTCCACTCTAATTTGCTTGATTAGTGCTTAATCTCAACCAGTTTATATTAATTAATTAATTCAAAAAGGTAACTGATTTTCGCTATATAAACTGATCATTTTTATTAGACATCTAAGAGAGATTAACTAGCTAGGCTACCTGCATAGTATAGCAATACCCTCTAAAAGTAAGTATTAATTCTAGATAGTTAGGCATATATACAAGATGGTAAAAGTGTTACAAAAGCTAGATAGCTAGTACTCTTCTTTTCCTGATTGTGTTATTTTTTATTTTTATTTTAGTAATTAGTCTAAATTAATTAGCTTGGTTGATTACTTGCTCTGTTAATCGATCTTCAGGTAATAATGAAGGGTTTGATTGCTGTCGTTTTTGCCTCGCTGTTGATCACTGCAAGTATCGATGGAGCCTGCAGTGCGGATATGCGAAACCGTCGGTTTCTGAAGATGAGCAATAATGTTGAGGCGCTGGATCGACTTGTTCCTGCTGGTCCGAATGGTTGTAATAATTGTCATCCAGTGCATGAGCACGAGCATGAGCATGCATATAGTCGAAAGACTCCTCCACGCGACTTGGAATATTACAGCCCACCGCGTTACTAAAATAGACTAGCTAGGCCAGCAGCAGCTCTGTAGATATGTGTGAATGTGCATGTGTGTTTTGATTGGAAAAGAAAATAATATTGTGGAACCGACATGTATGGTAGCCAAGACACTTAGGTAGTAAATCTATGGCCCATCGAAGTTCCACCAAGCTTGTTTGTGTAATATGGTGCCCTGGCCTGTCTTCTTTAATGTATGTGTGTAAGTGTTAAGTTGCTGTAACTAGTACTGTTATGGGCTTCCATGGCCAATTGAAGTTTCACAGAGTTTACCAGTTGTTTGAAAATACTTATCTCCAAATTACATTTACTTACTATTATTTTTAATTATATGCTAGCATTTTCTCCCGTGCGTTGCATCAGGACATATATATCCAATATATAATTTAGAACACGAGAACGAATTTTGCAACCCGCAATTTTTTTCTGAACGGGTTCAGGTTGGCATGTATCCGTTCCTATTGACCACGAATATAATTATATTTTTAAAATTTAAAAGCTTAATATAAGTAAAAATATTTGGATATTTGAAAACGAAAAATATTTCAACCCATAAATTATAAGTCGACAATGAAGTGTCTCACTATTATCCCGTTCATCATTTGCTAAAGAAAAAATTCGATATGAGAAAAAATATTACTCCATGGATCAACTCTCAGGTCTAAAGTCTGATCCGGCCCACTTCTTGACCTACCCTTAGAACTCGTGGGTCAGGGCAATTCTATAGCGCATGGGTCTATGGGCAAGTCTTATATATTAATAAGTTTTTTCTTATTGATTATTATCAAACAAAATTAAATAAAATAATTCTTATTAAGTTCTTTTATCTATATATGTGTATAAATAAAATTGGAAAATCAAATTAAATTTTGTGAATCTAGTGTTTTAATAGTTGCATTGCGAATTGATTCAACTCAATTTTCAATTTTTGCAATTAAATGGCGAAATAAAATTAAAATTGTCATTCACCTTTCTATCTCAGAAAAAAAAATTTTCATTCACCTTTCAATTAATTTGTTATTGTCAAAATAAATTAATAAATTGTTAAATAGATATTTTAATTGATAATTAATAAGGTCTATTATTGGTAACAATATATTAGGTTAATTCAAGTATTGAAATTTATAGATTTCAATACCTAAGCTATGTTAGTTAGTCGAGTAAAAAAATATCCCACTTCCGAGTACATAAGTACCCAATACAATAATCTTATATCAATCAGTAATAAGCTATCATCTAAAAATACAGAAGCATATGCGATACTTCTCACTTTGGAAAATAAGTCAATTAATGACTTTTTAAAAAAATTGAAAATATATATATAAAATCCGAATATATATATATATATATATATATATATATATATATCAGAATGCTCAACGTGTTAATTTCTATGGAAATGCCTGTTGATGCCAAAAATAGTATAAACTACTTAAGTGTCAACTTTAGTGAGTGTCAGGGGCTGGTTAACAGTAATGGGTGCGGTACAAATGTGTTCATAGTCGAGCTCGGATCTAGTACTGATTACAGAGGATTTTCGTGCCTTGAATGGCCACTAAGTGTTCTATTTATAATGCACGAATGTGGTAGGAGGTAGTAGGTCATCATTGAGGTGGCTAGACTAGCTTCAGAATAGGCATGATGATTGCTTCTGCTGCACCTGCAAGCCGTCAACATTTATGGCGTTGACCTCGGAACTTACGCACAACCGCCTTTGCATTTATGGAAAGTGTCCTATCAGTTGCAGATTGTGTCAGAGTGTCAGATGACAGGTGGATTGTCCTTGTTATCGATCACTGTAGCGGTTGGAGATGGCAGTGCACTCTGGCCGAGCTGACCTCAGGCCGCCCGTGAGGAACTGTGAAGTGGGAACAGCTCCCACTGTTTTACCGACCTTGGCATTGAGGTCGAGTTAGGTAAGTCTTGCGAGGCCGAACTGGGCTCGGCCTTATCATCCAGTAAGGCGATTTCAGTGTCAATCCGACCTCAGGTCCTAGACACGTCAGCGATGGGGCCCACGCCATGGTGGACCTGGCTGGGCTCGTGCCACATCATCAGGGTGCCAACAATGCCAATTAAATTTGTGAGTTTAGAAGACCGCAAATTATTTGGTGTGTGTTTTTTCTCATTGAGCATATGAGAGAGAGAGAGAGAGAGGGATGTAGATGGATTTTAGGAGATGAAAATGTGAATAATTTTAGAGATGATGAATCAATTTTGAAAAGAATAAAATAATAAGTATTGCAAGTAGAAGAATGAGTGAAAAGTGTGAATAAAATAATAATTTTTTTATTTTGAAAAATGTAAGTTCGAACGGAAAAATGTCCTTGGTTTATTTATATATAAGATTGTAATAAAATAAATAAATTTTATGTTTTTCTATGATCTTCCAAAAAAAGTGATTCTTTGCGAAAATGAATAAAAAAATTGTTGCTTTTACTACCCCCGCCTCATAAATATAGCCCAATTTTCATTTTCACAAAGATTAAGAAAAAATATAATTAATAGTGTTAGAAAAATAAAATTTAATATTTTTTTTCCTCTATGATATTTCATTTATTAGATATTCCAATTTAGTTAATCTATTTTGTTGATATCACTGCACATTAAATAGGGATATATAAGAAAACTAATATTTTAAACTCAATTATATTTTCAAAAGAAAATAGTCTATATTTTGAGGATAAATGAAAATGAAAACTTGATCTATTTTTATGGGATCGATATATAATATGTAGCAACCACTTACGTGTACTTATAAAAAGAAAAAAGACAGCGCAACCTATAATTTTACAAGCTAGGATGTGGGAACAATTATTAATATGAAACAAATTTGATTGGTTTCAGAAAACAGTTTCTGCACTAATCCGAGGAACTTGTTAACAATTGTACTGCAGACAATGCACGTTTTGTGGTCGATAAACAAAAATATGTTTTACGTGTATCATTTGATTTGATGTGACAGACAACACAAAACTCCAAACATGCGTGGACCTTGGAGGGTTTGTGCCTAATTTTGGCTAATCATATCCTTGCATTGCCATTCTGCTTAGTGGTTCAATGATTATGTTTCTGTCTTACTTTCTAATTAATTAATGTTCGGCCTAATTTCATTTGAAAGCCAATTAGAAGGATTTTTTTTTTTTTTCAAAAATCTCTTTAAAAGGAAAAATATTTACCAATGCGATTAAAAAGTAAAAACTTTTCTTCACCCATGTATCCTTTGGCTTTATTGGTAACCATCTTTCCAACAAACGTCTCATGAGTCAATAGTCATAAAGGACACATCTCTTGCATTCAGATCAACAGTAATCATCCAATGCTCCGTGGTTAAAGCTGAATTTCAGACTTCCAATTTGTACTATCACCATCTGTATTTTGCAACAACACAGGGAAAATGAACCAGTGCCCACATTTGGGCACCCCCTTATGGTGCCCATATGTGGCTGCATGATTAATACGTGTTCCCCTAATAATAGGGGGAACACTTGCCCATCATCTAACCATACGTGGACAATGGATCATGACTCAGCAACGCTAAATAGTATCGCTAGTTCACCAACATTTGTTTGAGGACTGCAGCTGTCTCACCTTCAATTTTGTTGTTATGTTGTAGCTGTTTAATTTTATCTCAATCGTTCAATTATTTAAGAAGCCCATAGAGAGCTGAAAATGAAAATATGGTTAAGAGTAACATAATAATCCTATGAAACAATTGTATGTGCATGTCTACATCATGAGGAATATGGTACAGATGTTTTACATGTAATTGAGCCTACTGAAGAGAAGAAAAAGTTAACTAAGTCAGCGCACAGGGGATGCAAAGAAGATAACTACAAAATATACCAAAAATGCAGCTAAAAGAATTCCAGCGTATACGTAGTTCTGTGAAGAATGCACAGGGAATTTATACTCGATGTTGCAGCATCTCATCTTCTCTCTCTCGCTGGACAAAACGTGGTCTACATATCTGCAAGTTGGCATAACGATTGTCATCCACACACACACACACACATACTGTGGTAAAATAAACCAATAAGCCAAACGAAATGACAGCAGCACAAACGGGCAAAAGCTTACTGTTGGGTGAATATTGAGCTTTGAAGAATCTCTGAACTATTTAAGTGAGCTTCTTGTAACCGATGATCATACAACAACGAGGACAGATCTACAAGCTGTTCCTCGAGGCTCTGAAAGTAGAACAAATTAATAATAATTGGGGAAAGTAAAAGAAAAAGATCAGAATATTAAGCTCGATGAAATTATTCATGTCAAGGTCGTGAACTTACATCCAAGTATTTTTCCAATCGTTCAACTAATTCATGCGGGAATGGTTCAGGCAAGTTGGTTGTTTTCTTGTAGAACTTTTCCAACCACAGCTCTGTGTTTGTCTTGTTCCTTTTACCTTTCACTGTCTCGCCCAGTGGAGTTTTCAGATATTCAGCGGCAAAGGCTTGGACAGCCTGTTAAGGATATTGGTAACTAGGACTTCAAAGCAAAATAAACTGGCCAACTGAAGATTAAATCACCTCTGATGTATCTCGAATTCGGTGAAGGGCAGAATCAACACGTGAATATATTGTGTTCCTCTGCAAAACGACAGGGCAATGGAAACCCGATCAACATAAGTACTCAAGAATGTAAGAACCATTATGTTCAGCCTGTATTTTGCATCAAAATGCAAGTATTTAAGTCAAATTGCTTCACCATGCACAAACCAACATCTAATCTCTTGATTCAACCAAGCAACAATACCTAATATGGAAAACAAGGGAACAGTTGTGGGGGATCAGAGTAATAGAATCGGTAAGAAAGGCTTTACCAGAGCAACATCCCAAAGCATCTGACTAATTTGGGAAGAATTTGAAAACGGTCCAAATGGATGGCAACCAACAGCCAGAAGCCAATTTACCACAGGCCTTTCGTGCACGTGAGAAGCCTTTTCATATGGTGCACTCAGTCCACCCACAACAGAAGCTAATCCAGCCAGTATATGGCGCTGGACTTGTGATGGGATAGCAAGCCTTCTCTCTGTTTCTGATACATAACTGCCATAGAAGATGAAGTAGGATGCTCAAATTTACAAAAAGGAAATTTAAAAGGTCACAGAGAAACATGCCAGTCTTGTACATACTTAGTGCCTGCTTGGTACAGCCTGTTAGCATTGGTATTCTGGAAAAATGACTTTTTGAACAATGTGCAGTTAAAAGGTGAAAAAGTAATGGAAAATGTGAAAAATAAACTGTTTTTGGAGAATGTGGTTGAAAATATAATCAACTCTCAGAAACTTTGCCACGAAGCTCCGTATACATGACCATAATGGAAAACCAACACAAAGTAATAAAACTACGACCGGTTGACAAACTGAACTAATAAGAAACAATATGAGCTCCAGCATTTCACTAGAAGTGGTATAGGAATCAGATCAAGGCATGCCATGGAGAATAATGTCCATATATGCATAGCAAGTCCTAAGAATTCAACTGTCGAAGACTCAAAAGTGCAACCAATACCTCGGCGGTCCTAGGTTCTTAGCCATATGAATATCTTCAAGATACAGCACACTTAATAATGCCATTAACAATGACTTTTGCCAGCTATGGACCAAAGAATAAAATAAGCGCATGTTAGTCTCCAAATTTACAAGTTTTTACACATTTTTATATATTCTTTTCAATCCCAGTCATTCTCTCTCATATTTCACATCCACATAACTCGTAGGATCTACCTGTACTACACAACTCTCCACAATTCAACGCCACTCATTGTCTCTCCTATATCACATAAAACCCCATAAAAATCCATTTTTACCCATACACTAACACGCGCTAAATTAACACATTCTTTTTCTTTCTGGAAGTCTGAGGACTTGTTTGATAGAAATTAAATTTACGTTCTCTCATCATTTTCAACTACTCATACATTGATTTTATAATTTTTTAAAAATATTTTTTAATACTATTTTTTACTTTTCAACCACATATCTAAAAAGTTAATTAAATTAAATTTGATTTAATTTGTCTCAAACAAGCCCTAAATTAACTTCTACTGACATAAATCATCCTGTACAAACAAGGAAATAAACCAAAGGCAGGAGTTGACACAGTACGTATCTCCAGGTATAGAAAGAGCCATAAACATTAAGTTGAAGGTCACTTCATCAAGGACTTGAGGAATAAAGCAACAAGTGCCTCATTAGCATTTTAATTGCAAAAGAAAATTGAACAATCAATTATGAAGTAAAATATACCCCACAATAAACATATTAATTGTTGGCAACTAAAACCAGACCAAGGATGCGAGAAACAACCCTATTGACAATAAATTGTTGATTGAAAAGATTAAGCTGGGGAATTATAGCACAAAACTAAGCCAGCACAACATATTCACAAAGAACTTGCAAATCATAATACCTTAATTGTATCTTTTCACTTTGGTGCTGAAGCACAATAACTACATCGTTGCTTGTCCACACAAGATTATCATCCTCCATCATAAGGTGTTCATCAACATCAGCAAGTGATAGAACAAAGCTGCACAACAGGGAGACATATGATCGTCTGCAATGCACTCCACGAAATGAACTAATGAAGATATATTTTCAGAAGAATTTGAACACACACACACACACACACACATATACACTTCATTATCAATCTAACAATCAACTGGTGTCAACTGTCAACCAAGTATATGTCTTAATCCGGACGCACTGTTAGGTTGCACTTGGAATTGTAAAGTTGATGGCTGTACTCACACTGGAACAACCCTAGTTCCATAAGTACGGTAAAGATCCCCTTGTTTCTTCTTTTCCTTTCTCTTTTTCTTATCCTTCCCCCGTTGTGAGCTATAGGAAGCCCAGAGAGGTTTATGCTTTAATATTGAATCACCTGCACCAACACTTTCGTCCATCCAGTTCTGGAAAACATAAACTACATTTAGAAAAGAGAATGGAAATAAGAGAAAAACAGGGAAGATAGCAAACATACCAATGTAATGCAAATAATAACTAATAAGTTATGCTTCATAGCAACTTTCTGATACGAACAGTTGCCTAACAGCTATGTAAGTTCACAATAAAAGAAGTAAAATCGACCTGGCGAAGGAAAAATTTGCTTGAAAGCGATGGATCAGACACCTCAAGTAAGCCAGCAGCAAGAACATCAGCAGATCTTTCCATCTCCTGCAATCAGCATTCTGAAGTTTGGAACATTGTTTGTCGAAAGATATATATATATATATATATATATATATATATATATATATATATTTTATAAGAAACTGAACTTGTTATTGAAATAATAACTACAAAATATACATCGAACAAGGGTGGACGAGACTTCCACCAAAAACCTACCAAAACCAATGCCAAATCAATGTAAAAACAAGGCTTTATCCACTATTGGGAACTAAAGTACAGAAAGATATTATTGTTCAATTATCTGAGTAAAAAAGAAAAATGACAAGCACTCAAAGTTTCAGCGAGAAGAAATATATGGAAACCAGTTTTACTTAAGAATATGTGATTAAGAAGTAAATTTATTGGTCTCACTCAATATATGGATGAGAATGAGCTTTTCAAGAAAATGGATTTCAACAGCCATTAATAATATCGCAATTCAAATAAATGGAGGGCCATGAAATGTATTTATTCTCCAGAAAGGATTTTGAACGGAAACATGTACCTCCTTAAGTATAGCACCATCCAAATATGTCTTTGTGTGAACATGGAAGCGTCCATCCTTCTTGGTTTCTTGAAGGGAATGTCCTCTCATGGCTTTTGAAACAGCAACAGCCAACTTCTCATGGCGATGTAATGCATGTGTACCCCCAACAATTACTACTTCCTGCCCTTGGTGTACCAATTTCTTAACCTGAAGAGTAATATGAAGTGCATACAAATAGCCATGTGTTATTTCTACAACATATTATGAGTACATATTCACACTTGTAAATAACAGGCCTACTCATTTTTCTGCCTAACCATAGAAATAAACATATTAACAACTTAGATAAAATCTGACCTCAGCCTCAATTGCTTCAACGTTTATACTGTAATTATGACCTTTATCCATGATATAGTATCTATTATGATTCTGAAGGACAATGATTGGAATAAGCAACCTAGTAGTCATATCAACTGTCTCATATCTGATCAGAGAACAAGGAAAAGAAAAGCATCAATATATTAATGCCAAAAAGTTGAAAGCTAAGTTGATATGAGAAAATGACAAGAATTAAATTTCCTGAAAATGGTGTTAATTGAATAAAGTATAATAGCTTTCTCAAGCAACATGAAATACAGCACATGCTTGGCAAAGTCTTCCACTAGGAAATATATGTTTATAAGCAGTTGCACATTTTTCGACGCTAATTTTTATCCACATGCATTTTTCCAAATCACTTTTCCACTACTCACTTATCCTGTTTTTAAACATGTCTATGGATGCATGTTGGACATACCCATAGTATTAAAAATTCTGACCGGAAACCGTTGAATATAGAGTTTGCATATGTACTTCAAGTTAGATACATATGCATGAGAAAAATGATTAAAAAGATCTTATGGCATATGGGGGTTACTATGCACCCTCAGCCCATTGTGGGGGAAGCAGAATGACCCCTAATTTTAGTCACCTTGTACATCGATGTACCTATCGTATGGCATATGGGAGTTACTATGCACCCTCAGCCCTTTTTTTGGGGGAGGGGAAGCAGAATGACCCCTAATTTTAGTCACCTTGTACATTAATGTACCTTACATCTGGGGCTACAACATGCTCTACTGTAGCTGCAATCACAGCAGCGAGTTGTCCAATAAAAGTATCAGGGGCAGTCAGCTCACTGCCGGAATCCGATCTGGGTACCAATATATTTTGTAATCTGGGCAGTGTCTTCGGATTGACACTTCCTTCTTCAGTTTCAATCTTCCCATATGTGCAAGGTCCCGCAGAGAGGTCAACCACAACGAACCTTAATTCCAATAAAAAGCACCAAGTCAGTAGACAAAATCCACTTTGATGGGAACTATGCCACGGTATATGAGAAAATATGAGAAATTATGCACGAGCACAACTATTGAGCAATGACCCCAAACGACCTGACAATCTGTTTTCTTATACACATTTTTTCCCCTTGTGGTATTCTGGTTCTGTATAATAACTTTGCAGTTACCCAGCAACAGATGGAAAAGCTTAAATTCTGGAATATGTTGCCATATCCTTCTGTTCACTACTTTTAAGCAGACTGAAGATCTAAAGCTCACTTTACACATACAGAAGGATGAGTTGATATGTTTGTTGATAAATTAGGAATGTCGAGATTTGATTAAATATCTGATTGTTAGTGGCTAGGATAAATTAGGATTTGATTGATATTGATTAGAATAAATATGATTTGATTAGAATAGATTAGGAAGGTCATATCCTAGAATTAAAGGATAGAATAAATCAATCCCTGATTATAGGTTTAGCCTTTCCAGTCTTTTTGTATATAAGTTGTATGTTCTCATCAGTTTCATCATGAAAATAGAAAAAGAGATTTTTTCTTTTCTGCCTCCATATTTCACTACATGGTATTAGAGCCTTAGGGTTCAATCATGAATTTTAAAACCGCCATGGCCGGCTCCGGTTCAGCCCATTCAGTCACTAATAGCGGCGTCACATCTTCGGAGGGAAATGTTCAACCAGCGGCTCTTTCTCTTTCTGAGAATTCTCTTCAAATTACCATTCATAAATTGAATGGCAAGAATTATCTTCAGTGCTCTCAGTCCGTGCATTTGGTGATCGACGGCAAGGGGAAACTCGGATATTTGAATGACGAAGTGAAACCACCAGCCACCAATGATCCAAAATACAGGCAGTGGCATTCTGAAAATTCTATGGTTACTACCTGGTTAATCAACTCTATGGATCCGGTTGTCGGAAAACCATTCATGTTCTTGCTAACGGCTCGCGATGTATGGGAAGCTGTTACGGAAGCCTATTCGGATTTGGATAATCGCTCACAATTGTTCGAATTGAATAGCCGGATGTGGAAGATGTAACAAGGTGAACGTGAAGTGACAGCCTATTACAATGAGATGATGGTAGTTTGGCAAGAGCTGGATATGTTCGAAGAAGAAGAATGGCAAAATCCGAGTGATAGTGCTTGGTACAAAAAGAAAATCGAAAGAGGCCAGGTATTTGTTTCTTGGCTTGTTTAAATAAAGAACTTGATGATGTTCGAGGGCGTATATTGAGGCGAAGCCTTTGTCAACGATCAGAGAAGTTTTCTCAGAAGTCCGTAGAGAAGAAGCACGTCGGCAAGTGACGTTGAAGAATGTCAATGAACCAAAACCAGATAGTGAAGGATTCTCTCTTGTGGCTCGAGGTACAGACTTGGAAGGAGATAGGTGTGGAGTAAAGCAAAGGCTTTGATGTGACCATTGTAAAAAGTCGTGGCATATTCGGGGAACATGTTGGAACCTGCACGGAAAACCAACAAATGGGAAGAAAAAACTGGCTAATGACAACAAGTCAGGGGGAGATACCTGTGCATTTCAAGTGAGCAACACGGATCCAGGGCAACAATCATCCTCAGAGTCTCTTCTTTTCATGAAGGAACAAATAGAGCATCTACATAAAATGTTTCAGTCTAAACAGTCTCAATCTTTAGGAAATTCTAATTCATCTTGTTCGCTAGCCCAATTAGGTAATTGTTCCACTGCAGTTGTTGCTTGTAGCAAGTTTGATGGCTCCTGGATATTAGATTTAGGTATGACCGGTACCTCGCAGTTCTTTTCTTCATATACACCTTGTACAAGAAATCAAAAGGTTAAAATTGAGAATGGTTCCCTTGCTAGTGTTGCTGGAAAAGGGACAATGCCTATTTCTCCTTCTTTACTCCTTAAAGATGTCCTCCACGTTCCTCATCTTTCATATAATCTCATATGTCAGTAAACTAACCCTTGACGATAATTGTCAAGTTAACTTTTGGTCTTCTCATTGTGAATTTCAGGATTTAACCTCGTGAGGTGATGATTGGGGGCGCTAAATAGGATAGTGGCCTCTACCTATTTAATAAAGGATCAACCTTTGCAACGCAAGACCCGCGGCCTTGTTCCAATTCTATTTTTGTTTCTAGTAGCAATGAAATTATGTTATGGCATTATCGATTAGGACATCCTAACTTTCAATATTTAAAGCATTTTTTTCCAAAGGTATTCATGAATAAAAGTCATCTTCTTTTCTATTGTGAGGCTTGTGAATTAGCAAAACATCGTCGTGTTGTTTCTCCATCTCAACTTTATAAAAGTTCAAAACCATTTACCATGATTCATAGTGATGTTTGGGGTCCTTCAAGAGTCACAACCTTGTCTGCGAAACGTTGGTTCATTAGTTTTATTATCAATGATCATACTAGGTCCACTTGGGTTTTTCTGTTAAAAGAGAAATCAAATGCTGAGATTGTGTTCCAAATTTTTTATAATATGGTTTAAACACAATTTTAGACTCAGATTAAAGTTTTTTGAAGCAATAATGGAAAGGAAGTTTTTGGCAATGTTTTACGGAATTTTTTTTACTGCAAAAGGGATTGTGCATGAAAGTTCATGTAATAATACACCTCAACAAAACGGGGTGGTTGAAAGAAAAAACAAACATCTTTTCAAAGTTGTTAGAGCTCTAAGTTTTCAAACCAAGGTCCCTAAATATCTATGGAGAGTAGTGTTAACAACCACCCATTTGATTAATAGACTGCCAACAAAAATTTTGGGTTTTAAAACACCAATACAGGTTTTCACTTACTTCTTTCCCAACTCTCAACTAACAACAAACATTCCCTTAAAAATTTTTGGAAGTATCGCTTGTGTTCATAAGCATGATCCTAAATGTTCCAAAAGCACGGAAATGTATTTTTGTATGCCATCCTACGAATCAGAGGGGTTACAAATGCTTTGATCCAATTTTGAAAAAGATGTTTGTGTCTATCGACATTACATTTTTGAAAGAACCACATACTACAACCCCCATCTTCAGGGGGGGAGTAGCAAGAGCGAAGATGGTTTTTTAGATGGTATTGATTTAATTTTTGAGTTTGTTCACAATGATATTTCTCACATAGAAATTGCAATAGAAAACACAAAATCTGTGGACACAAATGAATTAAGTGTTGAAGACGTTGATTCTACGAATGGACAATCATTTGTAATGCCATCTCAAAATGAAAATACCGAGACAACAGAAATGACTGTGAAACGGTACAAACGTCTTCTATCTAGAACAGAAAAGGGCATCACCAAGAATCTAACCAGAGGTTGGATCATGGAGATCATCCTCCAAGTAATTCCGAATCAAATTCTTCTAGCCAACTTGATCTTCCCATTGCTCTTAGGAAAGGTGTTAGGTCTTGTACAAACCATCCTTTGTCAAATTTTATCTCCTGCAATAATATTTCACCTTCCTACTGTGCCTTCATTTCACAAATGTCTAATGTAGACATTCCTAACAATGCCTAGGAGGCTCTAAATGTTCCAAAGTGTTAATAGGCTATTTTTGAGGAGGTGAGAACTCTAGAGAAGAATGCTACTGGGGACAAAGTGAAACTACCAGATGGAAAAAAGTTGTTGGTTCTAAATGGGTATTCACCCTAAAGTACAACTCAGATGGATCCTTGGAGAGACACAAGGCTCGCCTAGTAGCTAAAGGCTTTACTCAGATATATGGAGTGGACTACTATAAGACCTTTTCTCCAGTGGCAAAGCTAAATACAATTCAAGTACTCTTATCTGTTGCAGCTAATCTGGATTGGCTACTAAATCAGTTGGATGTGGAGAATGCCTTCTTGAATCGAGATCTAGAAGAAGTCGTCTACATGGAACCTCCACCTGGTTTTAATGAGGAGTTTGGACCTAAGGTATGCAAGTTAAAAAAGCCTCTATACGGTCTTAAACAATCTCCTAGAGCTTGGTTTGAAAGACTCACAAAGTTTGTTAAAAGCCAAGGATATAGTCGAGGACAATCTGGTCACACCTTTTCATAAAGAGATCCATCAAAGACAAGGTTTCTATTTTGATTGTCTATGTGGATGATATAATCTTGACTGGAGATGACATAGAAGAAACTATCATATTGAAGTAGAGCTTAGCCAAGGAATTCGAGATCAAAGACTTAGGCCGGCTAAGGTATTTTTTTGGAATAGAAGTGGCAAGATCAAAGAAAGGCATTGTGGTTTCTCAACAGAAGTATATTTTAGATCTTTTGAAAGAAACTAGGATGAGTGATTGCTAACCTTCAGACACTCGAACAGAGGTTAATGCTAAGCTTGGAGAAATTGAATATTGCATTCCAATAGACACCGGTAGGTATCAAAGACTGGTTGGAAGACTAATTTACTTGTCGCATACATGTCCTAATATTGCTTTCGTTGTAAGCATGGTAAGCCAATTCATGCACTTCCCATACAAAGAGCATCTTGATACTGTGCATCGAATGCTTCGGTATCTAAAAGCCATGCCAGGAAAAAGGGCTCCTCTTCTTTAAGAAAAACGAGAAGAGAGGGCGTGAGGTGTATACAGATACTGATTGGACTGGATCGATTACTGATAGAAGGTCAACATCAGGGTACTGCATGGTTCTAAGGGGTAACCTAGTCACTTGGAGGAGCAACAAGCAAAGTATTGTTGCTAGAAGTACTGCCGAGACTGAATTCAGATCAATGGCTCAAGGATGTGAGATTCTTTCGCTAAAAAGAATTCATAAAGAGCTCAACAGGCCAGTGAGTTTTCCTATTAAATTATATTGTGATAACAAGGCGGATATCAGCATTGCCCCATAACCGAGTTCTACATGAGAGGACGAAACATGGGGAGATTGACAAACACTGTGTAAAAGAAAAGCTCAATGAAGGGATAATTTGCAAACATTTCGTACCAACCACAGGAGAAGTTGCAGATGTTTTGACTAAGGGCTTGTCGAGACAACCATTTGAGCTTCAAGTTAGCAAGTTGGGCAGGGTAAATATTGTTAGGAATTTTGTAATTGGCATTTCTGTATTCGAAAATCAAACCTATTGAGTTATAATTTTAATTTAACTGGTTGGGTAGTTTAGGACTTAAATATGGGCCATACTGGAAGCAACTACGCAGAAATCCGCTCAAGAACCGCTCAAGCAAATCATTCAGAGTCGGACCACTCAAGAACCGTTCGAGCGGATCAATCAAAGCCGAGCCACTCGAGAAGTGCTCGAGGACCGCCGGAGCGGATCCAAAACCGCTCGAGCGGCCCGTGCGACGACCCTGCCCAGTTTCGCGTTCTAACATAATTTTGCACAATTTTGAAGCTATATCAAGGCAGTTTTGCAACCAATTTGTGCGAGGCGATTTGGAGAGTTTTTCTACCCTAGAAATCATTCTAAAACTCTCTTCTGATCGTAGATTGCTATTACCTTCGTTGAATCCATTGTTTTATCAACAATCCTTCTTTCAGAAACACCAAACCTAAATCCTCTACCAAAATAGCCTTCAGAGTTCTGGAGTTTGGCGAGGTGGTTGGAGTTCCAGCTTGGTGAAACATCCACGTGTTAAGAAAAGGTGCCGGAGTTCCGGGGGGTGCGGTGTCCACAACGCGACGAGGTTCATCGGGGTTTACAGACTGTGAGACTAGGGTCGGGCTAGGTTAGCTACGGTTGTCTGTAAGTATAACCTTTTCATAGTGGGGTTTACAGACTGGGGTCGAGCTAGGTTAGTTTCGGTTGTCTGTAAGTATAACCTTTTCATAGTGGATTTTTCGTGGCGAGTTCGCTCAGAGATTTTTACCGTTTGAAGAGTTCTTCAACGGATTTTCCTCTATCATCAATTTGGTGTTTTTATCGCTTTATTATTTGATGTGGTTATTGTTGAATGGAGTTAATTTGTTGATTGATTGCGATAATCGTTAAAATCGATTGGGTCACCGTTGCGCCCCAGTTTTTTTCAGATATCTTCTCATTAATTTGAGGGGGAGTCTTCATAAATTAGGAATGTCAAGATTCTATTAAATATCTAATTGTCAGTGATTAGAATAAATTGGGATTTGATTGATATTGATTAGAATAAATATGATTAGATTAGAATAGATTAGGAAGGTCATATCCTAGAAGTAAGGGATAGAATAAATCAATCCCTAATTGTAGGTTTAGCCTTTCCGGACTTTTTCTATATAAATTGCATGTTCTCATCAGTCTGCTCTGATACCTTGTGGAACCACCTAATCTAAAAGTTCAACATGGTATCATGAGAAAGCTCAAGACATAAATGTTAAACTTTTAGATCAAATGGTTCATAATAAAATCAACACAAATTACCACCAAGAAATTTAGTCAATTAGAAGCAAAGGCTCTAGTTATACGTTAGTTGTTTTGCACAAGAGAAAAATCAAGGCTACCTAGCGAAACAAACACAATTATTTGCTCCCAACCTCTTGTGGCCAAGTCAAATTTGCACATGAGAATAGGTTTTTTGCACCACAAGTTATGTCCATCTTTGTCCAAACATATTTCTTTCTACAAATGTTATAAGCAGTGGAATATACGATTGAGAGTTTGTCAAATATCATGGAGAAGTTTGCAATTGAGATTTGGCAAAATAGTATTGGTGGTTGAAATGTGTGATTCAAGAGTTACGTTAAATGTTCACCCCAAGAGGGGCCGCAACAGTTAGTACGTGAAATGTGTGAAGTGTGATTAGGCGCACATCCCAGGTTCGATTCCCCGCGGCATCAAGCTCGTTTGTATTTAATTCTTGGGGCCACTGGGGCGTCTCTCGGGCGAAGCGCCAGGGCCTCGTAGGATTAGTTGGGGTGGGGCTCCCAATACCCTTGGTTATCCAAAAAAAAAAAAAAGAATGTTTGACCTATGACAAATGTAGATAAACTAAAACGTTATTCCTTTTTTTGGCCTTTTTTGGCCAAAGATGGATTATAAATTTACAATAACTTGCAGAAAAGATAGATCAAAAAGTTAGTGATATATATAATTCCCGTTGGAAAGAGTAGTAGATCTGAGGATCCTATTTCAGGCTGCTCCTATGGTGATTAACGTTTACCAATCAGCTAATTTGAGGAACATTAAATGCACCAAAAGCTACTGATAAATTCTCAACTGTGTTTCTGTATTTCAATTAATTGCTGAAGAACAGAATCTGTAGTTCAAGATGTGAAATTGTATTGAATTTACTGATGCAGATCGTGCTGTTTTTGAATGAAATTTGAATAATTGAAAGTAAAAGGAATTGAATCTAATAAAAATCTATCTCGAGCTTGGATTTTTGGGCTGAGATACTTTCCCAAGAAAAAAAATGGTAAAAGGAATTGAATTTCGATTCAATTTTCGAGAGGTTGGCTCCCTCTCACAGTCCAATTGTATAAATGCACTATAACCACCCTCCCCTATTTATTTTCTAAAGGTTGGCTCCCTCCCGCAATTCAATTATATAAATGCACTACAACCACCTTCACCCTTCCCTATTTATTCTAACTCAGAATGTAGTCTATAGTTCCCATAATACCCCTAATCTCTTAAAACAACAATGCAATGGTGATGTCGATAACCTTCTGTTGCCCTACTTTCTTCGACACCCACCTGTCTCCAAATTCTTCCGTCGCACAAAAGTAAAGTGTAATCAAGGGCCTAACAGCTACTCTACCAAAAGATCCTTCCAGTACTAGTAAATTTTGGTGATATACTACGAATTCTTTACTTCTTATATGAGATAGGATCCAAGAAATATCTGAATGCTAAAGAAAGGTATAAGATACTTGGGAAGAGTCAAAATTTTACTGTATCTTCCATACAATAAACGTAATTCGCTATACCTGCCAGATCCGAGCCAAACTTGAGATGCACCTCCTCCATTATAACGATAACGATATATGTAATCTCCCTCTTGTTTTTTTATATCCTCATCATTTAGTTGGGAGATTCTTCCATACATCAAACTTTCGAGGTCAAGTTCCTTGTTCCTGGGATCTATTCGCACCTGGTAAAGAACACATTAATTGGACCATTGAACAATGCTAGGTTTTGGACTGTTGCATTCACTTTCAAGATGAAATACAGCACACAGCAAGAAACATGCTTTGAATAAGCATCATTGGGAACTATCAAGTCAACAAAGCATACCTTATCGAAGTTAACAACAAAGATTGCAGTCGGCCAAGGTCTGTCCATTTCTTCCATAGAATATCCCCCATTTTCTATGTCAAACAGATAGGAATATAGCTTCTGAAACTCTGGCTCCACACTTGCTGCTTCCACCTCAAATAAAGGTACTTCCCTTCCAAAGCTAGCCTGTAAGCCACAACGTCAGTTAAAAATCCATCCAGACACTAAGGACAGTGACTCTCTAGGGATTCATAGCCAGCATTTGGAATAAGAATTGAAGAAAAAATGTCACCTCTCGAGCAGTGCCAGCAGGAACCATGGCTGACTTCAGTGTTTTCTCCAGTGCTATCAATTCTGGCTGCCCAGCCTGCAGAAAGAAGTGAAATAAGGCCTTGCGGAAAGTTGGAGAAGTTCAAAAATGGTCTCCCATCTTTGTTTCCTGGGCTTGTTGACTATCAAAGGCATCAACATCTTGCAGTTATCTTGCAAGGCTGGTGTCATGCTTTTGACCAATATTATATTCTTTTGCACATTACCATCACTACCATCAGTGCAAAGGATCAATTATTACCAAGTAAAATCAGAAATAACTGCAGACAAAAGCGTAAACAGTGAAAATATTCCCAGTCATGGTCACTAGACATGTTTCATCTCATCACTCGAACCTCCAGAGTATGACCCCAAAAGAAATCATATAAAAAACTCTACTTGAAGATGTTGACTTCTCAATAGAAAGCAATCGAGGCAGATCATACACCCAAAAAATCAATTTGACTATCTTGCAATGCCATCTCTAGTGTTTCAAAATTGCAGAAGATACTCGTGCACATAGCAGGGACAACGTCCCCAGGCATACTGGAAAAACTAGATTAAGCATCAAGCATGGATATCTCTAAGAAAATGATAAGAAGCTTACTGGAAACGCATTAAAGACAACATGATGCTCAATATCAAGTGGCTGGCCTGTCTCTAAGCATGAGGGGCGGTGAGATGGAAAGCTTACTCTCAAAAACTCCTCAAGTTTTTGAGAATCTATAGTATACCTATAACCGCCGTCACCATTGAAGCCAATAAGGACTACATTCACTTCAAGGGGAACTTGAAATGGAACCTGAAAGAGAGCAAAGACCGTGTAATCAGACATCAGGACTGAATCTGGTACATCATAAAAACTTTAGAGCAATCAACTCATTTCAATGTCACACAATAAATGAGAGCACAATATTTCAAAATTAAACAAAAAAGAAACATGCAATATCCTCAAAAGAGAAACTGATGAGCTTCAAACACAAATACCATATTACGGTATTACCTGTGATTATTAAGAAGCCACTGCACAACTCAACCAAAAATGCAGCAGGAAAAATGACAGAACAATTGAAAGGGTGAAATGTGTGTGAATAAAATGCATTTCAAAAATGAGATACTTAAAAAATAATAAATGGCAATTCCAATAATTTGGCAACAAATATATTACCATTCAATTCTTCTGAAGACTCTATGAACTTTGAAAATTCTTCTTTTGGGTTCTTAACAACCACAACAATCATGACGACAATGGTGGTTGCAATGGGGTTGATAAGAAGGTAAGAAACTAAGAACTGCCTCTCTATTTTATTTGGATTCCATAAAACGATCCGAAGTCTTAGCTCGAGGGAAAACTGACCACCGTGAACTATTTACAACATTTTCAGAACATAACACTTTTAGCACGCTATGTTAATGAATTAGCATAATCTACCATTTCTTTCAAACAATATTCCTGATAGAATGAGCTAAGAGTGAATTTAGGAAAACACAAAACATGTAGATTGGCCAAAATTTAGGGGGTAAATTGAATAAATGGCCATTGAACTTTGCTTATGTAACCATTAACCCACCAAACTTTGAAGTGTCACCAATCACTCACTAAAGTTTGGTCAACGTAACTCATTCACCACTCCTTGATTTGAATCTTATCAAAATTTAGTAACATGACTAACCACATACAATATAGTACTTATTCACCTATTTGAATCTGGCATCCTACTAGGATACTATACCATTAAAGCACTTTAATCACACCTAAAAACCGTTTCTAAAAAACATCGGAGTAAGAAATGAGATTTTGGGATTTCTTCAAAAAATATATATATTTTTAGGTGTTATTGAAGTGCTTTAACGATGTGGTCGTCTACTTGGATGCTTTGTTAGATTTAGATGAGTGAATAAGCCGTATGCTATTAGCCACGCCACTAAATTGTGTTAAGAGTTTCAAGGGAGTATTTAACAAGTGGTTAACGATTTATATTTGCCAAAGTTCAGTGGATAATTATTGACACTTCAAATTTGAGTGGGTTAATGGTTATATAATGAAAGTTCAGTGGCCATTTATTTAATTTACCCTAAATTTGGCAGGGTAGCATTTGAGAGGCAAGTAAAAAATGCAGCAATTTTAACGTGCAAACAGAAAAGAAGCAAAAATCTGGAAATACGGTGATATCAAACACAAACCAAATCAATCGAAATATTGAGAAATTGACCGGCACTTAAAATTTTGGCTTGTTATGTACCTCAGCGCGGGAATGAAGCATTTGGCGGACATCAGATCGCACGGAATCTCTGACGTCTTGAAAGGCTCCATGGTGCCACTGTGGGTGCCCTGGGTCTCTCCTATATGCCTGAGGCGCCGATTCAAATTCTTTCACTAGCAAACTCAACAAAATTGTAATAAAATAAAAGCTCCGAATTCGCATCATCCTGTAAACCGGTTCAAATAAAAGGTAAAATGGAAGCAAAATTCCCGAGCTACGGATCGTCTTCTCTGTTCATGAAAATCTTAAGCTGGAAAAAGACGACCGAGGAGGACAACGTGGCTGTCAGCGGATAACTTGGTTTCAAGTGGGTTGGGCATGTCAACCAAAAGCCCAGACCGGTACTGGGCCTCTCTGCGAGCCCATAAAAGTAATGGCAAGAAAGAGAAATTTATGACGAATTAGGTCTTGTTCGGTTGGTTGGTAATTTGCTGGACAAGATATTCAGTAGAAAATGTGTGTAGTTGAAAAGAAAAGATGAGGGAAAATTTTTTTGTTGTAAAAATTTGGAAAGAACAAGCTCTTATTGACCTGCTGAACCAATTAGTCCTGAAGTTTTTGATAATGGCGAATTGGCCACAACTGTTTGTTATAGTTAATTTTGGTACTTTTTGATTATTATTTCTTTGCGTTGCACTCAAGACTCAACCAGCATTAAATTAAATAAATGGCCGCAGGAGCAGTAACAGCCGAATAAATGCTAAATTTTTAACAGCAGCAATAATAATATATGAAGATGCATTTGGCCTTTATTATTATCAATCCCCATTTACCAAAACCTTCGAAGTTTTTTATTCTCCTTGATCAAGCTATGAAGGGCAGTTTCAGTTTGTTTTGGGCCATCATATATTCTTGCATCATATATACAGTCCATTCACAAAACAAAACTGATAAATATTCTTTTGTCTTGGCTTGTGGCTCTTCAAACCATAACGCCGCAGATGAAAATGGACAGAAGTGGACTCGAGATGACGAATTTCTCGTCTCCACTCGCAACTCCTTGTCTGCCAGTGCGCAGTCACAGGACCCTTCATTGCCTTCAACAGTGCCTTACATGACTGCCAGAATCTTCAAATCTAAAGCCACCTATAAATTCTCCTTATCCCCCAAATTTCGACATTGGATCAGACTTCATTTTTACCCATGTGCTTACGGCAACTATGAGTATGATTCCACCAACGCCTTTTTCTCAGTTATGGCCGGTGGTTTTACCTTTCTTAACAATTTCAGTGCATCACTCACGGCTCAAGCACTTGCACAGGCTTATATTGTTAGAGAATTCAATATGATTGCGGTAAACTCGGGTGACCTCGACCTCACCTTCACGCCTTCGTCCACAATCAATGACTCGTTTGCTTTTGTCAACGGCATTGAGATTATTCCAATGCCTGCAGAAAATTTCCAACCTGCACCTTTGGTTGGATTTTCGGACCAGCAAATAGAGATAGAATCCTACACCATGCAGACAATGTTCAGACTGAATGTGGGCGGAAACTATATTGCACCAAGTAACGACGCGGGCTTCGGGCGTCGAACATGGTTTGATGATGCTCCTTATCTATACGGAGCAGCCATGGGCGTTACCTCCGAAGCCGATAAGAATGTAAGAGTTGCACACGCCGACAAGTACATCGCCCCCGTCGATGTTTACAGAACTGCACGGAGCATGGGGCCTAATGCGACAGTCAACATAAATTATAATCTCACTTGGCAGTTGGCGGTTGACGTGAATTTCACTTATCTGGTCAGGTTCCATTTCTGTGAGTACCAGCTGTCTAAGGTTAATCAGAGGGTGTTTGCAATTTTCATTAGCAACCAGACAGCATTTCCAGAAGCAGACGTTATTGCATGGGGTCAAGAGAAAGGAGTGCCATTGCACAAGGATTACGCCGTGCACGTTAACGGTAATCAATTATGGGTGGCTTTGCATCCTAACGTGACATCTAAACCTGAATTTTATGATGCAATACTCAATGGATTAGAAATCTTTAAGCTAAACGACCTAACTAAGAATCTCGCCGGCCCCAACCCAAGACCACCATTGCCGGCCCCATCGCAGCCGCCATTGAAATCCAGAAATCACGGCATAGTAGCAGCTTCAATTCTAGCTGCACTAGCCGGATTTGGTCTCGTTGTTGCTTTCATTGCGCTGATGGTCTGCAGAAAAGGAAGGATTAATGATGGACAAATGTCAAGCACCAGGGGTTGGCCGTCAATCTACCGCTACTCTGAATCTAGAACGACAAGTAAGACTAGCCGGATATCTAGTATGGGCGGTGGCCATTGCAGGCACTTCACATTGGCCGAGATAAAACTTGGAACCGACAATTTTAACGAATCCAATGTTATTGGAGTTGGAGGGTTTGGGAAGGTATATAAAGGCTACGTAGATGGGAGTACTGCTCTAGTAGCCATTAAAAGAGCGCATCCTTCTGCTGAACAAGGTGTTCGAGAATTTGAAACTGAAATCGATTTGCTTTCGAAGCTAAGACATCGCCATTTAGTCTCTCTAATTGGGGCTTGCGGAGAAAATGACGAGATGATATTAGTGTATGACTACATGGCTAATGGGACATTGAGAGAGCATTTGTACAACAACAACAACAACAACAAAAAGCCTCCTCTGAGTTGGAAACAGAGACTTGATATATGCATAGGTGCTGCAAGAGGGCTTCATTATCTCCACACGGGCGCAAAGTACACCATCATCCACAGGGACGTTAAAAGTACCAACATTTTGTTGGACAAAAGGTGGGTGGCAAAAGTTTCTGACTTTGGTCTCTCTAGAACAGGCCCTAATTGTCTTGATCAAACACATGTGAGTACAATGGTCAAAGGCAGTTTTGGATACTTGGATCCCGAGTATTTCCGTAAACAGCAGTTAACTGAAAAATCAGGACGTGTATTCATTTGGAGTGGTACTTTTTGAAGTTTTATGTGGAAGGGCAGCAATTATTCCCACTCTCCCAACAGAACAAGTGAGTTTAGCGGATTGGGCAATTGTAAACCTAGAAAGGAACACAGTTGAAGACATTATTGATCCATGTGTTAAAGGACAGACTACAACTGCTTGTTTGAAGCACTTTACAGAAACAGCGGCCAAATGCTTGTCTGAGTATAGTATGGATCGACCTTCAATGGGATCAGTTCTTCAACATCTAGAGTATTCTCTCCGCTTGCAAACTGGTTCAGACGAGGCTATGTCAATGATTAAACGAGAAGACAATTATTATGATTATGATTACGCTTTGCATGCAACGAACTTTGTTGAGTATAAAAGAGGAAGCCGAAATTTCTCAAGAATCAGAGGAATATAGAGCAAGCAGATGAAGTCATTTAATTTTCTATTCAATTAGGCCTTTTTGGTTCTTTCATTCAAAATTCTCTTCTTCTTGTAAATGATATATTGTATATGATATGATGTCGCTTAATGGCGAGCCATGCCATTCTTCACTTTTCTATGTTGTGTGCACAAAAAGAACTCACAATAGAACTTTCTGTTTACAAAGTATGGAAACATATTTGGTCATTTTATTCATCAACCCATGTGGTTTTAGTGAAGACTGAATCATATCCTTTTGCTCTGGGAAATAAAGATTTCTGTCACAAAATATATTGGTTCTGCCAAAATATATTGATTCTTTACTCGTCTTTTTTAGATACCTTACCCCTCTCAATTTTCAAGTAATGCAAAATATATTGGTTCTGCCAAAATTAAAGTGACTACGGTCAGTTAACAAATCGAATCGCTTAGGTAAGCTCTTCTCACGTCCCAGGTCAAGGTAAGCAATTTGTGATTATTTTGAATATTCAATATGTTTTTGAGGCCTTGCCATATGTGTGTAAAATGTGGACCAGGTCAAGTCCAATTAAGTGTATGAAGCTTGAATATTGTTGAAATAAATAGGCTAGGTTACCTCGATTCTTGATTTAACATGCCTTTTGTGGACTAGTTTTTCAACTTATTGTCTAAGACATTTCTTCAGAGATGTCTCAATTCCCTTTCTCTTGAAATATACACGCTTTTTTACATATTTCATTCCTTTTATGGTTGACTTTTTCTTTTTCTATTTATTTTTTTTTTCCCCTTCTCGAAGCAGGACTATAGAGAGAGAGAGAGACATAGATATAATTGATTCATCAGAGAAAAAGGCACGGAGACATCCCGATGCATGCAGATGTAACTGATTTTTTCAATTTTGGACGAAGATATGTGGTTGGAAAGATTGCCTTAACCACTTGGTAAAGATATCAATGCTAGCTGTGTTCGTAAAGTAAATTCCATAAATCTTGAATATGTCTGAGTTGTTTTGGAGACCAAATTTCTTCATATTATATTTGTTGTTTTCCTGTGACATTGTTTGGGACTTGTACTCTCTTTGCTGCTGCAATTGATACTCAGGACAACAAGCTACCGAGACCGAGATCAAATAATGCTGGCAAACAGGACAGCAATTCACAGGCTAGCTTCCAAAGCATATCAATTAGGTAGGTCTGTCGACTGGACTTTCAGATAATGAGATCCAAATTTTAATGATGTTGCTAAAGTCAAGTCAGGATTTTGAACCGGGAACTCAACGTGAGAAAGTGGCTCAAGCTTGTACGGGAAAAAATAAATAAATAAATAATACTTGGAGTTTCTCCTGCCTCCAAGATTTATGGCAGAGATCAACAGTCAAAACCACTGGTATTGCTTCATTAAGAAATCCATGTTAGGATCGGTTGTGGAACTGGGCACACAATTACAACTGAAATAGAAATGAGAAAAATAAGAAACACGAGATTTTACGTGGAAAACCCCCGAATTAATTCAGGGTAAAAACCACGGGTAAACGGTAGAAGGATTTCACTATCGACAAAAGGATTACAACAACTTCTCTCTAATATAAGGAGAGCACAATTGACTATAACCTCTCTCTTATAATAGGAGAAAAACACACCCTCACAAATAAAGGGAATAACACGAAAAATTTAGGAGAAACTCACTATTGTTTCTCTCTAATTTTCTCTCTATTCCTCTCTATATGAGATTGCTCTCAATTCCTTGGTGTGTAAATTGAAGAATGGGATGGACATATTTATAGGGAATTGAGGCGGTGGAGATGGAGGTTTGGTGCCTACAAATATTGACTATTCTTTTTTTTTTTTGTTTTTTCCTTTTCTTTGGTCAAAGGTGGTGGCTTTCACCTACCTTCATTCTCCCACTTGAAAGTTACCTTTTGTACCAATCCTTTTACCCTTTCTACGCTTGTCATATTCATGCTGCTCACGTTTCTGCTAGGCCAATAGAAGATCGACACAATACAAACTTGTCATTGTTGACCGGCTTTGTTAACATATCCGCTAGGTTGTCTTTCGTATGGATTTTCTGAATATCCATACTTCCTTCTTCCACCTTCTCACGAACAAAGTGATACTGAACCCGAATGTGTTTTGTCATTGAATGAAATGCTGGATTCTTTGCCAAATGCAAAGCGCTCTGACTGTCACAAAATAGAGTAATCTTCTCATGTTTGTGCCCAAGCTCTTCCAATAACATTTGCAACCATATTGCCTCTTTCTTTGGCTTGTGTAGTCGCACGTGATTTCGCCTCCGTCGTTGGCGTAGCCACGATAGGCTGCGGTTTGAAACCCAACTCATCGCTTCCTCCAAAGAAGAGTAAACACATAACCTGTGGTGGATTTGCTTTTATCAAGATCATCTGCGTAATCCGAATCAACATAGCCTTTGACAATAAAGTCTGATCCTCCATAACATAATGCAGCATCTGAGGTACCCTTGATATATCTCAGGATCCTCTTCACAGTATTCCAATGCTCTCTCCCAGGATTCGCCATGTACCGACTAACCGCTCCCACTGCTTGTGCAATGTCTGGTCTTGTACAAACCATAGCGAACATTAAACTACCCACTGCTGATGCATACGGCACTCGAGACATCTCCATCCTCTCCGCTTCACTGCTAGGACTCATACTTGAGGATAACTTGAAATTAATAAGAAGATGGGTAGAGATTGGCTTACAATCTTGCATGTTGAAGCGTCACAAGATTTTCTTCACGTAATTCTTCTGAGAAAGCCAAATCTTCCTATTATTTCTGTCTCGGTAAATTTGCATCCCTAGAATCTTGTTTGCTGGTCCCAAATCCTTCATTTCAAACTCCCTAACCAATTGAGCCTTCAATTCCGTAATGCGATCTTTGTTGGGGCCTGCTACCAACATGTCGTCAACATACAACAGTAGAATAATGAAATCACCATCACCAAATCTCTTGTTATAGACACAAGGATCTGCATTCAATCTGTTGTATCCAAGGCTCGTGATGAAGGAATCAAATCTCTTATACCAACATCTTGGCGCCTGTTTGAGACCGTATAGAGATTTGTTCAACCTACAAACCAAGTTCTCTTTTCCTTTTTCTTCAAAACCATCTGGTTGGAGCATAAAAATTTCTTCTTCAAGCTTTCCATGAAGAAATGCAGTTTTCACATCCAACTGCTCCAAGTACAAATCAAATGTAGCACACATCGCCAGAACCACTCGAACTGTTGTCAATCGAACAACAGGAGAAAATATTTCGTTGAAATCAATACCTTCTTTCTGAGCAAATCCTTTCACCACCAATCTAGCACGATACCGCTCCACTTGGTCATTGCCATCTCGTTTGATCTTGTAGACCCATTTATTTCCGATAGCTTTCCTTCCATGTGGCAGTGGAACAAGATCCCAAGTTTTATTTTTATGAAGAGCTTCCATTTCTTCTTGCATTGCTGTCATCCACAGAGAAGCATCTTGACTCTGTATAGCCTCAACGAAAGTCGATGGCTCCCCATCCTCTGTTAGTAGACAGTACGCAATATTACCCTCCATAATATAATCTGAGTGCCAAGCTGGTCCTCTTCTCTCCCGAGTTGACCGTCTAACTTGTGAAGTCACAAACTCGGCTTGCTCTTGTTCTTCGTGCTCGCATCGCTCGGAAGAATCTAGAACTTCTTGTTCTAGTTGATCTTCAACTTGAACTACAGTAGTCTCTGGTTTCTCCTTTGAAATGCTATCATCACTTTGCACTTTATCTTCTACAAATACAACGTCCCTGCTGATTATAACCTTGTGGGCAGTGGGATCCCATAGGCGATACCCCTTTACACCATCAGCATATCCCAAGAAAATGCATTTCCTGGATTTTAGATCCAGCTTCGATATTTCTTGGGCGTTGTACATAGCATACGCAGAACTTCCAAACGTATGCAAGCGAGAATAATCAGCTGGCTTCCCCGTCCACATCTCCATAGGAGTCTTCAGATCAATTGCAGTTGATGGTGACCGATTGATCACATAACAGGCGGTCTTGACTGCTTCAGCCCAAAACGATTTGTCCAACCCTGCAGTTCTCAACATCGCTCTTGTCCTTTCTAACAAGGTTCTGTTCATCCGCTCTGCTACTCCATTTTGTTGTGGAGTGTGTGCCACTGTGAATTGCCTTTTGATACCTTCTTGTTTACAGAAGCTATCAAATTCATCGCCAATATATTCTCCTCCATTGTCTGTCCTCAAACACTTGATCTTTTTCTCAGATTCAAGTTCAACCCGCGCTTTGAAGATTTTGAAAACTTCAAACACATCTGACTTCTTTCTAATTGGATACACCCAACATCTCCTGGAGTAATCGTCAATAAATGATACAAAGTATCTGGCACCTCCTAGGGACACAACCTGTGCTTGCCAAACGTCAGAGTGAACCAACTCAAGTATAGCTTTACTTCTAGCAATGAATCAACTTCAACTGTCTGTCGCTTACTAGTAACACAATGCTCACAAAATGGTAAAGATACCTTTTTGAGCCCCGGAAGAAGCTTTCTTTCTGAGAGAATTTTCAACCCTCGTTCAGACATATGGCCAAGTTTACAGTGCCACATTATTGTCACGTCTTCTCCCGAATTCACCGTCGCAGTTGACGCTTCTCCTTCTTATTGTGTTTCGCCTTTAAGCATGTACAGATTTGCTGCTATCTTTTCTGCTTTCATCACCACAAGCGCGCCTTTAACAATCTTCATGATCCCATCTCGAATATGGGTACTACACCCAATACTATCTAACTGTCCCAGTGACAATAGATTTTTCTTCAGGCCTTTCACATGTTGTACCTCCTGGATGGTGCGAACAGTACCATTATACATCACCAATTTGATGGTACCAATACCAGCAATCTCCAAGGCATGATCGTTACCCATAAACACAGATCCTCCTAAGATAGGTTCATATTGGTGGAACCATTCTCTCATAGAGGTCATATGCCATGTAGCTCCTGAATCCAAAAGCCACACGTCGGTGAACCTTCTTCTGCCTTCAATAACTGTCGTTGCTTCGCTGTATAATATCTCGCCCTCATCCGATGTATTCGCTACACAACCCTGAGCATTTAATGTCTCAGGTCGTTTTCCTTTTGCTTCCTCAATCTTCTTGAGCTGCCAACACTCCTTTTTGTAGTGCCCCTTTTTGCCACAATGATGACACTTGACATTTTTCTTACTTCTAGACTTTGATCTACTCTGATTTTGACTCCCACTGGGGCCACGTTCCGTTGATCTACCTCTCGCCATCGTTAGAGCTTCGGCTTGCTATGAGCTCGCAATTCTGTCTTCTTTATTTTTGCGTCGACTTTCTTCTTCAAGAACCGCAGCTGCAATATCGTCAAAGACTAGTATCTCCAAATTGTTGGTCAAATTGATGATGAGTTGATCATACGAATCAGGTAGACTCTGAAGTAGAATTTCAGCACGTTCACCCGTCTCTATATTATGCCCCATTGTTGTGAGCTGTGAAAATAGAGTGTTCAGGGTGTTGATGTGGTCTGTCACCGAAATTGACTCCATCATCCGAAGGGTGTATAACTTCCTCTTCAAGAAGATGTTGTTGTGTAGTGATTTGGCCTCGTACAATTTTGTGAGAGTATCCCAAATCTCTTTTGCCGTATTTTTCTCCGCTACACTTGACAATACTCCGTCGGCTAGTGCTAGATGTAGATTAGCAATAGCATTGCCATCCATCTCGCTCCATTTATCATCAGTGATATCGTCGGGCCTTTCTCCAATTGTCGCCAAGCACTTATCTTTTCTCAATACTGCTTTTATTCTCATTTTCCACAATGAGAAATTATTCCCATTGAATTTCTCTATTTCATATTTCGTCGTCATTTTTATAGATGCCTCTTTTCCACTAACTAGATCTGATCTTAGCACGAACTCGGCTATAGATCTAGTGATTTTCTCAAAAAATCGTTTACGATATGGAAGATCGATCTACGCCGCAAACCACAGAGCATACTAAGAATTTAATGAAAAATCACAACCAAAGCTCTGATACCACTTGTTAGGATCGGTTGTGGAACTGGGCACACAATTACAACTGAAATAGAAATGAGAAAAATAAGAAACACGAGATTTTACGTGGAAAACCCCGAATTAATTGGGGTAAAACCACGGGCAAAGCGGTAGAAGGATTTCACTATCGACAAAGGATTACAACAACCTCTCTAATATAAGGAAGCGCAATCACTATAACCTCTCTCTTATAATAGGAGAAAAACACACCCTCACAAATAAAGGGAATAACACGAAAAATTTAGGAGAAACTCACTATTTTTTCTCTCTAATTTTCTCTCTATTCCTCTCTATATGAGATTGCTCTCAATTCCTTGGTGTGTAAATTGAAGAATGGGATGGACATATTGATAGGGAATTGAGGCGGTGGAGATGGAGGTTTGGTGCCTACAAACATTGACTATTCTTTTTTTTTTTTTTTTCCTTTTCTTTGGTCAAAGGTGGTGACTTTCACCTACCTTCAATCCAATCCATGCATGCGACATTTAACGACCAACGTGTGTCCAAAGTAATTATTTAATTTGTTCATGCTGGAAAAGTGAAATTATATTAGCTATATCTGGTAAATTAGATGGCCTATTCGTTCAAGCACAAGACTATATATATGGGCAGACATCAACAGGCACGAGGCTCCTTAATTATGGGATCCATCATCTTCCATTTGATGTCAATGCTTATGATATGCGTTGACTTGGTGCATGAAAGACAATTTTACGTACGTCTTCTCCGATTTTCAGTAATTAATGCTGTTGGAGATATGAGCCCTCTGGTTTGGAAGAAAGTATGTGGATTGTAATAGTGACCTTGAGCATGAAACTCCCACTGGTTTTAACAATTTTTGGTTTAGAAAACGCAGCCTTAATTAATTAGCAAACACTAGAAACTGATACTAATATGGGTACGGGAGAAAAATACTTCGGCAAAATGAATTTCTGGATATTGAGGAAGGGTCAGATTGTTGAGCACTACTTCAAAAGGAAAAGGGAATACGTAACAGTTGTGAAGGGAATTATATTGATGTCCAAGAATTAAGGAGATCATAGCAAAAAAAAAAAAAACCTGTACGGCAGAGGAATTGGGTCGAGGTATATTACTGGCACAGCTTGTACTTTGACCAAGAAATGGAGTTGAGTTCAGGTTCACGCAGACACATGTTGTACTCTCAAAAGATTTCCTTATCGGATTCTTTATCAATTAATCTGTTCTGATGTAACTGCGGCTTGTACTTTTGATATGACGGTTTCGTGGAAGTTGATGAACCGAGAGTTTTGTTCGATGAAATCACGTGTGCTGGTTTTGTATTACAAGATCGATACTAATGTTGGAATATTTAATTTTCATTGAAATAAGGTGGAGTAGGTAGAAAAGAGAGAGGTGGCTAGGAAATGTAGTTACGAGTTTTTTTTCAAAATCAACGCTGGTTCCACTTGTGCGATACCAGTGATGGTGAATCACATGTGATTTGAGTTTGATTAAGTGCAATTGCTGATGCCATATAATGGCACCAGCGGATGACGTGGTGCTAACGTGGTATTTCACCATCGCTAATACCTGCATTGGTTTTAGAATATTTTTCAAGGTAACTAGTTAGAAGGAAAACAATGAATAAAACCAAATATGACACTTTTCACTAGAACAATGCAATGAATAAGAATAATATTTCCTCTTTTAATATAATATAGAAATATAGTAGGAATATACATATATATTATAAATTTAGTTAAAGTAAATTAAGAAAATAAGTTTATTAGTCGATTAATTATATTTTTCATCATAAACGAAATTATATACTTATGTAGTTAAATGCTTGATGCTCAAAATAAGATGAAGCAGATAGAGGGGAGAGAGAGAGATGACCACCGAGGCTCGTTTTGAATTGTTCCGGGTGTTATGCAAAACTTGATGTTGGGAGCCTACGCATATTAATATTTTTACATGAATTTGAAATTTTGAGACCCTTTTGCATTGAGAAAAAAGAAGTTAAGATTGAGGGCCCTAGGCGACCTCTTAGATCACTTAGCCTCGAAACCACCACTAATGGCCACAAAAGAAAATTAGTTAGAGAGGGAAAAAATGAATAAAATAAACATGACACTATTTAACAAGAATGGTGCAATGGATAGGGAAAGCAATGTTTCCTCTTTTAGCGGGTATTACTTTATATATTTTTACATATTTTTTCAACCCCACTCATTTTCTCTCCTATTTCGCATCTATATTTTCGTGGAACCTATATGTACTACACAAAATTTCACCCTTCAATTCCACTAATTCCCTCTCCTATATCATATAAAAATTTATTTTTACACACATCCTAATACCCCCTTAATATAGTAGGGATCGGGACTAGTCACTTTCCCACTTCACACGGATTGGCCCCGATTTCTATTCAACGCCACTCATGATTTCCTTTGCTTCTCCGTTTCTTGCATTTCGTTTGGTATGACACAGATCAAATACGACATTTCTCTACCGTCTGACAGAGAGATGGGAGATTGCAGAAGAGTGGGAGTGGCAATGGATTTCTCAGCATGCAGTAAGAAGGCACTGCAATGGGCAATCGATAACATTGTCCGCAAAGGCGATCACCTTATTCTGGTTACCATACGCCCCGAAGCCCAATATGAGAAAGGCGAAATGCTGCTTTGGGTTACCACCGGATCTCGTACGTATAATTAATATGAGAATCTCAACATCTCAATTTCGTTGTGTGCCATGCGTGCAAATATAATCGTGTTTGTGGACCAAATTGTACTGATAGTTTTCTCTTTTCTTTTCTTTCTTTTTTTTTTTTTTTTTTTGCATGTTAGCTTTGATTCCTTTGAATGAATTAAGAGATCTTCTTATCATGAAGAAATATGGCATTAATCCTGATCCAGAAACACTAGATCTGATCACCACTACATCCAAACAAAAGGAGGTAATTTAATCCACTTGTTCCTTCATATATATTATGCACGGCACTCTTAGCTAGATTAATTTTCATATATTAATGTTCCCCTCCATTTGCTCGTTAATATCATGCATTATTGATTTAATTTTTACAAATTACAAATGTGACATTGGCTAGCAGATCACGGTGCTCATGAAAATCTATTGGGGAGATGCTCGAGAGAAGCTATGTGAATCAATCAATAACATCCCCCTCGACTTCCTTATTATGGGTAACAGAGGGCTTGGCAAACTCCAAAGGTTTTGGTTCCTTTTTCCAAGCTGCATGCATCTACTGAGCTGTATTGTGGAGAACTAATTGACATCTTTTGTTCTGTTTTTCTCCAAACGAATTTTTGCAGGGTAATTATGGGAAGTGTAAGCAACTATGTGGTGAACAATGCTACTTGTCCAGTTACCGTCGTGAAAATCATGGATTAGATCGACTAGTAGATATTGTATTTTCAGATGGAGTTGATTTAATTACACAAATGTAGCATGACCACTGGTCTATGTACGTGGCAAAAGCCTACATAGCGGACGCTAAAACAATATTATTTTGTTTACGAATTCTTGTAACCTTGAGCTGGTTTTGGAAAATAAAAAGATTTGGAATCTTATCACCTGAACCACATTAGAAGCTGTTTCGATATCTGCAAAGTTTAATACCCCCCCTCCGCTCCCTATGAGATGCTGTGCTCAACAATTATGCTGTTGGAGGTTTGCAAGAATTGCTTACCTATATTCATTCCTTATCGAGACAAATGCGGAAAGAGTTTCTGGTCCATGTCAAAGGAATACGCATTTCATACAAAAATATTTGGATCTAGACACGGATGAGATACAATATTATTAAGGATGAAAATCAAAAGGAATAACATTTCATACAAAAATATTTGGATCTAGACACGGATGACAAACAATACTATTATGGACGAAAATCAACTTACATATTTCTTCGTTATAAAACCTACATTCAGTCAGAAGCGCACACCTCGACAAAACTGATATTTTGGAAGTCTTTGGCCGCGTTTTAACAACGATATATGCCAGCAGGAATTACCTTCCGTCTTCTAATTTCCCTTGCAACCATTATTATACGTCGCACAAACTTCACGTATTATTGCACAAACTTGGCCTTGTAAGTGTTGGACCCTGGACTAAAGTCGAGAATCTGTGATAATCCCAAATATCTGAGATCATCCAAAATATCGTTTTTAGCAAATAAAATTTATTGAGAAAGATACCCAAAATGGAAAATATTGGATCTTTATACAGTTCCAAAATGTATATCCCTTCTCTACCCGTTCTTTTATCCTATACATCATAATTTTAAAATGCATACGGTTTCCAAGTTATTAACATCTACCATTGGTCTCCGGCCACTATTAACTTCTTTCTTACTCAGGACTTATCCGTGAAAAATGCTCCATATCCATTAGCTTTCATGAACTTCTTCAACAAAAGAACGACTATGGCAATGGTGAGCCCAACAGCTGCCCATGTGAACAACCTATCTTGCTTTGAAACCACTTCCGGCTTACCAAACTTAAGTTCACTTGTGGACACAGCATCAATCGGTTGTGGAGTCTGTGAACCGTTGGTATTTGGTTGTGTCACATTTGGTTCTTGAACAATTTCTCCAACAACCCTTTCTTCTGTGACTGGATTTGGAAGCTCTTCCTCAGCACCCTCCTGACTTGGATTCTCTTCATTGGTGGCCTGTACTTTGGGACTCAGGCTGCCTTGAGGAACTGGGGATACTTTGCTTAGCATATATTCATGAATCTGCAAACAGACTGTTAGTGCTAAGATCCTCGATGGATAAAGTATGTAGCTTCAACAGCATGACAAAACAAACCTCGTCAATCAGCTTTTGGCGCTCAGGGGATCCAAATTTAGGAGCAGCTTCACGTGATTTAATCGCTAGAGCATGCCTCTCTTCTTTGGTATAGTCTAATGATCCCAACGCACCATTTGGATTGGTAGGCATAAATGCAATTAATGCTACCAAAGCAGTCCGAACTGCAAAGAATGAACCATAGATGAGGTCCATAACTTTTAATAAAATCACAACACAGTTAAACTCACATGGCAATAAGAATGGCACTAAGCATTTATTCAGCTGGAAGAGATTGAATTTACAATCTCTTTGACTATGCGATCATACTGCATGATTGATATAGAATTCTATATTTTTCATAGTCCATTCATATCACAGATATAGTTTCTGCTAGAAAGAAAGCGCCGTATCAATAACAAGACAACGAGGTCTGGGCACCATGTTTCCAAATTACCCTCATACAATCTTAACTTAAAATTACTACTTAAATTACAGCATAACTGATTTTATGGGTTGTTTAGACAGGTGTGAATGGATACAAGAATTATTCCACCAGGGCTTAAGTTAGACACACAGAGACCTCGTTTAATATCATAACAAGCTAAAATGAAAAGATATATCTGAGTGGAAAATTTACCGCTCCACGATGGCTGCCAGTGCTCAGGATGATGATTTGAAATGCTTAAGCATATTTTGGTTTGGGTCTCAAAGCGACCACTTGGCTGTAAATTAAAATTTTGATTACATTAGAAAATTATTTCAACTTTGTTAACAATCTTAGGTAAAAACTATAAAGGCAACAAATAGATATACTACCGTCAACAGCATAAATGAAGGTGGCTTGAAAGGATAATCAGATGGAAGCTGGATTCTTCCATGATAGATACCTCCCTCAAATTCAGTGTCTTGTGGCCCCCTGATGGCAAAGTGCCATTCAAATAAGTTCTCCTGAAAACATATTTTAACTCCCAAGTTAGAAGAAGAAGGGACTATATCCAGAATAATAGCGACCAATAGTCGTGTGTCCAAATTAGTTTGGTAACATAGAAAGGAGCATCAAGTATTCTACGTAAATCCTGCAGGAAGTCTATGTGGAACTTCAAGTATTGAATAAAAGACCATGGGGGAAATCATAACGACAAATTAAACAATCAATACAGCAAGCAAATAATTCTCAATTCTGAAGGAAGTTACCCAAATTTTTTTTTTTTTTCGTTTTTGAATTTAAAGGTGTCAAACCGATCCGTGCGATCAAACAATTTTTTCAAACCGATCCGTGCGATCAAACAATTTTTTCATTCTCACGCAAAATTTAAATCACATTTTCAATATAAGAGATCCTCCTATTCCCAAAAAAAAGTATAAGAGATCCTCCTAAAATTCAACCACCATTATCTCATGATCCAAATCCAGATCGAAGCAACCAAACAGTATCCAAAACAACAAAACGGATAGAGAACATACATGTATATATCTCCCTCAAATACAAGTAAAAATTGAAGTTTCATTACCTCGAGAGGAAGGCTCATGAAATCACCGGAAGGATGAGATTGCATTTCCCTGACCTCCTGCAATATCCTCTTGACCGCTGGGTTTTTCCGATTGTACTTGTCCTCAGCCATGGATCCAAATTATTGCTGCCAAAGAGTAAAAGTATTTTGTTGATTGAATGGAATGGAGTTATAGGGCAGATTGGAATTTCGGAAGAGAGACCGCGTGTATTTAAGATGGGAGACACGTCATTGACACAACGTGTTGACATCTCATTGGTTCTGTTTTGCTTTCTTCTACAGTTTTAATTTAATGTTTACAGTACCTCCGACTCCGATGCAAATAGCTTTTTTTTTTTAATTAATGGGACCTCCGATGCAAGTAGTTGAGACTAGTGCGTTGACTCACTCTCACCATGGGGTGAAATTATGCTTGCAAAGTGAGAGGAAGAACGAGTTAAGTTGAATTATTGAAAGTTGCATGAAAATTGCAATCTTAAAATAGGTCCCTCCATTGTATTAAAATTAGCCTTGTTTGAATTTATGAATTAAGAAATTATAATTAATATTATAAATAAAGTAAATTTTATTTCAGGTAAAAAAAGTAAATTTTAATTGTATTTTTTAACTGTTATTATATTTTAAATGATGATATTTCATTTTCATTTGAGATGAACGAAAAAAGAAAATAAATTTATCTCAGTAGGATGGAGGAAGTAGCTCAAAAAGGATTTATCATTTGGAATAGTTTCAACATGAGTTGTTTTAATTTTGACATTGTTGCTCTAATATTTGCATCAGGAAGTATAAAGGTACTTGCAGATATTGTATCCTACTGAAACACAATATAATGAAAAAAAATATACACAACACAACAGTGGAAAAGACTTTATACTGGATAAGTAAACCCCCTTACTAGGGTATTAAAATCCACATACTAGATAATCGAATTTAAGGCCTCTTATGTTTTAGAACCTCAACAATAAGACAAGCGTCATTGGCATTTAACATACAAATTTGTCCCAAAAAAGTTTTAGATGCTATAATTTTAATTTTAGTTTTTCTTTTTGTCTCATAATTTAATAAATTTTTGTGGCATTTGGTCTTGATGAATAGTTCTATTAAAAAACCAAAAGAAAAAATTCGAAATGGTAGTAATATTTTACTTTAATAGATATTTGTGTTCAATTCTAATTGTGACTTGTTTTACTTGATTTGGAGAAAAAGGCTACTGGTTTGAACCAAATTAGTGTTAAAAGAGTGACCTTTGCTAAAAAAAAAAAAAGAGATTCTTACACAGTAATCAAGATTCCAAATTTGATGATGCATAGTCAGATGAAAAATTCTAGTAATTCTATGACAGGTAGATGATAGCCTGTGCATGATCCATACATAGAAAATGTCGTGTTCGTCACTGTTAACAAGGGGTATTAGTTTGTCCTCTCCAAAAAATAGAATTGGTAGCAGCAATAATAAGTTCACTTCAACGGTTCAACCCAACCTTGTGATGAGAGATGTTGAACCAATTCTTCCAGTTTGAAATTGACCAACAACAACTTGAGCGGCAGCATCCTGTTGATTTCGATGATGTCGCCTCTCCACAATTTCAATCATTTAACAATGAATTATGGAAGCTTATTGAACCACCTCAGAAGAAAAACTTGGAGCCTATTGAACCACCTGATGATGATGAAAAACTAGTACGCGTTTCCTTCTCGGTCGATTAAGATTCTCAAGAAATATGGAAGCAGGCAAAGAAGATTGAATCCCAAAAAGGCAAACGATTCGAGCTATGAGATTCAACACACACTTCCAGCCGAAACAATCATTAGATTGGCTGCACAAAATTTCATCGAGTCAAATTCCGGGGAGATTCTCCTGCTGAGCCATCCATATACATGCTCAATTTTAGGCCCCTTTACTGAAGATTCTAGAGCAGTTCATCTCGTCCATAATCTTCTGTTGGCTGCTGGAAAAGTAGGCGGGAAGCAATATGAACATGCGGTCAAGCTTCTTCGCCAGTGTGACAAAAAGAGTTGCAATAGTGGAAGCCCAATTGAGAGATTAGTCTTTTATTTCAACGAAGCTCTTTAAGAGAAGATTGATAGAGAAATTGAAAGAATTACTCCTAAGGGATTGGAGAAGAAGACCTCAGATCCTCTCGAGGCATTGAAGTGTCAAGATTCCACCTTGACTGCATTTTGCAGGGAGTTGCCTCTTGCTCTAAGTTATATAGTTACCTTATATAGAGTTTCCTAGTTTAGATTTCTTGTACATTATATATATGAATGCATTGTACTCATAATATAATCAATGAATAGAGGAAATCCATTCAATTCTTACATGGTATCAGAGCCTAGGGTTCGAATTCAACATCTGCACAGTCGCTAGTCTAGGGTTTCGCTTGAACCTGTGCAGCCGCTGCTCTAGGGTTCGTGTTTGATCCGGTTAGAGTCTCAATCGAGTTCCACCACCACTTGGATTAGAAGCGCCTCCCGCCAATCAGGTGACTGGTGAAATCAGGTCGCCAGAAACCTTGCGCGTAAGTCACACGCACCGCTGAAAGGCTTCGTCATCCGCTGCTGTTGAAGGCACGTGGGGGCGCGTCGATCGTCGGTAGGGGTCTCAATTTTCGTGCTTGAGATCGCCAGTCAGTTCTCAAGCTAAATCCCCTCTTTGTTCTGCAATTAGTCCCTTTGTATGGGTCCAGAACGATTTTCAGCCGCTGTAGTACTCTTCATTCAAGACTCTCCTGTGTTTGTGGCCCTCTGTTGGATTTCACTTTGGCATTTGATGCGTGTTAGAGCCTTTTGTTTGGTCTAAAGTTGGTTGTTTAGTTTTTCGTCTTATTTGCAATTAAGATGGCTGAAGATTCAAAAATACAGGTTGTCACGGACGTTATTCCTTTGATGTCTAAGGTTACAGAGCATAAATTGATTGGATCAAACTATCTTGATTGGTGTAAGACCGTCAAAATTTACTTGCGCAGTCTGTCGAAAGATGATCATCTCATTGATGATCTCCCACTCCCACAGATAAAACTCGTCAAGAATGGCTGAGCGACGATGCTCGTTTATTTCTACAAATTAGGAATTCCATTGATACTGAAGTGGTAAGCATGATTAATCATTGTGAGTATGTGAAGGAATTGATGGAATACTTGGAATTCTTGTACTCAGGAAAGGAAAATATTTCCCGTATTTATGACGTGTGTAAGGGTTTTTATCGTGCTAAACAGCAAGATCTGTAATGACCCGCCCGAATTTGTCCCGAAAATATGTGTAGGTATTCGTATATGATTCCGTATTCGATCCGAAACGAGATGATGCGATTTTGATATGAATGGTACGGATATGAAATGTTCAGGATATGCCTCGAAGTACGTGAAATGCCTCGGGATCCGAAACGGCCAAAGAAAACGAAGAAAATGGAAAATTCAGCAAAATATGGGTTACGGCCGTAAGGATATGGGGTTACGGCCGTAAGTAATGGGTTACGGCCGTAAATGAGAAAGTTACGGCCGTAATTTTATGTCGGGAGAAGTGTTATTTTAGAAGATTCTAGTCATTTCTTGGTCATTTCTCCACCAAGCTCGACTCTAACTCTCCCAAAACCCTTCCAAGTCCCTCATGAAGCTATGTGATCATCCCAAACACTCTCTATGATCTATGTAATACTTGTGTAAGCTATGATTACAAGGAAGAAAGCAAAGAAAGTAAAGAAGAGGAAGAAAATGAAAAGGAAGAGGAGGAAGGGGAAGAGCTTGGGTTCTCTTGTGCTTGGTTTGGTTGGTCTAAAAGGTAGGTAACAGATGTTTTATATGCTCTATGACACGATTACATGCTTAATTACGAAAGAAATAAGTTGTGAATCCGTTTTTGTTACGTATGAACTTGATGAGCATGATATATGAACTTGGCTTGGATCTATGATTATGTGATGTTGTGATAAGGATATGAACATGTCTATGTGACCTATGTGCTTCTGTGTATATGTTGTTCGGCTATTATGAGCTAGGGACAATGTTATGTTGATGAAACGAGCCAAATGTTATACGTGCCTAATTGCCTTGTGTGATGAGTATGCTTTCGGGTTTGTATGCGTATATGGTGTGATTGCACAACGTGGGCATTATGTGAAGTTATATGCCTTGTACGTCCACGTTGGCATTCCGATTTCGTATAGGATATGAATGTGAATTGCCGTATATGTATGAAAGAAACACGAACGGCATGAGACGAGGAAATGGCCAAATGAGGTAATGTGTACGCACAATTATGTCATAAGCATGCATATATGACGTTGCGTATCAAGTGTTTACATATATGATATGTTTGGCCTAAATGGGAGCTACGTGCTATATGGGGCAAAGTGCTACACAATTATGTGGGAGACACCTCTTGAGCCCGTAGGAGCCACCTCTAGAGTCCCGGCCTATACGAGCCTCGGCCGAAATGGGAGCAAAGTGCTACACAAAGATGTGGGAGCCACCTCTTGAGTCCCGGCCTATGTGAAATGAGGCTATGTGTGATACGTTCGATATGGCGCCATGTAAACACATTGATTCGCAACGGGGCCCATATGAAATGACACGTGCATCATTCGCATTGCATTGCACCTATTGCCTACTGAGTCTTTATGACTCATTCCGTGTGTATGTGTATGTTTTGTAGGCATGATTCGTGTTCAATTATGTGGAGTTGGGCGAAAGGTCCTCGAGACGTGTTTGATGACGTGTTTGGGAAAGGGAAACGGAAGATCCGACGAACCACGTATATGTTTCTCGAAACCCCCTTTGAATTCCGTATTTGTGTGATAAGTTTGAAAGATTTTACAACTTAGGGTTTCATTTACGGTGTGTACACGTGTAATGTTCCCTCCCTATCCGCTGCTTTATGTTTAAGATGGTGCACGAGGCCGTATTTGTGGCCATACGATTATGAGGTCGTGCACATTTCGTTTGTTCTGTACGCATATGTATGTGTATTTGGGGAGGGCCATTACAAGATCAGCCACTTCAAACCTATTTTATGAGTTTTAAGAAGACTTATGAAGAGTTGAATGAGTTGTTACCATTTAGTGCTGATGTGAGGGTGCAAAAGGAGCAACGCGAGTAGCTGGCAGTGATGAGTTTCTTAGCTGGTCTTACCTCAAAGTTTGACGTTGTGAAATCCCAGATTTTGTCCGGTGCTAAAATTGCTTCTCTCCATGAAGTGTTTACTAGAGTTCTACGTACTGATACTGGTATAACTGCCACTCCACCTATATAGACCTCTAGTGCACTTGTCAGTAAATAAGAACAATTCGAGTAAACTCAAACAATAAGGATACGGGAGGTGTGATTTGCTACTATTGTCGTGAGCCGGGCCATACTAAGCGTACATGTCAGAAGTTGCAGAATAAGAAAGCCCATGAAGCACGAGAAGCACATGTTGCTACTGCTAATGTTCCCAACCCATCTGAACGTCCTGTCACTCTTTCTGCTGAAGAATTTGCTAAATTTACTCAGTACCAAGAAGCTTTGAAGAATTCATCTCGTCCCATTGGTGCTATTGCTGAGTCAGGTAACACAAATTCATGTCTCTTTTCTTCTGGTGCCAAATGGGTCATTGATTCTGGTGCCACAGATCATATGACAGGTAACCCTAATCTCTTCTCTACCTTTCAGTCACACGCATCTCGATCATCTGTTACTTTAGCCGATGGCTCCACTTCGCCTGTACTTGGTTCTGGCACAATTCACCTCACCCCATTAATCCCCTTATCCTCCGTATTAAGCATGCCCAGTTTCTCCTTTAACTTGGTCTCTGTGAGTAAATTGACTCGTGCTCTTAATTGCTGTGTCTCATTTTTTCCTAACCATTGTCTTTTTCAGGATCTCACGACGAAGAAGATTATTGGTAAAGGACATGAATTGGGAAGGCTCTACATACTCGACTCCCACATTCCCAAGTCCGTTGCATGTTCTAGTACATCAACCCCATTTGAAGTCCACTGTCGATTAGGGCATCCGTCCTTACCCCTGTTGAAGAAGTTGTGTCCAGAGTTTCAGCACCTGTCTACCTTGGATTGTGAGTCATGCCAGTTTGCCAAGCACCATCACCTCCCTTCCGCTCCTAGAGTCAATAAGAGAGCTAGGTTTCCTTTTGAATTAGTTCATTCTGATGTTTGGGGTCCGTGTCCAGTCCTGTCAAAAATTGGGTTTCGCTATTTTGTTACATTTATTGATGATTTTTCTCGTACAACTTGGCTCTATTTAATGAAACATCATTCTGAATTATTTTCTCATTTTACTACCTTTTGTGCGAAAATTAAAACACAATTTAACACTAACATTCGCATTCTTTCAAGTGATAATGCCCAAGAGTATGTATCTTACGTATTTCAGAATTACATGAATCAAATAGGTATCCTTTATAAGACTTCTTGTGTCGATACCCCATCACAAAATGGTATCGCTGAGAGGAAAAAAAGGCATCTGCTTGAGACAGCTAGGGCACTCCTATTCCACATGTCTGTTCCAAAACAATTTTGGGCTGATGCAGTATCCACTGCATGCTTCTTGATTAATCGCATGCCTCTCCTCTTCTTCATGGTAAGAGTCCTTACAATACTCTGTTCCCTTCAAAGCCCTTATTTCCTATTGACCCTCGTATATTTGGTAGTACCTGCTTTGTTCTTGATACTCGTCCACAGGTCAGTAAGTTAGATCCTAAGTCCTTGAAATGTGTGTTTTTGGGTTATTCCCGTTTGTAAAAGGGGTATCGGTGTTACTGCCCTAACTTGAACAAGTACCTTGTCTCCGCCGATGTCACTGTTCTTGAGCACACACCTTACTTTCCTACCACATCCCCTGCTTCCCGTTAGGGGAAGGATGATGACTTATTGGCTTATCGTGTTACCACTACCTCTCTTCATGAGAATTGCGTGTCACATCCTCCACCTCCACTGAAGCCTCCAATTCACCATGTGTATTCTCGTCGACAAGCTCTGCCCGATCCCTGTCCGGCACCGGTCTCTTCTACGCCGTCAGATCCAGTAACTCCAAATCCGGATCTCCCCATTGCTCTTCCAAATGTAAGCGTCAATGTACTTATCATATCTCTTCATTTGTTTCTTATAATCATCTCTCTTCATCCTCTTGCTCTTTTATTGCTTCTCTTGACTCGGTCACTATTCCCAAAACTGTTAAGGAAGCCTTATCACATCCTGACTGGCGTAGTGCCATGATCGACGAGATGAATGTCCTTAACGCTAATGGTACTTGGGAGTTAGCGGATTTGCCAGTTGGGAATAAGGCAGTTGGTTGTAAGTGGGTTTTTGTTGTTTAATGTAATTCTGATGGGTCGATTGCTCGTCTCAAGGCTCGTCTTGTGGCCAAATGATACGCTCAAACCTATGGTGTAGATTATTTTGACACCTTTTCTCCAGTTGCTAAGTTGACGTCTGTTCGCCTTTTCCTCTCGATGGCCGCCACTCATGTCTGGCCTTTATATCAGTTGGATATCAAAAATGCTTTCTTACATGGTAATTTACAGGAAGAAGTGTACATGGAGCAACCACCTGGGTTTGTTGCTCAGGGGGAGTATGGGAAAGTTTACCGTCTTCGGAAGTCTCTGTATGGGTTAAAACAGAGTCCTCGTGCGTGATTTGGAAAATTTAGTCAGGCACTTGAGGACTTCGGGATGACCAAGAGCCAGAAAGATCACACGGTTTTCTATAAGAACTCTACGTCCAATATCATCCTTCTTGTCGTATATGTGGATGATATTGTCATTACGGGAAATGATGATATAGGGATCTCATCCTTAAAATCCGTTCTCCAAAGTCAGTTTCACACAAAGGATTTAGGCAATTTGAAGTATTTCTTGGGAATTGAGGTGACGAGAAACAAGAAGGGTATTTTCTTATATCAAAGGACGTATGTACTTGACTTATTGGCTGAGACAGGAAAATTAGGAGCCAAGTCATGTAGTGCTTCGATCACGCCGAATTTGCAAATGACAGGAGATGGAGATTTGTTTGAGGACCCTGAGCGGTACAGGAGACTAGTTGGGAAACTGAACTATCTTACCGTAACTCATCCTGACATTGCCTATTCGGTGAGTACTGTAAGTCAATTCATATCTTCTCCAACTGTTCACCATTGGGCTGCACTTGAACAAATCTTGTGCTATTTGAAGGGAGCCCCTGGACGGGGAATATTATATACGAATCATGGGCACACTCATGTTGAGGCCTTTGCCAATGCAGATTGGGCAGGGTCCAAAATTGATCGAAGATCCACTACTGGGTATTATGTTTTTGTTGGTGGAAATCTGATTTCTTGGAGAAGTAAGAAGCAAGATGTGGTGTCTCGATCCAGTGCAGAATCATAATACAGGCGATAGCACCAGTGTACGTGTGAAATTATGTGGATTAGTCATTTCCTAATTGAGATCGGTCTCGAAGCACCTCCACCTGCGAAGCTATGGTGCGACAATGAGGCAGCTGCTCATATCTCCAATAATGTTGTATTTCATGAACGAACTAAACATGTAGAGGTTGACTGTCATTTCATTCGTGAGAAGGTTCAGAAGAAAATAATCTCTACAGAACACATGAGGAGTGAAGAACAGCTAGGAGATATTTTCACGAAAGCACTTAATGGGACTCGGGTTGATTACTTATATAACAAGCTTGGCATGATTAACATTTATGCTCCAACTTGAAGGGGAGTGTTATAGTGTATATATGTTTAGGGTTTCTAAGTTATATAGTTACCTTATATAGAGTTTCCTAGTTATATATATGAATGCATTGTACTCATAATATAATCAATGAATAGAAGAAATCCATTCAATTCTTACACCAGTTTTGCAGCCATTCAAGCCTTGGTAGAACACCTAGGAGATGCTGCAACATTGTTGACCTCAACATTAGGAATGGATTACAATGCGTAACTCTAATGCAAGCTCTTTCTCTTTTGAGTGGATGTAAAACTCCAATTGAACATCTCAAAGTCACCGCCGTAGGAGGAGTGGGAATCAAAGCCAAGGAGAAAATACAAGAGACAGGTATGCGACTGTCAACATTTGCCCTGTCCCTGGCCTTCCAGTTTTCCTTTAACGTTGCTGTCCAAGACGACATTCTAGATCTTAACATAGGCCTCTTAGAATTTGGTGCTGATGAAGCTGTGGCTGTTTACGCATCCTATGCTCTGGCAACTATGATCGGATACCCAGATAGGCTGCAACACATGATGGAACTGATGAGAAGCATCAACCCTTGCGTTATGATTGTTACAGAAATCGAGGCAAATTATAACTCGCCAATTTTTGTGGGCAGATTTGTGGAAGCCCTCTTCTTTTATGCTGCATTTTTCGACTCGTTAGCAAAATGCATGAAGGACGAAAAAACCAGAATGGATGCAGAGTCATCTTGTTTCAATTCTTCGATAAGAAACATTGTGGGGACTGAGGGAAAGGAAAGAAAGGTACGACACGTGGGCATTGATGTGTGGAGGGCATTTTTCAGACGGCTTGATTTAGTTGAAATAGAACCGAGCACCTAGTCTCTGTGTATGGCAAACCTGGTGCTTAACAACTTCACCGGCGGGAACTCCATTACATTTGATATGAATGGGAAATGCTTAACTATTTGTTGGAGGGGGACCCCGCTCACTTCCCTTTCTGTCTGGAAGTTTCAGTGATTTGCCATTTATGATTTGTTTGTGCAATAATATTAATATAGGAATGGTTTTGTTTTATTACAAAAGAAGCACTATAATTAAAATTATTATTTTCATTTGATGTTCGGAAGTATAGAATGTTTGTGAATACAAATTACTTATTACATGAAACTTTACAAAAACATGTCTGAGAAATGCAAATCTTTGCTTTTAGAATTGGAAAATTCCAGCAGAGGTCATCATTATAGGCCGTCGAGACTGTGTTGCAAAATCTTGGGCTCATTCATGTAGCTGCCAACTACTTTCAATGACTCCAGCCTTGCTCTCAGTTCTTGACCCTGGAGTCTCAATATTCTGTTCTCCAACTCAATCCTCTCGTAAAGTGGTGTGATTCCATTGATCTTAAGACTCATTTCACTGTATTTGTTGGTGAGGTGCATGATCTGGTCGTTGAGATCTTTAATGTGCTGCTCACGCTTCATCCTCGATCGTTTGGCTGACTCGCGATTTGATATCATTCTTCTCCTCTTCCTTTCATCTTCTGAAGTTGGGTTACTATGCTTATTATTCCTGGACGGCATTTCCCCTAGCTACTACAATCTATCTATTTATTTATTTATTTATAAGGAAACACGAGAGTTTAGTGATTGTAAATCTGAAACAAAGTAGGGACTCAAGAAAGACGTAGAACCAATAGAGAAAAACAACAGAGCATGATTGTGCAAGCTTAATTCTACGCACAACTGAAAGGATGCAACTCATATCACGAGATGGGAGCTATGAATTTTGCACAGATATCTGAGCAAACAAGCAGATATATATATATGAGAAATAAGGATTAGTTGAAGAAAGGTGAGGGATTTTCCATCGCTGTATATATACTGATTTTGTAGACTTGAAGAATCTTCCACGGTAAGAATTGGTGGGCAGATGCATTATCCATCTTGGATAAGGATTTCAGCAAAACCCCTGATGACCTAAACTGGAGAAACAAAATTACTTTTACAACTACAAATGTTTTGACTGCAGCTTAAAATATATATATATATATATATATATATATTTATATTAAAATTAAAAAAAAGGAAAAAAAAAAGAATAGGGAGGTCATATTTATTTATTTGAATAAGACCTAGAGTGTCAAGATATGATCAAACATAATATTATCATTTATGCAAATTGGCATCCAAAAGTAGTATTTCACTTAAACTTGTATTCTCCCCCCAATGTATATCTTATCTTTGTCCTCATCATATATACCTACTGCTACCATTACTTTATCAAAATTTCAATGGTGCTTGCTTTCTTTGGGCCTACACGATTTTCCCATCAAACGATTCTTGTACATTCTTTTATTCCTTCCTCGAGAAACCAAAACTTCTAGCCTCTTTTAGTTAAAAATTTATACGCAGTTTCTAATTTCAGTCAGATCTAAACATTAAATTCATCACTTGTTCGTCCCCTACAATACAAAAATTACATTTTTTTGTTTCCTTAATCACTAGTAACATACTTTGTACAATTGTATGTTATTTTTTATAGATGTAATTCAGTCGAAAATAAAAACATCTACAGGAGCTTCATCTTTGATGGTTTTGGTATATCGTTTGATACACAATTTTTGCTTAACTATATATCTCATTCAAATTGTTATGAATAATAATTGAAGAATAATTATTAGGTGTTATGAATAATTGAGAATAATGTGGTGGTTATGAATTATGAGGAATAATTTGGTGGAGGAATAATTTGGTAAAATATGTAATTATTATATGTGAATGACTATTATACCCTTGATGAAATTATGTAATTACGATTGTCTTGAATTCAAGCTTTCACATAAATAGAGGAAGTTATTAATGAAATTCATTCTTGTGAATTCGTAATTAAATTCTCTAAATTCTCTATTGTTTACATCTTTTATAACACGTTATCGTAGTCTCTCATTTGAGTAATATGAAAGAAGTATGCTTTCTGCAGATCTTATAGATGATCTTACATATCGAACCTGGATTATTACGAATGAATTAATTCATCCTCATCAATCCTAAATAACTCTCTTTACAAATACATCATCAAAACTTCCTTTGCTCATATTCCTCTCCACAATTCATCATTCTACTTGGCCTCTTTGGAGATGTTTGAAATCCCAAAATTGGAAGAATGGAGTCCAAAGAATTTTCCGATCACGTAAATGGATTGTAAATCTCATCCATGGAATAATTAGAAAGGAAAAAAGGTAAATCATATGATTTTATAATATAATAATATATTAAACTATAACATCCGCTTTATCGAGATATAAGGAGCATACATTATCAAAATCAAATTTTCGACTCCATTATACTTGATTTAACGAGAGCTTCGATTCGACACCAATATCGATAAGTGTAATAACTCGTTTTGAAATATGTTATTATCAAACTTTCAAAATTTACAAATCAAGACACTAACTTTTGAAAAAGTTACAAAATAGTCCTTGAATATTTTGATATTGATAAATTGAAGTAGAAAGGAGATAATTTTCCAATCGTAAAACATTGATAAAATATTTTTGACAATTTTACCTTTACTGGTGGAATGGACAATTTTACCCTTAGGGTAAACCGACCTAATTTTGACGACAGTGAAAATGGGATAGAATATTCATGAAGAAATTCTAAATCCATTGATTATATAAAATGGCTTGAAGTCCATTTGAGCTTAAAAGATCGAATATTATTTTAACTCCCAAGAGTTTAATTACATAATATACTTATTCTAAAAGGATAAATGTCTTTCTTGTAGAAGTAATGAGTATTTGTTCTAGAAGAACAAATTTGCTCCCGTAGAAGCGATTCAATATTTAATTCTCGCGCTTTATTTACTTTGCAATTTAATTACTGCAATACCTCCTACTTGATGATGGGTTCAACCGTCACTAAGCGAAGGTTTTATATATTTCTGCACTTTATATGCTAAGTGATGGGTAATACCTTCTACTAGCGAATCCTACTCCTGAAGAAGTAGTTAAATATTATGCAATTTAATTCTTGCTATTTAAATTCGTAAATTTATATTTATTGCAATAATTCCCATAAGGTAGGTTCGACCACCTATTGGAGGAAATTTAATTTCTGCAATTTAAATTTATGCACTTTATAGTTTGAGTATATTTCCAATGTGGTGGGTAATACCACACGATTGCTGTGCATATTTCCAATGTGGTGGGTTATACTTCTGCGATTGGTTATAACTAATCCTACTCAAGAAGAAGTAGTTGATCAAATATTCTAATCATACTCTCAAGTAGTAGACGATGAGAATAAAATTACTTCCCCATATATACCGAATATTAATGGAGAAAATTGAGTAAGTGGTACTTGAAGTCACCATTGGATAAATAGATGAAAATAAAATGCTCAATAGATCCCATGTTGATAAATCAAAGATAATATATCGCATGGAGAAATTATATGAAGTAATCTCATCGATGATATGAGATTGTATTAATATGCGAATAAAATGCTCTTGAAGAAGCATAATCACTAGATTTACGTATTTGAATAAAGCCAATATGATATTATTATTACTCAGGAAGAAGTACAAAACAGTAAGTGGAACATATTGAGAATATCAAAAGATGACATTAAACACAGAAAATATAGAAATGCAAAAAGAATATACATCTTGAATCCATAAATGAGGGATGCGTCTCGAGTATAAATACTCCGTAACTCGCCATCATCAACATTAGGATTCATAATGAAATATTTAAAGGATCCAAATTTCTTTTCGCTTGACACCATGATGCTGTGGACCGACGGACTGGCTTCCACAGATTCTTGAACATATGCATGAAATTTGATGAGTAGTTCATCAACGATCTTAGCGAGAAATAAGTATTTTTCTCATTTGTATGAGAGATAAACTTATTATTTACATCGATCTAGAAACGCTAGTAAGCCATCAAAGAAATTATTAATATTCAACAAACCTATTGGTTTGACATGAAAATTCCACTGTGCCAACGAGGCTATATTGAATATTTCCTCCGATTGTATTGTAGTCACCGGAAGGACAATGAAAGCATCACTATTATTCATCATATACATCATGCGATTGTGGATGGATTGCTTGTAGCCCCAACCTGCTGGACCCATGGTAGAAGCGGCTCCAATTCGAGTATTAGATCCAACTAGATGGAAATGTATTACACTCGAAACTCTTATTCCCCATGATTGTGCGGCCATTATAAGTCTAGCTAAAAGTTTGTTGTTGGTTCCTCCGTATAGTATATTGATTTCTTGTCTCCCTAACTCTTTTACAAGTCGGTTTGCCATATCCACATATTGGATATGGCCTACCAGTTTAGATCCACCAAGAATACATACGGTTTTAATATGGCGAGGTAAAAGCTGACTTGTATGAGATGATTCTAAAATCTCCATATCCATCTCTACTCCTATCTCTCTTTTTGCACTCTACTTTTAATGTATGAACATGAGAGATATATGAATCCCTCTATTTAAAGAAAAATTTTCAAACCAATAATTGATTGCACTATTTATTTTTTGACAAATATGAAAGAGAAAAAAAAATCAGAAAATTTTTTTAAAGTGAAAATGACATATATCTGTCGGTGATTGAAAAATAATATATATATACATATATATATATCTTAAAATCGAAAAACAATATTTACAATTACAAGAAAAACATTGATCTTCGTTATTACACCGAGCTTCCTTATATTAATATGAGAAAATTATTATACTAAAATTTTCTACTAAATTTACAAACAGGATCTTCTAAAGTAAGTTTTTCAAGACTGTAACGCGTTTGTTGATATTTGAATTTGGCCCATAAGACCATTAGCTCACCTTATGCGTGTCCACTAGGATGTGTCTCAAGAGCACATTGAATATCATCCAAATGCTCCTTACTCAATCCATCCTTAATGAATGCTATTTTATCTTCTCGATTTACGGACAAGTACCCCTGATTTAAATCGAGTGTCACATGTCTAATGAGCACACTTGTAGCATCCTCCTAATCTTTTGCTATCCGTTTCTTTGAAAAACTACTTTTACCCATACCAGGCATGTATTTAGAAGGAATTGAAACCTCACGGATAATCGAACCTTTGCTTCAATCAAGCATCGGATATCTTGTGGGATACCCTTATTCATTAGCATCCTTAATCTTTCCGGCCTACCTCGATAAATCCTTTTTAGGATTTTAATCTGATAGTGATGGATAGTATTTTCAAGATTTGAGAGCATATGATCCATTATAATGTATAGACCCTTGTTAGGATGAATTTTGCAATAATTTTGATGATTTATTTATAGAATAATACGACGCGTATGAAATAAGACTTCGATTTTAAATAAATAATATGAAGCGTAAGAGCTACGATTTCGGAATTAAATAATAGCCGGATGTGATGCGTATGAGCTGTAGCTCCGTGTTTGAACAGTAGTAGACAATAATGTCACCAAAAGATGATGGAATATGTCGGTGAATTGTTTCTATGATATCATGTTGAGCACTATACAGATACTAGTGAAATCGATATAAGAATTTACTGAACTAGAAGTTCAATAATACTCGTTTGCAAAACCGAATTGACCATCCCGGTTTAAATAATTATTGAAATCAATATTTCAAGTGAAGAATTAAAGGAATTCTTCAATGATTGTTCTCGATAAATGATGAAATCATTACTAGCCAATATTGGGAATAAATCCCAAATATATCTGGAATAAAGGATGAGAAGTATGGGCCCACTCATCCTCCATGTGGACTACTAGATATTATGATATGGATCCACTAGATAGTCACATGTGTATATGATTCGTAATTTGAAATTTACGAAATATTTGCTCACGGTATGAGCATGATTTCAAGATTTAATGATAAAGCTAGTAAATGTATATCCCAATGATTTGAATAAATCCTTGAAGGATTTGAGTATGCGCATACAAGTGGGATATTATATGGCAAATTATTTAAAGTCCTCAAATAAATTGCCGATATCGAGAATAGAATGCAAACGGTCTAAATTCCCATATTAAGGCTGAATGATGAGAACATATATGATTAAAATCATACCAAGTGTATGGGTTTTGGTGTTCTAAATTTTCTCAGCATGAGGGTGAGTATTAAAGGTTGAAAATAATATGTGAAATGCATCATGTTATATCCTCGAAATTGAAATACGAACTTGAAGTTCAAAGATGCATGAAAGGCTATGAACAATCACATATATCAGCTACGATGCTTTGATAAGTTAGCACGCCAGAAGCGTTGATATTTCCCCAAACATATATATCAAAGCAAATTATAAAAGATGGTCTTAATAACGGAGGCATATGCTCTTGAAGAGTATATAGACATAATTATATTGTGTAATCCTACAAGAGGAATGATAATGAGATATCTCGATAAGTTATGTCGATATGGGGAAAGAAATGAAATTGAAATGTGTCGACACGATATGAAAATGTAGCGCTACATATGATCAATGATAATGAAAATATTGAGATATATTGAAGATGATAAATGGTGAATGTGAAATCCTTAACTTATGAGATGATGAGATGATGATGACTATTGCTCAAGTTTAAAGATAAGCATGGTGGTCATTATATGTTGCATGCTCATGAAAGTTAAATTACCGATCGTGTGTGTAGTAAAAAAAGGAAATTAAAGGATCGGATGAGCTAAACCCGTGTTTATGAGTACCCTAAAGGGTGAGCTAAGCCCCTGGGAATGAAATAACCTATTAAGTGAGTATTAAATGTTAAATGATATATTTTAAGTGTTAGTTAGTTATGAAGGTTTACTTATATGTTTACATGTTTTTACGATGAATTTATATGCTTTAAATTGTGTATTTGGAGACATGTGTTCATGGTGAATGTTTTGTAGTTGTGTAAGAAAATTGATGCACTCTAAATGAACGAAGAGTATAAAATCAATGTATATGATACTCATACAAATGTATGAAAGATTTTGAAATGCTTGCAGCATACTTGTATAAAATACGCGTTGCACTCTTTTTCCCTTGATTGAGGTTTTATCCCATTGGGTTTTCCTAACAAGGTTTTTAATGAGGCAACTTTAAAGGCGTATTCACATGAATAATGTACTCTTTTTCCTTCATTAGGGTTTTTCCCACTGGGTTTTTCCTAATAAGGTTTTAACGAGGCATATTCATGATATATTGAGAACGATATGAGAAATTGATACAGTGTATCTATTGGATCAAGTTATAATGGAGCTAATGCTTTAGATCCAAACGATGATGATATTGAAATCATTTACCAGAAGTAAAGATATCAGTTCTCAAGATATGAAATCAAACGGAGTACTCTTTTTCCTTCGATCAAGTTTTTTCCCACTGGGTTTTCTTGACAAGGTTTTAACGAGGCAGCACGTGAATACTCATATGCCGCTGATAGACATCAGGGGGAGCAATGTTTTGATGAAGCAGTATATAACCACTCCAAGCTATCCTGCAATCGGTTTGGAAGTTTTTTCCCACTGGGTTTTTCTCCAAACAGGTCCAGAAGACATTTGGATTAATAGTCATTCAAGGGGGAGTGTTATGAATAATAATTGAAGAATAATTATTAGGTGTTATGAATAATTGAGAATAATGTGGTGGTTATGAATTATGAGGAATAATTTGGTGGAGGAATAATTTGGTGGAGGAATAATTTGGTAAAATATGTAATTATTATATGTGAATGACTATTATACCCTTGATGAAATTATGTAATTACGATTGTGCCATTCGAAGTTTTCCTATAAATAGGGCTTCAGTTATTAATGAAATTCATTCCTGTGAATTCCTTAGAATTCATTCTCTCTAAATTCTCTCTATTGTTTCTATACTTTTATAACACAAATAACATAATAGCATCGTATTTATAATTTCAATGCATAGACAATACTAAAATCCCAAAAAAAAAGTATGTCTTACATTCAAATTTCATATCGTTATTTGTTTTTAGTTAATCTTGCACATAATCTCCACATAGTTCCACCCAATCCTGCGATAATATTATAACAATAGTAACTAGTTTTCACCCCCCGTGCGTTGCACGGGAGTAAAGCTTGTATAGATTTATCTAAAAAAATTTTATTTAGATTGATTTTTGTGGTAAAGAATAATGCAAAATAATTTTTTTAACAAATGACAGTTGTATTTAATCGATAACACCATCACGTAATATAAAATGTAAATAATGTTAATAATAGCGAAATATTATAGAAAAGAAAATTTAAGTTTTTCATTTTATACTGTACTCATAATTCAATAAATTTATCTATGGTCGGCTATTATCCTAGATTAAATTATAAAAAGATTTTACAATAAAAATCCATAAAATATAAAATATATAATCAATTAAATACTATTGAAATAATAATTACTTAGCTCGAAATGTATACAATTCAAGGATATTAGCATTAACAAAAGTCTTGTCTCACGATCACCGTCTATTAGCTGTGTTTTTTTGTAAATCGATAATATACAATGTATTAAACTTACTTTTTGTGTGAATAGAAAAATAATAATTGAAAATGGTGTATATAAAAAATTTCAATTCAATATCATTCAAACTTTGAACTCGACAAAGGAATAATATAACCACAATAAACTAATTTCAAACCGATTCATAAAAATTATTCATCTAAGTAGCACGACACTATGTAAGAGTGCAGTGTAGTTCTTCACTGTTGAAACAAATTGTAATTGCACAAATGAGAATAATAAAAAAAAATAACCAACGTAGAAACAAATAAAAATAACATAACATAATCGGACTATATATTACACAATAAAATAAATTTAGTGAATAACTAATGATATACTCTTCATCTAGAGGACTCATTTGTAGCCTTCCATAATTAATAATAGAATCCATCTACCATATCGTTGACGTAAATAAAAACATCATATTATAGACTCGAACGGTTTGCACAAAATGACTACTTTTTTCATTCATACTATATAGTAAATCACTTTAGACAGCGGAGACATCCCTCATTCGTGGAAGCTCGATCACTTGCCCTTACATACAACACAATGGAAATTTTCTCTCTCAACGTCTTTCATAACGCTTATGTATTTTTTTATCATACTAATATATCGTGTTACGAAGTTGACACATATAGGTGGGATCTCCTAAATATGTATATCATTCACCTAAAAAAAAGTCTAATCCTACCAAAAAGAAACATAGAAATCAAAACTATTATGTAATATTTTTATTTAATAAGTAAGTCATCTTTACATATTTGTCAAATCATTGTGATTCTTTGTAATTTTTAACGATCACGCTACTACGACATACTTAAATACCATAATAGAATAAAATGACTTCAATATCTTTTAAAGTAATATCAATTCAACCATTCATTAATGGCAAGATAGGAATTTTACTATTATTATGTCACTAATTATGTTAATGGCTATGGCATTCTAGCATTATCCAATTTTTAATTTATAGGTAGAATACAATGTATGCTAATTGCTAAGAAATTTCTCTAATATTTTTAGAAACTAATTAGAAAATATTGATATCCCTTTTGAGCTATAGAAAATTAGCAAATAAAGAAAATCTTGCTACGCTAGGAAATTTTGCTACGCTAGGAAATTTTTCTACTCTGCACACTAAAAATTTAAAGATATAATTAAAAATACTTAAAGTATAAATTAAAGATATAATAAAAATATTTAAAGTAAAAAAAATTTAGATATAATCTTGTTATGTTAGGAAAATTTTCTATTCCTAAATAAAAATTAAAGATATAATAAAAAAATATTTCCTTTCTATAATAAGTACAAATTCAAGATATGTTGAGAATATTTCAATTAAAACTTAAAGGTATAATTTTGATGTACTAAAAATATTAGTGGAAAGAATATTAAATTTTTTCATTTCAGATTATACAAATATTCTAAAAGCATAAATATAAGTTGACAATAAGAGATAAATTGTTAACAAATAAAAAATTAATTTAAACATTTATTAGTGAAAAAAATGTGAAACTTATACTTAAAGATTAAACAAATATTCTTAATTTATTTGAACATAATTTAACAATGGGGATTTAAATAGTACTTTAAAAAAATTTTAAAAAAATACACACATTGGGGGATTAAATAAATACATTTTTTTAAAAATAAATTATTATTAGTTAGCAATTTATTCACCATGCTAAAAAGAAGGATGAATATTATCCTCAATTTGGAGGATCGATATAAGTGGGTAAAAAATTAAATTAATTTTTTTTGTTTCATATTATTCTATTCATCGAGAGCTTAAAAAAAATAGTTTCTATATATAATTTTTGTTATTTCAAAAGTTACTTATTTTACAGGTAAATAAGTAATTTATCTCTAAAAATAAAAAATGAATAACTTTTAAAATAGTAAAATTTATACATCAAAACTATACTCATATTAAACTTTCGATAAATAGAATAATATGGAACAAAAAAATTCAAAATTTTCAGTTATTTACCCCTCAAATTGATCCTCCAAAATGAGGTTAATATTCACCCTCCTTTTTAGAGAACAAATTTGTTTACCCTATTGAAAGAAAGTGAACATCAACCTCTTTTTTTGTGGGTCGATTCGCGGGTTAAAAAATTAAAAAAAAAAAATTTTGGTTCCATATTATTTTATTCGTCGAGAGCTTTAATATGAGTATAATATTGATAAATAATTTTTATTATTTTAAAAGTTACTTATTTTATTGGTAACTAAGTAACTTATCACTAAAAATAAGTAATTTTTAAATCAATAAAAATGATATATCAAAATTGTACTCATATTGAAGCTCTCGACGAATAGAATAATACGGAACAAAAAAATTAAAAATTTTTAATTTTTTATCCCTCAAATCGACCAACAAAAAAGAGGGTGATATTCACCCTTTTTTAGGGTGAACAAAATTGTTGTCCATGATTTATGACACTTGGCAGAAAATAATTGGTCCATCAAATTTCTAACTAAAATCTTGTCCTAATAACTGTTTTGCAATTGAACAACTGTCAATCAAACCTTATTTTATATATTATATAGATTAGTTCATAAAATAAAAGGTGTCCAATAAGGTTTGCTATATATATTTTCCTATGCGTGAATCCATTTCTTCACTTTCTCTCCAATTTTGCTAATTGCCATATGGTAATTTATATGGACGAGAAATTCAGGTGACCTCCGAAGGAGAAAAAGCTGACTCATTCAGTCTCAAAATGCATCTACAAAACATTTGTTACTGTATGATATATCTAACAAATCCTTGAAATGCAATTTGATTGCACTACATCCGGTCCTGTCATTGAAAAACAATTGTTTTTTTTTTTAAGCAAAACAAACATTATATTAATATAACAAGAATACAATGGGACATCCTCAGACAAAGGAGCGAAGTATACACAGGCATGGTGAAGGCTATTGAGATCTAAGTGCAAAAATTGCTCCAATCTCTACACAAGTCTAAAAAAGAAAGTCCCTCAAAGTCTTTAGTGTTGTACACCCAAGTTGCAACCCAAAATTTGATATATTTTCTTTTTCCCACATATTGTCTATAGTGACTTCCTTGTCTTCAAAAATCATTATGTTTCTTTCTAACCAAACTGCCCAAAAGATTGCCAAAATTGCTGTTTTCCACAATTTGGTTCTTCTTCTACCTCCCGCCACTTTGCAAGTCATCAACTCGCTGCAAGATCGAGGCATACACCAAAGGATGCCAAATTCAGAGAGCAGATTAGACCACAATTTCAGTACCATGGTGCATTCCAAGAACAGATGTGAAATAGTCTCCCCTTTATCTCTACAACATACACACCATCCCGGGCACATCGCTAGATTAGGGTACCTGTTTTGTAGTCTTTCATGTACATTCAATTTCTCCAAACCCAACAACCATCCAAACACTTTAACTCGAGATGGAGCAACACTCTTCCATAAGGATTTGGCCCACATTTCCTCCGGAGTTGAAATATCTGCACTAAGCGCTAAGTAGGTCGATTTGCATGAGAATAAACCACTCTTTTCTGGTTTCCAAATTCTACAATCTTCTAAAGAGTCACAGATAGAAGAATTTTGTAAAGTACTCATCAGAGCCGCAGCGTTCGATACCTCCCAATCAAAGAGATTTCTTCTCAAAAAAAGGTTCCATCTTTGTTCAATTCCTGATTCCCCTTCATTGTCCCTCACCATTTCCTCAATGCTTTTGTTTTTAGCCCTAGATATTGCTGCCAGATCAGGAAATCTGTCCTTAAGTGCACAGTCCCCAATCCAAATGTCTTCCCAAATTCTAATCTTGTCGCCCCTTCCGACCTTATATCTAACCAAACCAAGGAACTCGTCATATAAAGCAGCTATACTCTTCTATGGGCTCCTACAAGTCATCCTCTCACCCTTCTTTGTGGTCCCACAAGTTATCAGCGCCGCCGTAACGACTGCTGATAACTTTGTGCCACAACGAGTTACTTTCCAAAGGGAATCTCCAAAGCCACTTCATAAGAAAAGCCTTATTTCTTGTTTCTATTCTGCCTATGCCCAGTCCCCCCTGGAATCTTGGTTTACTCACCACGTCCCATGCCACAAGGTGATTTTTACTTGAGAGATCACCCACTTCCCACAAGGTCATTGAAAAACAATTGTACCAGAAATGCAACCAGACTTTTTAAGAAACTAAACTTTCCACCCCGTTCGAACTAAATTATCATTAATGAGGCTCATATAACAACTAAATCAAGGAAGTTGTGAAATGCAAAATCAGTCACCTAAATACCGAGAAAATAATAAGATCAAGGCATTCAGGTTATGTGGAGGGCCAAAAAAAAAAAGAAGCCAAAATGGATGTCTAGGACTTGATAACATTGAATAACAGAAAAAAATTCACAAACCAACATCCTTGGCCATTTTATGATAATAGTATTTAAGAGACCACCTTCATTAAACTAAAAATAAATTATAACAACAATTTGAAGTTGCATCGGAAGCACCTAATGCTTGTTTGGTAGTACTTTTAAATAATTATGTATAAGTTATGAAATTGACTATATATAGTGGGTGTTATTCTACACATTTTTTTCAACCCTACTCATTATTTCTCCTATTTCACATCCACATCTCCACAATTCAATTCCACTTGTTCAATCTCCTATATCACATAAAAACTTGTTTTCACACACATCTTAGCACCCCCAATTGTGGGCGCAAATTATGTTTAACAGCTAAAATTATAATTTGAAAACATGATCCCATACGTGAGTTGAATAGTCATAGCTCCTTGGAATGTCAAAGAAGCTGGAGGAAATTTCTTGAAATAGCTATCCAATGGAGCCATATATAGGGCCTGGAAAGAGTTACATAGCCACTTGTGCCAAAACACAGTCTTTTTATTTCCAGCACGAAGCATGTACTTGATTTGTAAATGATTAATTCAAGGGGACTACATGAGTTCTATTACAACAAGGAAAACATCAAATAAGAAACAAACCTCAAATGGTACCCCTAAAATTGGGGGCTAATTCTTCACTCTTTTCGCTTGCAAACATTCCTCTCCCCAAAAGCCAATCTTCAATCATTACTTGGGAATTGACAGCCTGATCTGTGGGCACAAAATGACCGGCATTCATAACCACAACATGACTTAAATTAGCCCATTTCTGCACATACCCGGCCAGCTTCCCATCAACTCTCCACACCTTCCTCTCTGCCTCCAAAAACTTTGCAATCCCCATCCACTTCATCTTCTTCATCCAAGCCTCGGTCGACACCACTCCATCTCTCAAGTCACACTGTCCCTGATAAAGCAAAACTCGTGTGCTCTCGACCAAGAACTCGACCATATACTTGACGCTCTTCATCACGTCGTCGTGTAATGCTGAGTACACCACGTCGCTGCACCCCTCGAAGTTCATGTTCTCGTCAACTCCTAGTGCCTGTTTCACTTCTGCATTGTTCAAAAACACTCCCACTAAATCATCTTGGTAAGGGATTAGCCTTCTGAAGTCATATAAAGTGGCTAAACCAGTCATATTTGTCAATGTTTCCAAGACTTTACTTCTTGCACGTGTTGCCGCACTCCAATTACCATTTCTAGTTAATCTAACTGCTTCGGATTGAAGCTTCTCCAAAAGGGTCCTTTGCTTTTCGTTGATCAGACCTATATTATAAGCACTAACAGCATGAGTAGCCACTTGAACCTCTGGATGGGTCAATCCATTTCCTATAGCAACACCGCCAAAATTCAGCCTTTCTCCTTGAGGCAAGTGAGCATTCTTCTTCAGTATATAATACCCAAGAGCTGGAAGATATTTTCCAGCATAACTCTCGCCAGTAATATAAATTGGCCTCGTTTTGAACGATTCGTCCAAAGCAACAAATTTCTTGATTGCAATAATAAGGTGCTTGGCAACATCGTGTTGGTTTCTTGGAATTCCTTGAGGGGAAGCGGCTATACTAAATCCAGTTCCAATAGGATTGTCAAGAAACAACAAGCCAAAGATTCGATTCCAAGAACCTGGGTTGGCTTGAAGCGAGAGAAGTGGAGTTACGCGCCACGGGCCGAGCTCGTATAAGTTGGCGAGCATGGAGGAGCAGCCAGGGCCACCTTGGAGCCAAATGACGATAGGCAACTGGGGAAGTGGTGAGTTGACATTTTGGGATTCATAGAAGGCGTAGAAAATGGCAGAACCGGAGGTGGAGTTGACCGTGAGGTACCCTGATTTGGTGGGAAGCGCCTCTTTGGGGTAAGAGGCGGCGGAGACAGACGGCGGCAGCGTGGAGGAGAGGGAGTAGGAGAGGACAGACAGAGAGAGGAGAAGTTTAAGGCATGTTGGGAGAGATTCCATTAGGCGACCTATCTGTTCACCGAGACATGTCCGTACCGCTTTCCTAATGTCGATTCCTTCAATGATTTGACCGTGTGCTGGGATATATTATCTCGCTCCCAAAAATATAATTTATTGTTATTTTTTTATCCGCCCTAAAATATAGGTCACGTTCTTTTCAAATATATAGTTAAAATATTATTTATTTTTTATACCCATATTTAATATACATTGATATCATCAAAATAAAGTAATTAAAATAAAACATCTAATAAATGTGATGATATATCAGAAAAATAATCTTGAATTGTACTTTTCCAATATCATTAATTGTATTTTTCTTAATTTGTGTCAAAATAAAAAAAGGGCTACAATTTTAAAACGGAAGTAGTACATTTTTATGGATTTTGGTGTAAGATAAGATGGACAATGAGCATGATGGAGAACATTTTTTAAAATTTTTTACTATTTTTTTATGCATTCTTTTTTATCCTAAATCAATCACATCACATATCACATTACATTCATAAATCTCCAATATTTAACTCCACTAATTCTTTCTTCTTTTACATTAAAAACCTTTAAAAACCAACATCTATCACCCTAATTAAGTCAAATTAAATAATTAAAATTTGTGTAATATATAAATAAATATATAAATATAATTAATTTGATCAAATTCAAATTTAAAAAAAAAAAGGAATAACAGTTTGTACAAAATTGTCGCAGTGGAAAGATGTTATGTCCTAGTAATTCAGGGGATAGGAGTGGACCTCTCCATTCTTATTCGATCAGCATTATAGTTGAGGTTTCTTCTCCCAAAGTAGAGAGTTTTGACTGAACTCCGACTTGCTGCAACCGGTACAAGAAACCAAATGTATGGCCGGTGAAGCACCAAAGAGCGTGCAACCAAACGCATGCACCCAAGAGTGTTTCTGATTGCAAAGTTAGAAAAGAATCCCAATTCCATGAATGTTGAAAAACATCCACACGAGACAATATTCATACAATTAGGCAAAATGCAACGCTAGGTGGTTATACCAAGAAATTTGAATTTCGTTTCTACATTTGCATCAAAAACACAAAATGGAAAAGTTTTTATAAGATGTTTTCAAGTCAACACAAGTCAGCCTACTCTTTCAGAAATGTGACCTCAGATCCAAAGCATCTACTTACTCATGAGGCGTCCTCGCCAATCACTCCCTTCAAATACTGTACAATTTCTCAAACCATAAATACAAAAGCATTTCAACACAAAATTTGTCCTTTACGTGCCTCGGCCCCTCTCTTGGTCACACAAAATTGTCTTACAAAGTAACATCTATACAGAACAAGATGAATCCATCCCCATCAGCAGCATATCAGAGTTCGCATTAACCATATATAAATACTAAAATCAGCCGTTGAGATGGAGCGAAAACTGGAGAAGCAAAATCTATAGTTAATCGATGTTTTACAATCAACAATTACTCCTCCTAAAATGGCAGGAAAGCTAGATTAGGGAAGCCTACAGGTAATTCTCTGCATTGCTACAGCGCTGTACAGTGTCCTCCCAGTATCAAGGGGTATTCATGCCAAATCACCCCCTCGCTGCATCCTCGCAAATTCCCCTTGGTTGACTTTTCTCGTGGCCAACTATTTCAAAGCACAAGTGCTACCTATTGGAATTACACGTCTAGTATCAATCTCACGATCCATTCACGGCCATTTCTGGTGAGGACTTGGGTGGTAGCAACGAACAGTCATCACCCCGCTGCCTATTATCATGCAAGCTATCGGAAAAGCTTCTGGGAGAAGCTGCTTCATCTTTTGTGCGGTTTTCCTTGTCTGCATTTCTAGTATCATCAGACAACTTTATAGACCCCTCCACATCGCTGCTCTTGTTTGCATCTAATTGAGGACTGTCAATTCCAGCACCAGTTGCTTTCTTACTTGGTAGTACTGCCTGACTTAAGGTAGAGCACAAGGCCGCAAATACACTTTCTCTTGGCTTTGTGCCTTTCGGTGACTGCAGCAACCTCCTTTTGGGCTCAGGCTCCTCCTTTGTGACCAACTTGCGCTTTAACGGGAACTCTGAAAGTCCCTCATCTTCATCGGATTTATCAGACTGTCGTTTTGGTGGAGGCTTGTAATCCTCATCATCTTCATCATCTTCGTAGTCAACTAGTCCACTAGGCCTTTGTAAGTGTATTCAAAATTGATCTATAAGTACCTCAATTGGTGGAAAACAAAATTACAATTGAGGTAATTATTACCTAGGCGAAGGGTGGTTTGGAGCAGACCCATTAGCTAAGATGGGCTGAGATTGCACTCTGTTAGAGCTGGCAACCGATGCAGAATTTTCTTCATCACTAAAATGCAGAAACATTCATTATCTGGTAATTTTTTTAATGTGAACTTCACTGAAAATAAGTTCTTCAATCAGTAAAAATTAAATTGCAGCTTTAAGAAAACCTGTCCTCATTAAAATAGTCTTCTTCCTCTTTCTCCAAAGCTCGCTCATCTATCCGTTTCCTCTGTTCTAACAAATTCGCATTGCTTCTTGTTCCAGCACTCTCTAGGGACTGAAAATTCGTCCATCAAGATCCAGACCCCAAGTCCAAAAAATAACAGGGAAAACAATAAAAAAGAATAAATACCTGCTCGTATTTAACTTTTAGAGCTTGAATGGAAGACAAGTTCTCAAGTTTGGCCAACTGATCCCAAAATGAATCAACAAGATATCTAAGTAATATCTTCAAGTTCTCCTGCAAAACACGTGTTTCAGGAAATGAAATGGTAGAACAGCTAGATACCTCTGTTAGCACTTTAAGGACATGGAGGGAATAATCACCTTTCTGATATACTCAAAAAGTTCAAGTACAGCAGAGTTCAAAAGATTGTATCGATCCCCATTAGCAACAAAAGCATCTACAATAGGTCTGAAAAGGTTGTTCTTCACAATGTGATCCATCAGATGCTCATCCTGCAAAACACAAGCCGTTAAAAACAACGAACTTGCACATCAGAACCACAAACCAATTGGCGAGCATGCGCCTGCCATAGGATAGCTACATTGAAAACATGAGGCCTCACAAATTATTCATGCAAGCACACAACTTCCAAGGGGAACAGAGCAAAGAGCAACACCAAATTATATGTCCGGAATGGTAGATCAAAATAAACCCAACTAATGGACCTCCATTCTTGAATGCACATCATTCCACCTTCAATTTATCAGATATAGAGAACATATAATACAAACTGGAGATCTAATGATTTGTCGGCAAAAACATGCGGACCACAAACGAAAAAACTTGAAATGCAGTAAACCAAGTAGAGCGAAATGGAAAGATTTGCCTTATTATGATCAAAGCATGGGACAATTGGATTAAAACTTCTTCAGATAATCTCAGAGAGAGGATAAAGGAAAATAATTTTGAGGGCTTTGCTGGTAAGCTGCTTTTGAAAAAGTTTAAATAATTTATAACAAATTTCATACAAAGCATGTACCACCCACTCTTCTGCACTCATTTTTAGATTATTTTAAAGGAAAAATCCTTCTAAATCATCCGGAGGAAAACTACTCAAACGTAAACTTGAGTTAAGCTTAACAACATTAATCTCTCTAGAGTTTCAATTGATAAAACAATCAACTTACACTTCGAGAAATAAGAGTCCTCAAAAATCTAACAGCAGCAACTACAAGATACTTTTCCCGTCTTCTTGTCAGATACAAAACCTTATCGACCACGTTATTAAGCAAAAAATTACATCTGCAAGGAAACACAGAGCTTAACTTCAGTACAAATTCTGATACAGTATACGACGACAGAAAAGTCAAATGAAGGGTGCCACGAAATTACTTGATTCTATAAGGATGGTGTAAAACACAGAAACATAGAAGATCACAAACATTCAATAGTATTTCAGGCTTCACTCCACTTTGAGTGCTACTTCCTCCATTTGACCTCGCAAGCTTACTGCCTGGATGCGCATAACCATTTGCTGGGCATGACAATGTTATAGCATCAATTAGCTGACCCAAATGCTTCTCATAGAAGATTTCAACAATAGTATCCCTCTGCAATAAAAGTAAAATTAGCACATAAACAAAAGTATCGCATAAAGCCATTAAGTTGTGTGACAAGAATATTTCAATAGTGCAATAAAAGTAAGATTATCACATAAATGAGATATACCGTATAAAGCCATTAATTTTTTACTTTGATAAGAAAAAATAATGCCAATAACATCCTCACGTAACAAGAAAATATACTTCATTCCAAATATCACCTATTCATAAAGCCACTAGATGATCCCAGGTCCATGTGCTTCTGTAGATATAGAAATCCTAAAATGGCCAGCATTTTTTGCAGTGATGTTGAAAACTAAGAGAATCTTCGGAGTAGAAGAACCAGTTGAAAGGATATGGGAAAGGTCAAGTTTGGGGTTGCAACCTGGATATTTAACACTAGAGAGTTTGAAGGATTATACTTTTTGGAGATTAGTAGAGAATGGAGGAATTTTTGTAACTAGTTTGATAGGCTTTTTACCGTTGCTTTCTCGGGAACTTGTAATGAGATAGCATTTTTTGTAACTTTATCAAAATAGTAATAAAGTTGTTTCTTTTTCATAAAAAAAAAACACTAAAACAAGAAAACTAGTAGTAGCCTATCGACTAATAGTCTAAAACCAAGGTTTAATCACCCATGGAATCTACAAGAAACACAAAGCTACGGATGCACCGCTGTCCGCTTAATAGCCTTTTGGCTCGAATTCTAGTTCAATTTGAGGGCCAAACAAGCTTGCTAGTCAACTGCCAGTCTGCCACCAGCCCTTTGTCCGGATATTCATGGAACATAAAGCTAACCAAAACCCCTCTTGTTGTGACAAAATAATGCATGGCAATGGTTGTTAACAAAGGATCATAAATAAAACACAATATGAGTAAATCACCTGTGACACTGATGCATATGAATCCAAGAGACTGCGAAGAATTTCAAGAAATTGACAATGCATGTCATCTCCAAAGTCAGTCAGCATGTTTTTCACCTGCAAATTAGGATCACTTTAAGCACTATTTTCAACATAGAAATGAGTTAAGAGCAGAATATATAGCATTTCCATATTCATACACAAAGAGAACCCCAAACCTTGAAGCACGCTGCTATTTTATTCTTGAACAGGACGACGCTAAAATGATTTATGTACTTCCCAAAGCTAAAATTTTGCTAAACCTTAGTCACTAACTCGCAAATCTTCGTCAACCGCACATTTCATTTTACCCACACTTCTGTCCACTTCTTAACTACACTTCATAATATCAAATTTTTATCAACTTAATTTACTAAAAGCTAAATCAAACAGACAACCATTTTAATAAGCAAGGATATAATATACTATAATGATAAAACTGTAGTGTTATCAAGATTTCCCTCACAAACACAACCATCTGCACCACCATTGTTCCTGCCGTGTTAAGGAAAGGTAGAAAGGTAACAGAGATTAACATGAAAATTTGGGAAGAACTTAGGATTCACAGTATTCCCATCATGTCATCTGTATGAATATGATCTGAACCCAGGAAAAATGAACTTTAAACCCGTCACAATGTCCTGCGTTAACCACACATCAGGAACAATGGAACGCTCAGGAAACTCTTGCAGCCACTTTCCTAACTTCTCTACAATATATGGTGGCAACTTAGGGATCATAACAGAATCAGTAGGTAAGACAAAGCAACAGCAAAGCGAAAAATTGTCTTACTAAAGCCATAACCTCCATATTCAGAACACTTAGAATGGCCTTCATTGAAATAAATCAATCGGTCTGGTTATACTGATAAATAATAATTGTGGCACTCATTTCTAGATACTTTAAGAATTCACCACTAAAAACTCATGTTCTACCACACAAACTATTGGACACAGAGAATTAAAGAATTTTCCCATTATTCAACTACTTCTTAACAACAAACTCTCACAAGAAAATAAAATAAATAAATGAATATGGACAATAAAATTCTTCACTCAAAAAATTCCAACCCCAACAAGCTCTAAGAAATCACCATCTTATTACTTTGTTTTCCTATTCACAGTGTTAATTAGACTAGTTAATATCTTAAGAGTTCCAATTTTACGATTTCCAAGAAGAAATTTGGATTGTATTCCCAGAACTAAAAATATAATTTTTTATGTGTGTTGTAGTGTGTACTGAGTCCTATTATTTGGAAGATGATTGTGTTATCTGTCAAGGTCATGTCATGTTCGTGCCCCAAACCTATGATATTGATGGTCACCACACTTCTAACTCATTGATACTCTCTACGCAATTTATGCGGCTATAAATGCAGCAACATGCCGCTATTTTGTTGTAATTTTTAATTCTCTCTATGATAATATAATTTACAGTTTCTTATCAGAAAAAAAAAAAAAGGAGCAGCAACGTGCTTTTAAAAATTCCAGGGAACAGATACTTGAATATTGCTCACCAGAAGTCCAAAAAGAGTGCCTTCTTGCCTAGTTACATATGAACGCAGAAGACTTGGATCCTGATTCAAGAAAAGAATGAGGATGTCTGTCCTGCATCCACCACAACAAAAGAGTGTTAACATTTCAAATACTCAAGCTACAACAATCAAAGGAGAAGATAAAAATACTTAAAAATGTATATACTTAAAATTTTCTAAATATTTTAGTACCCAGTCAACACAATCTTTTTGTCTTCACTCTGCAAAACATCAGCTATGATGTCAAATATGCCTTCATTCACAAGATCCCTACACGCATGAAAAGTAGAGCACATAAATAACATCTACCCACGCATTCAAGACTCGTTTTACACTTCTCAAGCAGAAAAATTTTGAACTTGAAGAACAAGTCAAGAATCAATTTCCAAGTTTGAAAAAGCTGCACAGTGCTGTAACAGATATTGAACATTATACACCAGAAAGCGAACACAGGCCAGAATTTTAACATACCTAAATAAACGGAGCTGCTGAACCATCTGCAAGCTCTTACTTAAAGTACAAAACTCGTGTAAGAAGTGTACCTATTTCAATCAAAAGACATGGGATACAGTAAGACACAGAGCTGGCCAAACACTCTAAAATAAATTCTTTTATCAATGGCACAGAGAAGAATGAGCACGTAATAGGCTAAAATTCATTAACACTGAACTTATTTTTCCGTCTCTTCCTCCTTCAATAAATTACTACCAGGATCTTTTCAGGTAATGTTATTTGTCAACATAATACAAGATTTTTACTGTTCATGACTGGCACCAATTCAAGAAAAATGCATATGACAGATATAAAGCAAATTTGAAAGCGAGTTTCTAGAATTTTCCTCACTTATTTTAATCTTTCAATGCAAATGTTTCAACACTTAATTTCACTAAATTTTATCAAACAAGGCATAGAAACTAAGATTTGGCCCACTTGGACCCTCTTTTCAAATAAGAAATGCAACAAAAGTACCAATTCCATTAGTCTAATAAATAGAATTATAAAATTGTCGAGCTGACAGTTTCTTCAAGACATTTCTTCTTTCTACGGTGATTGAAGCATTTTATCGGATTGGCCAGCTACCCATAAAGACCCCTTATGTTTTTCTTTTTTTTTCCGATTTCATCTCCCTTCCAAATTTCTCTTTTTATGATGTTTTAGTCTTTTCGAATAGTGGGTTGAGGAGCTTCTTTATTGATTTATTTTTAAAAAAATTCTTGTTCAAGAGTGAAATACGCTATTTTTCTATAAGTTTGTCTTTTAGAACAATGAGTGACTGGATGAAGTTTATCTGTTTTGTATTATTGCTCATGACTAAAACTAACTATTTCTATGTTATTTTACAATTTTGTGACTGTCCTCTGTCCTCAAGGCTTACACCTCACCTCAGGAGACTGAGGAGAGAGAACCAGTTTGCTACCTAGGCCTTTTTAAACATTTAAAACAAGACCGGATTCAAGTTAAGGCATGAGCCTCAAGAAGTTGGAAGCACTTACTCTGACACCAATTTCACTTTAGGTGTTAACATATAAGTATGAAAGGGTTTCTTTATCACTTAAAGCATGTGAAGTATTACTAAATTTCCCTGTCACACCTAGAGTTGCATAATGACACTAACAAAAATACTAACTATTGAACATTAGAAACATTGAACTTTTTTTTGAAAAAGAAACTGTAAATTAGAAACATTAGAAACATTGAACCAGCTAGAACTAATTTGGTGATGAGGAAAATAAAACTTACACTATATGGAAACATTTCACACAATAAGACCATTAAATCTTTGGTGAAATAAAGTCAACTCTAAAGAATTTAACTGGTTATTAATCGTTAGTAACTTTGAAGTATTAAATAGGCAGAGGGTGAGGTATTCAAAAACTCTAAAGAGTCTTGGGCTTTAACTCTTATGGGTAATCGAATGTGGGCCTCAAATCAGGAAAAGGAACCAGATTTAAAAGCAGACTTTAAGAAGAGCCCAATTAAATTCTCGGGTAAGATATATCAAAGGAAAAAGTCAACTGAGCCCAATTGCATATCGGGTAAGCTTTTAAAAGCCCTAGAGGGCTTCGACTTTGGGCCTCTCAACATCAGCCGCCCTGTTTCTCAACAAGAAGTACGAAATCCTAGCTGTAATCCCAGATGCAGTCCAATACCTCTCGGGTTGACCCAATCAACCTCGCTTATGCTGAGTTTGGCAAACTTACGAATCAAAGCATCGTTACTTATGAAGGAGAACATGGTTTTTGTTCAAGGAGAAATCCTTAACAGTGGAGAAAATCAAACCATGCAGACTGGGAATAATAACAGCGAGAACAAGAAGAAACCAATCCTCAACTTCGATGACCATGAAGATATTGAAATCGAGGATGATATGACTGAACTATTAGGGGAAAAGAGTCAAGGTGAGCATGTGAATACGGGAGGAAGAGAAGAGGGTGCTGATTTTGATACAGAATTTGAACAGGGGCAGATAGCCGATGATGAAGAAATGATGGAGGAGCAAGGGAATCTGTTCGTTGAAACAGAAGAATTTGAACAAAGTGAATGTGATGAATACGATACAGGGACAGAAGCAGAGGATGATACTGCTTTGGAAGATATTGGGGGCTTATTCGTAGAAACAAAAAAGCCTAGTCAAGGAAACAATGATCAAGCAATACTGGAACCGGAGAACCAATTGGCAAAAACACTAAAGGGGCCACAAAATCAGTTTGGTGAGTTCGTTCCAACTTTGAATGCCAACATTCCACCTTTCTCTGATTTTTCAATTTCTCCCAACAGCCATCATTTGTCTGCAAAATCAGATAATACTTACCCTTTCTGCCCTCATATGGCAAATTCAGGATTGATCTCGCTTTCGTGTAATGAACTTGCAGGTGCATCGGAAGGAAGGAGTTCACCTAAATATGCCCCATCTGTTGAGATGAAAGGACAGCCAACTGATTTTTATAATCAATACACAGTTGAATCTGTTTCAATGGAAAAGCCAAGCCGTTCTTGCCCGAACCACAGTCGGAATGATTTTTGGATGATTAACGGAGATAATCCGAGCTTGGAGGAGATAGAAAAGTTGACACCCATACTGAATCGGTTGAACTTAACCCTTGTCCCCTTAAACAACAAAAAGAAGACTGGATTTCACAAAAAGGGGAATAACTCAACCTATATAAGGAAGTGTGCAAAAAGAGGGGTCAGGGAACTGAAGAACCTTCAAAGTAACATCAACTATGAAAGGAGAAACTCAAATGTGCTGATTTCAAGGGAGATGGAGAGTAACCAATGAAGATTATAAGCTGGAATGTTAGAGGTCTGGGAGGTAAAGATAAAAGGAAATTGGTGAAGGAGTTGTTGTGTAAAGAGAAGCCAGATTTGGTCGTCCTACAAGAAACAAAAAAGGAAAAGATAGAGAAAAAATTGGTGGGAAGTATATGGAATGTGAGGTTCAAAGAATGGGCTTTTCTTCCAGCAATTGGAAGATCAGGACGTATCTTGTTGATATGGGATTCAAGAGTGCTTAGAGGTAAAGAAGTCGTGCTAGGGAATTTTTCAGTATCTGTGCTATTAAAGGCAGCCGGGGGTAATGAAGAATGGTGGTTTTCAGGAATATATGGACCATGTAGCCCGAGAGAGAGAAATGGTTTCTGGGAAGAGTTGGCAAATTTATATGGGCTATGTGGAGAGAGATGGTGTGTTGGGGGTGATTTTAATGTAGTGAGATACCCTTCAGAGAAGTTGAATGGAGTTAGATCCACAAGAAGCATGAGGAATTTTGACAGCTTCATAAAGGACATGGACTTGAAGGACTTGAGGCTCCTTAATTCGGATTTCACTTGGTCTAACATGAGAGAAAGATTGGCTAGTTCTAGATTAGACCGGTTTCTTGTCACAGAAGGTTGGGAAAGCATGTTTGAGGAGGCTAGACAAGAAGCCCTAGTTAGAGTAACATCTGATCATTGTCCCATTGTACTTGATACAAATAGATTCAAATGGGGACCCATTCCATTTCGGTTTGAGAACATGTGGTTGAGAGACAAGGATTTTAATGAGAGACAAGGATTTTAAAAAGAATTGGAAGGAATGGTGGGGGAAGTGTGAAGTTGAGGGCTGGGCAGGGTTCAAATTCATGGGAAAACTAAAATTGATGAAGGAGGAATTGAAGAAATGGAATAAAGAAGAATTTGGAGATATAAGAACGGAGAAAAAGGCAATCAAGAATAGGATTGAGGAAATTGACAAGGAGGATGTGAGAAATAACATAAGGGAAGATGAAAGAATCGAAAGAAGGAAATTGAGACGACAACTGGAAGAATTGATCATTAGAGAAGAGACCTCCTGGAATCAAAAAGCAAAAATAAAAGGGGTTAAGGAATGGGATAGCAACACCAAATTGTTTCATAGAATCATGCAGCGGAAGAAAGACAAATAATTTGATCAACAAATTGGAGAGTAGAAATGGGACAATTTTACACACCGGGAGGACATAGAAAAGGAAATCATAGATTTTTGAGAATTTATTCAAAAAGAAGCAGGGAGTAAGCTTTGGCATTGAAGGCTTAGAGTGGGCAAGTATAGGTGAGGGTTATAAGTCAAAGTTGGAGGAACCATTTCAAGAAGAAGAGGTAAAAAATGCCCTTTTCAGCTGTGAAGGAGATAAAGCACCGGGGCCGGATGGTTTCACCATGCAGGCTTTGAAGGAAGGTTGGGATGTTATTAAGGAAGATTTGATGGAGGTGTTTAAGGAATTCTATGAGAATGGCATCGTGAATGCTAGGGTGAATGAAACCATTATTTGCCTCATCCCAAAGAAATTGAGCTCGGTCTCCATAAAAGATTACCGGCCGATCAGCTTGGTATCTTCCTTATACAAGATTGTGGCCAAAGTCCTTGCTTTGAGATTAAGAGAAGTCTTAAAGGACACAATCGAGGCTGCACAATGTGCTTTTGTGAAAGGAAGACAAATTTTAGACTTGGTATTGGTGGCAAATGAGATTGTAGAGGAGTATAGGTCGAAAAAGAAAGACGGTGTGGTGATCAAAATCGATTTTGAAAAAGCTTATGACCACGTAAGCTGGGAATTTCTTGATTTTGTGCTAGATAAGAAGGGCTTTGGAGAGAAATGGAGGAAATGGATTTGGGGCTGCCTATCTTCGGAAAATTTTTCGGTTATGATAAATGGGAAGCCGAGGGGCAAATTTGGAGCATCAAGAGGGTTGAGGCAAGGCGATCCTCTATCGCCTTTTTTATTCATTTTAGTAGGGGATGTGCTTAGTAGATTAGTCAATAGGGAGTGTGAAAAGGAGCTGATAGAAGGATTCAAGATAGGTAGAAATAATGTGAGGGTGTCACACCTCCAATTTGCAGATGATAGTATCTTTTTCCTTGAGAATCGAGATGAAAGCATTGATAATCTCATGAAAATCTTGGACATTTTTTCAAGAAGTGCAGGTTTAAAACTAAACATGGCCAAGAGCAGTGTGGTGGGACTAAATCTAGAGGAGGAAAGGATTGGAAACATAGCTAATAGATTGGGGTGTGAAAAAGGGGCTTGGCCATTGAGTTATCTTGGACTTCCGCTCGGAGGAAATCCAAGTGCAAGGTCCTTTTGGGAACCGGTGATTGAAAGAATTGCTAAGAGATTAGAAGGTTGGCATAAAGGTTGCCTATCTAGAGGTGGGAGACTCGTGCTCTTGCAATCAGTCTTGGGGAGTATTCCCACATATTACATGTCTATTTTCAAAATGCCGATGAAAGTGATTAAGGTAATTGAGAAGATGATGAGAGACTTTTTTTGGGAAGGTAAAGGGGAGAGTCATAGTGATCACTTGGTGAATTGGAACGTTGTCACGAAACTTAAGCCTTTTGGTGGTTTGGGGATTGGGAATTTGCATTTGAAGAATCTGGCTTTGTTGGGCTAGTGGCTTTGGCGTTTTCCCATTGAAACGGATTTGCTCTGGCATACGGTTATTCTTAGTCGTTATGGCCTACACTCAAACGGATGGGATGCAAATGGGGAAGTTAACTCCACTCTCCGGGCACCATGGAAGTCTATTTCAAAAATTTGGGATCAATTCATGGAAAACACCAAATTTGTGGTAGGAAAGGGTGATAAAATTCGGTTTTGGCAAGACAAATGGACGGGTGCTCATACTCTCCAAGAGTTGTTCCCTAGCCTATTTCGATTGGCAATTTTTAAAGAGGCGGTTATTTGCAATGTTGCTGATTTTTCGACTCCATCTAACCCATTTTGGAATATTGAGTTCCTTCGTAACTTTAGGGATAGAGAGATTGATGAATTCACTTCTCTTCTGCGCATCCTTGAAACTTCCAAAATTGATCCTTCTACTCCGGACAAAAGAATTTGGAGAGGTCAATCCTCCGGTTCTTTCTCGTGTAAATCCTTCTTGAATATCCTTTGTCGACCATCCCAAGAACAAAATTTCCCTCAATTCAAGTTCATTTGGAAAGGAATGGTACCCTCAAAAGTCAAAGTTTTTGCTTGGTTGATTTCTTTAGGGAAGGTTAACACTTGTGATTTGTTACAATTGAAGAGGCCTTTTTTGTCTATATCCCCCTCATATTGTATTATGTGTAAGAAGGATAATGAGAGCATTGATCATGTCTTAATTCATTGCGAGTTCGCTAGAGTGGTATGGAGCAGAATTTTACACATGTTTGGCGCAGTTGGCCCTCTACCAAAAAGATGGGCAGATTTGATCCTCACCAAGTGGTTTTTTGGGGGAAATAGGAAGCAAAAGAAAGAGTTATGGAGGCTGATTGTGTGTGCTGCAGCTTGGACTATCTGGATGGAGAGGAATAGAAGAATTTTCGATAATATGGAGAAATCAGTGGAGGATATTTGGGATAGTTTCATTTTCTTCACAGGTCTTTGGGCTAGAGCCGCTAGGACATTTAATGACCTAGATAACTACTTGTTTCGACTTGACCCATTTAGCGCATTATGTACTGTTTTGTCCAACTTAGATTAACTTTGTATGGCTGGCTGTTTAAAGCTTTTTTTGTCTTGTTAGGGGTGGAAGGCTCAACCACCTTTTTGTTGTATCTTTTTTGACTGTTTTTAGCAATAAAATCTGCTGTTTCTTATCAAAAAAAAAAAAAGTATTAAATAGGCAGGGAGCGGCCATAATTTGAAAGAATAAATTGAACAGTCAGCCAGACAGTTTGAATATTAGATGATAATATGTCAAATAAAATTAGAGTTTCAAACTTTTCAGAGCCAACATAAGTCATTTTATGCTTATGGTCAATGACTATGTCGTTCAACTTATCCTGGATATCACCCAACTAAAACATTCAAGAGCTGACTAAGTGATCAAAATTTGGCAGACATATATGTGAATCCTAATTTGAATCCCAGTGCTTTAGCATACATAACCGATGCCGATGACATTGCCACCTCAAAACATACGAAATCAGAAGAAATGCATGAGAGGTATTCGAGGATCAATTACCAAAGTTTTTTTGGATTCCACAGAAGTGGTAGGAGACTTTAACCTTGCAAACAACTCCTGAATGAACGAGCTGTCATCTTTCAACAACGAAACAACCTGCAGCAAACAACATAATCAGGATGCAGATCTAAAATCAAGAGCGAGAGAAGACATAAAATGGATTGCTTAGCAACTTGGACAGGATCATACGGTTGCATTATTGGAATGAATCATAGAATTAAGACTTGCAACAGTGGCCTCATCCAATGATCTGGGCAAAATGACATCCTGGACAATGCAATAGAAAGTATTGAGTTCCATTTGTAATACAAGTCATGAAAACAAAGGCTACTTCAAGGCATCAATAACATCACCTTAAGATAACCAATTCTGTAAGTTTGATGTATCTTGGAAGTGACTAACGGGTCTTTAATAGGTATGGCCTGAAATATGCAAGAGACAATTAGAAATGAATATAAATACAGTAAGCACATAAAGGAACACCTTGGCTCATCCTTCAATACCAAAATTTCCACAAGCACAATTTTTCTTGTTTTCTTTTTAGCATAGAAAGGCGGGGGTGTTCAGAAGCAGTACCTCCTTGAACACCACGTGCTCTTTTAGAAAACTGCGATGATGAACATGAGGCGCCTCAGGATCAACTGCATGTAAATGTTAAGAAATTAACAAGTACAGTCAGCGGGACCAAGGTGATATATTCAAAACATGAATAACTCATGTAGTTACACTCTGGTAATCGAAATAGGTATTTAGTTAAGATGGAACGTAGATCTACATGTAAATATAAATACGATCAAGCATTATGGGAATGAAGTACAAAGCCTTAGTGATCATTTAGAGAAAAAGCTCTCCAGAACAACAGGAAGTGGCAGATATATTATTATATCCCCATTCTAGCTAAAAGTGATAGGGGACCTATTATCGTCGCACCCTATAAATCTTCCTTGTCCACAAGTTGAATATTGGATTCAATCACAAAATTTAAATATCAGAAGGCCAACACTTTCTTTTGCACGAACCCCATTGGACAATAGGGTGATAGAATTGAATTTTTTATGCGTTTTTGTGGATTTTTATGTAAAAGAAGAGACAGAGAAGAGGGAATGAGTGGAGTTGCATAATGGAGATTTGTATAGTACATGTAAACCCCACAAGATATGTGGATGTAATTGGTTTGACTAAAAGAAAGAATGGATAAAAATGGATTAAAAAAACAATGGAAACAAATTGTAAAAATTGTACCCTATCACATGCTATAACCAACCAAAGAATACTGCAGTCAAAATGAATGGGGCACCACTGTAAGTATAGCACCAATGAAGACACCATCAAAGTGCGAAATTTCAGAATTTTTAACAAGGTTGACCCAAACAAACTTGTGAGAAGCCTGGCCTCTTATGAACACTAACATGCCACATCGCACAACTTTAACTTTTGATGGTGTTTGGCATTCTTAATCCAACCATTTGAGCATGATGGTCACTCGCACGACGGTGTCATCGCACTAGCCATCATCTTCAACTTGCACCAAGAGTCCATCTAAGTACCATCTATTGCCAACACTAAAACACAAGAAGCTCCTCACATTGGTGGCCAATCAAATTCTTCTAATCACATCAGAGCCATTTCCATCTTTTGAAAAATCTGTGACTCGGTGAGTTTCTACTGATCCATTTTTAGGTGTCACTTGTTCTCTCTGAAGCTAAGAATGTATTCAGTGAACAAGAACATGAGATTAGGGATTAGGGTGATTCTGGCTAAATCTAATTAGTGGGCTTTCATTAAAATGGGGTCAAACCTACACTTGGAACCTGTTTTCTGGCTGAATGATGATGCAGAAAAAGTCAGAAATTTGAGCAACGATTATACATGGGCAAATGTCCTTGACTTGGGACCAGACAAGGTCAGAGAGAATTAATGAATTATAGCTACTCTCTTGCTGGACCATCTCCTTCGTATATGATAGCAGATCCTTGTTTGGTCCCCATTGCCAAGTTGTCTACTTTGGCCGGAGTGAGCAAGTTTACAAAATCCTACAATTGCTCTTAAGATTCACAAGAGAAGATAGATCGCTGCATGCTATCTTCTTTCCTCTCCAGCCTGTGATATTCTGTCATGTCCTTCTCTCGCACAAAGACTCCTCAAGATTATCCTAATCGAACCAGTAAAAATATTTCAATTCCAATCACGTATAGGTCCCCATTCATCTGCCCATAGGATCCAAATTGCAGCTTCTTCAATGAAGAATTCAGCACACTCTTCTACCTTCCCATCCTCTGCACATCATCGATGGAGAAATATCCTCCTGAACTACCCTTTAGATAGGGATTGCCAAATCCACAGGGTTTCCTGTGCCATTTGGACCTCCAGTTGCTTCAGATTGCTCTCCCGATCTGGTTCACAAGGTTCAATGTATGTGTCCATCATTTGATCCATAATCTCAAGTATCTTATTCATGCTCTTATCCAGCTAATTATAAACTTCAGATCTATCATCCATTTTTTCTCCTTTTCCTTTAGGAACCGCAAGTATGCTCGTGTACCAATTGATTGGAACACGGTTGTTATAGTTTTGTGTATATTTTTGCTTCAGATGTAAGCATAATGAACTCAAATTACAAGAAATGGAAGGAAATTACATAGAGTGAAGAAGTTCTATCTTTCCCATTTCTCCCTACAGGCGCTTAATTTATCTGCTTAACTGACCACCCAACCCCCATTATACATAGGTAAACATGTATACGCTAATACACACTTTACTAAGATGCTTAATTTTCTGCTTAACTGACAACCCAACCCCCATTCTACATAGGTAAGCATGTATACGCTAATACACACTTTACTAAATTCCTCCAATACAACCCCCTAATACTAACTACCTGGCAACCTATCACAATCTAGCCATGCCTTACTATGAAAAGAGACAAATGCAATGCTGCTAAAGGAGACAACTTATTAACTAAACCCAATATCAGTTCATGTTTATGCGGAACCAGTGTTGATTGTTGAAATGAATATATATGTGTGTGTGTGTGTGTGTGAATATTAAAAAATATCACGACAGAGAAACATGTGTATTCTGCTGCTAACATGAGTAAGGGGAATCAGATTAAAACCCACACAGTGGTGACAATGAGAGTTAAATAGAAACAAAGAGATCGCACCATTCAGCAGTCTAACCAAAGATAACAGAAGAAGTTTCTCAGTCACTTGATATTCCTACCACTAGTGATACAAACAAGGAACAAAAAACTGCAAGTGAGATAGGAAACAACCAACCCACTTATAATTGGGGGAATGAAGCTGATTTACATAGACGACCCACAAAAAAGGATACTTAGAACATTCAGGCAATAGTAGTCTGAGATATATAATTACTTTTACTTGATCAACTGCTGGCAACGAAAATCAGTACATATAGATAATGTCGCGGTTAAAAAATTTTAATTGAAAATCACGATAATAAGCCAATAAAGGGAAGAGAAAAAGCACGTAATTAATGCAAAATCTGCAGAAAGAATGATGTAAATAAAAAACAGAAGTACTTACATTCGAGGCATCCAATTATATCCATGATAAACTCATCCCCAAATATTTTCTCAAAAATCTGGGGACTATTTAGTAAAACTGCAAGCAGTACACATATAAGATAATTAGATTGATGAAGCAATTACATAATATTGCAGAATGCCAAGCCTACTTACTGATTCCTCTAACTAATTTGAAAAGCATGTGAAGACCATCAATATTTTCAAGATCTTCACAAATCCTGAACAAGTCCACCAGCTTTCGGAAAAACTCTTGCTGCGTCACAGATATAGCTTCAGTTAACATAGGTAACCCCAGTCGGATGACAAAAAACATAGCACAAAAAATAGAAGTGCTTGGAAACAGAATGAAAGTGTCCTCCTTAAATGGAAAAAGAATACAAGGGGCGCAAGAACTAAATACTTAAAACACTAGATATTGAAGCCTGTGCACTAAATTAAGCAATTTCAAGGACACAACTTATCTCCCACCGCAGACCTTAATAATGTTTTATAATCCAAGGCAGATACACAACCATCCTAAAATGTTGACTTTGAAACACTGTATCTTGCAAAATTGTTCCCAAAATTTCCAACTGACAATTGAAGATGGTACAGGTTCAACACAGTACATTCATATATATTGGTTATCATAGCAATACACTAAACTAAAGCATATCTCTCAATAAGCCACTGACTGAAATACATAGATCATGAATCTCCAATACAAGAAAGGTCGAAAATGCTTACATCATGTAATATGAGTTCGTTCACGCGCAATTGATCAGCAATGCCACTCTCAACTACAGTCTGCAAATAGTCAATCGGTGAATGATCTTTATATAAAGAAAAAAAAAAAAAAAAGCAAATGGCAAATTCAGCTCAAGAGAGCCCATCAATGACAAGCATACAGAAAATCATTAAAAAATTCACAAAGATCGTAACCAGATAAAATGAAGTGCCACAGCCACAAAATACTAATAAAATGCAAAAAAAGTCAACCAACAAAACATAAGGTAAAAATAATAGATCTGGAAGGTTATGACGAGAATATTTTGACGAAGATTTGAGAAAGGGAGCAACAAAGACTCATAGAGGAGGAAAGGGGAACAACACACTAGCAGAAATTACTCAATTAAATTAATCAGTTAAAACTTTGTGGGTGCACATATCGATCAAAGTACATCAGTCCCATGCAATACGAGAAAATAAAAGTTAAGGGAACATAAGATTAAAATTATGACATACAACATTGATAGTCATTTTTAATTGCCAGTGAAGGAACCAAGAGAAAGAGAGGGATACCTTAAGTATCAAGGGGAGAGTAGATAACTCAACTGGAGGCAACTCCCTCAACTCATTATTGACATTATGGTATGTCTCATCTGATAATATACACAAGGATGGTCAAACATTACAGATTATACACAAAGTACAGCATTCCAAGTAGGTAAAACCATAAAAGAAATTTATCCACACGAAGGACATGCATGGCGCATGCATTCAAGTTTACTCCACACAAGATATTTGGCACACAGCAACAGCTTTCAACCCATATTGAGCTCCTCTAATAACCAAAGACCCATTAGATGGGAACAAAAGTTTATATATTAACAATTTCAGCTCAATAAGAAGCATCTTACTTATAGAATCAACATACAAAAGACTACTGTCATATATGGTTCACTAACATTATGAATCCTGTTCTATTGAAGAAGCAGTGAATTGCACTCATCACAAATTAGATGCATTATTTACCAGCCATAATGTCCGTGCAATTGTGCATGTAAAAGGATTACTAATGTTGTTATGATTCACCACAACATCAACATAAAAGGCAAGTCACTTGAGAAATTAAAGTGACCCATAAGTGATTAATGATCACACTCACTGATGCATGTAAGTAATGTTCAGAGTAGTAACCATGCTAGAAGAAAAGTAATACCACCCCAGAGGAGGCATGATACATGCACCAGAGAGAGAGAGAGAGAGAGTAACTGCTTCACTCCTAAACATGCACAATAAAACTACCAAGAGCCATACATCTTTACCTTTGCATCTTTAACCATGTCGCAAGTTGTCATTCATTGTGTAGCTAGGATAATAAATTAACTAGTACGTTCTTACTCTTAAGTACCCAAAACCATATAGAACTCTTAAACGAAGGATGGGATTTATAAACGAAACAAATAAATGACAATGTACAGCAACAACTTCTCTACCGCAAACACTTACTACTAAGAGAGCTAAATTGTATATTTCTTTGCACGCTACATATATGGTCCCTGCGTAAAATAAAGAGGTTGAGTGAAAAGAATAATGCTTTATAACTGAGAAAGAGAAGAGAGTCCCAAGCTTATAAAGAAACGAGCTATATCTGATACTAGCCATATGTAAGAGCAACCCGTCATCTCCTGGAAGCTAAGTGCCAATTCAGTTGAAACCTCTGGATCTCTCCATGAAATAATTGTATCTGAAGTTACGGAAGTGTCTATAAGTACTAAGCCATGGAACAGATAAGGAAGTGACAATTGAAGGAAATCTCAGAAGGAGAAAGCATCACACGACATAACATACCTTCTTGCTTACGGTAAATATCTTGTGAGCTGATACGATGTAATAGTAACGTTTCATTGTCTTCCTCATCAATAACAAACAATCCCAGATCTTCCGATCTCTGTCCCGCAAGTCAAAGTATTTTCATGTATAGGAGAGAAATATTAAATGATTTTCAATTATCACATTTGGGAAGAGATTAGCATATACACAATTAACCAAGTTTAATGAGAGAACTGGGAAAAGTAATTTCAAACCTCCAGATAATCAACAGTAACATGGCCAGTTCCTTGGTCATCCCATTTCCCATCCTCATTCAGGCGGTATACCTTAACACGCTGAAAGTTACCAAAAGCGCACACTGAGGTTAATAAATTAAATTGACTTAATAACATAACAGATGCAATGCATACATCTACCTGCAAATATGATTGATTAAGATTTTAATCTTCTACATATTTGCTAGTCCCTTTTAAAGTTTGAATTTAATAGTCATGCCCATCTAACAGTACTTCCATACAAGGAAGGGAGATCTGAAGGAATGGTATTTTTTTTGTTTTATATCCTAACAGATAATTCCTAACTCCAGCTTGAGTTTAACACATTATTCATTTCTTATTTATACAAAGAGAAGATATTGCACATAATAGGGCTTAAGTAAGTCCACAGTTAGATACGACATCAATTAGATATATCAAGTTGTCAACATTGTTAAGAATGTGCATGGTGGATCAGTTGTACGTGTTGGAATGTAGTGGGACTAAGCGCCTGTTCGGATGCCCTGAAATTCACCTACAATCCAGCTACTTTCTACTTCAATTCAAAAAATAACCGTTGAAATATATTTGGCCAACACCGCCCTCCCATAAAAGGGTGATTTGCACAATCCCATGTCCGCTGCAATTAATCCAAAGGCATGAAGACAGATCTAAAAACCTGTATCCATTTCGAAGCTTGTGGACAGCCATGGAAATGCAGATGCGCAACCACTGGTGACGACCGTGAGTGGAAATTGAAGATTAATTGTCATCGGAATTGTCGAATCATTTGTCGGTGCAGATCTTCTACGAGGCAAGAGATTTCACTGATAGATTGAGAGACGAAAGAGAGAGTAAGAAGAGCTGGAGAAGTGAAAGTGAAATAGAGAGTGAGAGAGGAGATGAAAGAGAAAGTGAGGGTAGAGAGAGGAAACGTGAGAGAGGTGTATGACTATACGAGTGGACAAGATGAAAAGGGCACTTTTGGTATTAAAATTTTCAACAGGTAGATTTGCATTTTAGGTGGAAAGTAGGGGCCTATCGGAGAATTTTTTGGTTTACCCCAACAGTTGCTAATAGTTGAGACTCTCACAACACAAAGTTTCTACCTTAAGGCCCTAACGTTTGCCTTGTTCATGGAGAGGCTTATACAGGATGTTCAAGATAATGTTCTGTGGTATCCAGTACTGGATGAAGTATAATTTTGGTTATTTGGAGTAGAAAGGGTTAAATCACAAGTTAGAAATTTGGAGGAATACTATATCAAAATATAAAGGTTTCATCTGAAACGACCATGCCACGGCACAGAGTATATAAAATGCCATTTCTTAATGTAAGAACATGGGTAAGAAAGAAATTACTAAAGAAGATCTCGTTATTACTGAAAGGTAAATGTTTGAAGTATGCTGGTGCATATATAAACAGAAAAGGAGACATTGAACAGGACGTACTGCACAGGATTGGAGCAGGTTGGATAAGATGGAGCTGCTACTTCAATTTTCTATGATAAAGATGCTTGTGAGGTTTAATAAATAAGGTCTGTGTGATTAGACCTACTATGTTTTATGGCACTGAGTTCCAACTGTTAAATGATAAGATGCTCATAAGGAGAATGTAACCAAACGAGAATCATAAAATGCATAAACGTACTAGAAGGTGCATTATTGCACAGGTGTAAAGAAACATGGCCTCTTCCAAAAATCTAAGGACTGCAAGCAAATAAAATTTCCTCCAGCTTCTGATTGTGTTGAACATGTGAAATGTGATTCATAATTGACACAAAATCCTGGGGGTATTCAGCTTCTGATTGTGTTGAACTTGTGGAATGTGATTCCTAATTTACACAAAATCCTGGGGGGGATTGATATTGCAAACATAGTCTAAAAAGGAAAAAACAGGTTCTGAGGCATTTTGCTTCATGAAGTGAGGTACAAGCCCTAAGGCACTTTGAGGCGCAAGCCTCACCGACTTCACCATAAACAAAAAATCTCAAACACAATTGAAATGCTAAATAAGCTCATAATACTTCAAAAATAATCTTTAAAATTCACAACTGAAGAATATAAAGTGTGCAAAAGAAACAAAAGAAAAATATATTATTTTTGTGATGAGAATAGTGAACTATTCCCACATGTCGTCTATCAGACACATGTTATTAATGTTCTAGTGGAAACAGAGGTATCCTTAAGATAAGTCTGACTAGATTTTTTTTTTTTTTCATCTTTTAGGCCACAGGGCTTGAGGCGGTGCTGTGAGGCATATGCTTCACACAACTGAGGTGTAGGCCTTAATAAACCACCTCACAATCTGCATCTTGAGGCATTTTTTGCATGCCTCACTTTGAGGAGGGCCTCAAGGAGGGTTTTAATTGGGTTTTTCTACACCATAATTTCAAGGCCCAGATTTTGGAGATTGAAACAACAACATTCTACTTTCAATATTGTGCAATTACAAAAGATTATCTTCCTGAAGTGGGCAATACTGCAAATATCAAGCATAACTACACGTTGAACTCAGCCTACCAGGTAGAGACATTATATAATAAAATTCTGCTTTCAGTATCCTGGAATTGCAAATAATTGTCTGACTAAAGTGACCAACAATATTGGCCCACCGCTACACGTTGGAATCAACAATATAGGTCGACAAACATGACAAACAAAACCCAAAAAGCTATAGCACTTGATTGAGATTCGATTAATACAGTTAAAACGCCATCAAGCAGTATCTAAGTAATCAATAAGTTCCAGAAGTAGCAATCAAGAATACAATCGTATCACAGCAAAAGCAGAAAACAAATTTTTCTGAATAATTTCAGAGAATAAGTATGCAGATTTAGGGCTTGTTTGATACAATTTAAATTAAAATCACTTTTTCTCTCTCATAATTTTCCACCACCAGTCATACATGTATTTAAATTTTTTTTTCCCAGTCCCTCAGCATTACTTCTCAATCATACCTCTAAAATCTATTTTCTCAATAATCCATATCAAACATAGCCTTAAATTCCATTAGCAACAGAACTATGTCAACTGTCCAATAAATATAAATAATTAAAGTTAAGTTCACCTCTATTTTGATCCTTGCAAGCACCATTTGGCATTAATCGGTTTAAATTTCAAACAATTGAATACAAGTGAAGAAAACTTCTATTGAACCATCTATAATGAAATTTCTATATAAAATCAAACTACAGCATCAAGTAAAAATTTGGTGGATATCTTATCCGCTCTCTTGTTGTTTTGTAATTCATTCTATGATAATAAAAATTTTATGTTTACCATCAAAAGCAGAATCAAGTAAAAAAAATAAAATAAAATTTTGAGAGGAATCGTCCCCACTATAAAATTCTAGAATCAACATCACTAAAGTTTCAGCAACAGAAGAAGAGCTGAATCCTAAACCACAAAAATTAACGGATATGGGTTGAAGGTGTTAAATATAGCGCCTTTTACCAATTGTTCAAATTCACACTCACCTGCATGGAATTGCCAGCGTTTTGTGACTTGTCTTGAGCGCCCATGCGATAATCTTAAGTTCGTCCAATTCACGGTGAGAATACACCGGATTGAATTGCGAGGGCAATTCAAAGGAACTTGGAATAAAAATTAGGGTTTAGAAAAAGAGCTACAAAGCATGTTTTGAGGGGGAAATAGTGAAAAATATGGTGTGGCAAAGTTCGGGTTTCAAATTCGGATCGATTGAAAAACCCTAACCGCCATTAATGTAACTTGAGTGGACGGACCTTCGAACACAGCCTTCTCTCGCTCGCTCTCGCTCCCTCCCAATTGTTCCACTAGTTTCCTTTTATCTATCGACTTCGACGTGAAATATTTCTCTATGCGCCCGGCCTTTGAAAAATGAAAACAAGTATATAGGGAATGACCCCACTACCCTTGGTGTAATGCGGTAATCACGACTAGTACCATTGAATTGGTTTCTGCTTGTCTGATAATTCACGCGCCTTTCCTTCGCGTTTCGCGGTTACAAATACCCTTAACGTGTACGTTCCTTCCACGTCAAAATAAAAGGGCGAGCCATTTCATCCGGCAAGTGTTTGTTTCCACTTTTTTTTTATCTAAATATAACTTATTATTAAAAATCAAAATCAAATATCAATATCAACCACACATTTCATATCATTATTCATTACTAATATTTCTACCCGTGCGTTACACGAGGTAATATATATCCGAGATATTTAGAGAATTGAAACATCTTTGCGAATCTTTGGATGATTATCATATACAGTTATAAACTGCAATTGTTTCCGAATAAAGACATGTTCGAGTACTCTGAGAAGTATTTTTGTTGCTTGCATGAGGAAAGGTTGGAGAAGTTGATGATGATAAAATCAAGAGATTTGTAATGGCGTGAATTCGCTTGAGATTTTTAAAGATTGAGTTCGAATTCTAGAAGAGGAAGAGAAGATTGATTTGCAGATTTGTGATTATCCGTTTATGATTGCAGAATAAAAAATTAATTTTTTAATTCAGAAAAATAAGGGAAGATTGATTTGCAGATTTGTGATTATCCGTTTATGATTGCAGGAATAAAAAATTGATTTTTAATTCAGAAAAATAGGTGAAAGTGGTGGAAAAATGTGCTGATTTTATTAATATATAGACATAGATATAGATATAGATTATCCACACATCTCGTGGTTCCCACCACTAGACTCCACTTTTAACAAAATTTTAGGTAAAAATAAGTATACACAAACATACGCTCATTAACCCCATAATAGCAAGATGAGCGAAAATGATTGCGGGTATTTTTTATTCACAATAAATTTCCCAAATAATTTTTATCTCCTCTTTTCCAATCATATATATAATTATTTTATATTTTTTAATACATTATTTTCTATTTTATACCACACAATTTACAAGTAATTTGAGTAAATAAAATTTACTTTTCTTTTATTGTGAATCAAACATACCCTAAAATTAAATAGTGGAGATTTGTATTATATATATAGATCATATGAAATATGTGAATATCATTGATTTAATTAAATTTAAATTTAAAAAAAATATATAAAAACGAGTAAAAAAATTACAAGTTATCATGGGCTAATTGATCATCTCTATTTTGGCACTCACACAATCACACTTTGTGACTTTTAGGGGAGGTTTAATTCACAATAAAATTAATGTTACTTAAATTGTGTGTAGGTTATATGGTTAAAAATGAGAGATGATATATTAAAAAAATAAAGTAATTATCAAATCAATGTATATGTGGTTGAAAATGATGAAAGATAAAAAGTTAAAAAAAATTATTATGAATCAAACAAAGGCTTAGTTTGTTGTTAATTTATTTTTTTTTTCAAAACTTTGTGCCGTTCCAAAGAAACAAGCTCAATGTTGTAAATGGAGGCTTGTTATTATAGTGGAAAATATAACATTTGGTTCATAAATTGATCCCAGTTTGAGATATCATTCCATTATTATGGTCTCCAATATGTACTTTAAAAAAATCTTATTCCTCCTCGAAGAAGCTCGGGCCTCTTTTTTTTAACTCGGGCCTTCTTCATAAATTTTATCAAATTAATTTTACTTTTAAATATATTATTGAAAATTTAAAAATGAATATTAAAAATATACAAATATTTTCAAACAGCGAATGCCGGTAAACCCATATCTCCATGTCGTCAATTCATCAAATTTCCTACCACTTCAACCAGTAAGTTGTACATTGCACCCCTTCTGTCTAAATACACTTGAGAATATTTCATATTGTTTAGTTTTGTTCATAAAGGGTTATTTTTGTGTTGATTGATATTGTATTCGTGAATTTGGGATTTTAGTTGGAGAAAACGATAAGAAACTCAAAAAATAGAATGTTTCTTGTAGATTGGTTTTATGGAGTATTGGCATCTTTGGGTCTGTGGCAAAAAAAAAAGGCTAAGATTTTGTTTTTAGGTCTTCACAATGCTCGAAAAACCACCTTGCTCCATGTGTTGAAAGATGAGGTTCCTATTTTATCTCTATTCTTTCATTTAATGATGTATAGATTTTATGTTTTGTAAGCCTATCAAGATTTAGGCTCTGCTTGGCGAATGTATAAACAGTTCACAAAGAGAAACAGATGGTGGAATGGTAATAATGGGTATTAGTTATGAATTACCTGCATGAAATTAACGTGTGTAACTTTTGACAAATTTATATATTGTTTCTTAATTTTCAAACAAACTGGTTTGTGGGTCACTTTTCTTCAAATGTAAGGCCAGGGAGGTAGTTTGAGATAAGAGGGTTTCAATATTTTTTTCCTGTAATGTCAACATTGTTACATTGTATTGCTCTTTTTATATCGAGGATGTATGATTATCTCCATTTTGTTTTAAGTGTTATGAATAAGCCAGCAAATGAAGCGAGCTTTATTTTTAAGGGTTCATCATAAATTTAGTTGATAGTTGTTGAATGTTCAACTTCAAAGGAATTAGTTTAATAATATATATCAAATTTGCATATGTATTTGCATAGTTGTGTTTCTCAGTTATGCCATCGAAGAATGTGATATGATGACTTGTGATCGGATGTCACTAGTACAGAACTAACCCATTTTGCAACGGTTATTTTGATATTTTGCAACGGTTGTATGCATGTTGCAGACCAAAGGGTTGCAGAAAGTGAGGACATTACAACCGTTGCGGAATGTCAACATTCTGCAACGGTTATATAATAAACCGTTGCGGAATGTCAACATTCTGCAACGGTTATATAATAAACCATTGCAGAATGTAGAGATTCTGCAACGGTTATTAAATAAACCGTTGTAGAATGTCTACATTCTGCAACACTTCAAGTTGATAACCGTTGCTGAAAATATGCCTTTGGCAACGGTTTTATTGGAACCGTTGCGTATAATTTTTTTTTTTAAATATGAATTTGACATATGTAATGCTACCCATATTTTTGAATTATACTACAAGATCAATACCTGCATCAACACTACGACTATAATTCATTAACTTCATCCACAACCATATTAAAATCAAATCCACAATTCATTATGCGATATTACACATAGCATCAAAATACTACAAAACATCTAACGATCTAAGGCCAACCTAAATCGTATTTCCAAAAAAAAATAATAAAAAGACTAAACTAAATCGGCAAACTATTACATATCATACATAAAGTATTCAGCCCATATATTTCGAACCTCGTCAATTTGGTCTTGTGTATATGATTCTTCTCCAAAACTCACCTACAAAAGATTAAATCAAGAAGTGCCATGGTTAATTCGCTAGTTTAAAACAAGTTGATGAAGTATATACTAAAGAATTATTTATTATAGTTTGATAATTTATGGATATATACCTTGTCCAATGAATGGTTCGCATGATGATGCCTCACAAACTCCAACATATAACGCATCACATAATATCCGCATTCACTACCACCAGGTTGTTTTGGACACTAGCATTACATATATACTTAAAGTCATTAGTAATGAGATTAAAAATAAATGTGAAGTAATTAACCGACTTTTTTTATTTATATACCATAGGATATTTCCACTCCATACTGCACTCTCGCCTCTGACCTTCTCGCATATAATGGAGTCTGAAAGCTCTACATTATAATAAAACATATAATGATTCAACAGAAATTTATTCTAAAAAGACCTTTATGCACTACTTATTCATAATTACTTACATATCCGACCAACGTTTTAGTTGGAGACTTTTATTCGGCTTCTCTAACGGGTCCAAGACGTACACCGTACTTTGTTGAGTACAAATGACAAGTAGAACTCAATGCTGCCTACATTATATATATATAAGAAATTTAATCACAAATGATTAAGAGAAAAATAACAAAAGAGACATAAGCAAGGAGGATGAACAGTCTTACTTCTGAAAATAAGGTGCAGGGATGAATCTACATGATTGTTGTTCATGCATTGCATGAGAGATATAATTTATATTTTCTGTCTTGATACACATACCCTCCGCGATTCTCTCTGTACACATAAACACAATCGACTCGACAAGATGATCCTTACACAATTTATACAGATACCTGAAAATAATTCTACGAAAAGTCACAATTTAAATAAAGATTAAGATGAATGTTGAGTTTGTGATAAAAAGTCTCACATTGCCCATATTTTCAATATGTTTTGTGTCAACCATTCCATACTTAGCAAGTCGACGATGTCGGTGATGAAGACATTCATTTCTCCTCATCCAGTATGAAAAGTATTACGATTCATCTGGACTGGGTAACTGTCTTCACTAACAGGCAAATTACGAAGTAAATCATGCAGGGATTGGCACGTTTCACTCAACCTCTCATAAGTAACACTATCAACAAGCATGTGTCGAAGGCAAGACGATGACACTTCGAAACTTTTCTTCTTCTTTGGGTTTTCAACAGTTTTTTCCACCTTCCTTTGTACACCTTCCTGCATTTAGTAAATGAAGAAAGCAAAGTATTATGCATTGCAAAATCAAAAGTAACTCAAATTGATAAAAAGCTTACATATGTCTAAAAATTTGTTACCTCTCCTAAAAGTACTAGATCTTTTGGTCATTGAGTGAAACTTCCTTCAACCTCCCGAACCAAATTGTGGTGTGTAAATAGAACCGGAAAAGAGTGGTCTTCTGCATCTGGAAGAACTCGATCAACCGTTACCCTCACATGGCCTTCCAATAGATCTTGATGGTGCACCTTAACATTGGTTTCGGATGGCCAAAACAGTCCCTTCCGCTACTTGTATAGGCTCGCCATTAACACTGACGGTGAGAGTACAACCCATTGGTTTCTATTAAAACATGACGATTGGAGATCAATTTAATTAACTAATTAATGATCTTACTGTTGAATTGAAATCAATAAAATTGATTAACTAATAGCCCCAACTTCAAATACCTGGAGTCCATCGGATGGATCTGGATAAACGGAGTAACAACTACTTCGAACTTGTGGATTCACTAGCATCTCGGTCCTGTGAGCACCGGGTATTTGGGACAACCCGTGTTACTGAAGTATGGCAGCTAGTTTCTTTTCCACTGCAGATTCGATTTGGGACTGCATTTGGGCCTGCAATTGTCTAATAACTTCTTGTGAAACCATCCCACTCGACCCTTCACTGTTGCTCTTACGTTTTCCAAAAACGTTCGTTAAGGTGGCCCGTTTGCCGCATCCTCTCACCCTACCCGGATGATCCGCCTTGCCAAGGGCTGCTGACAACACATCATACTGTCTGTCCGGGACAAATGTCCCTAAACTTACTTACGTAGTTTTGGAGACCTGTACAAAAAATAAACGATCAAGAAAATGATGATGACAGATATTAGATGTAAGTACATAAACAAAATTTGATTCTAAGTATATGTTTTCTATACATACATACATATACTTACAATTCTATCAAACGCCTCGTTCGTTTGCTCGTCAGGAAAGATGTAACTTCCACTATCTGTTTTCTTCATTCTCGCTCGAGCCCAATCAAAAGCCCGATCATTGGCGCATGAGTTAAGCTCACTACATGAAGATGAAGAAGATAACGGGTCGAAATTTGCCCACTCTGCCTTCTTTTCGGCATAGCCAGTAGAACCCAAATGATGTGGATACTTACTATGTGATATGCTATCCACTGCCTTTCTAGAACCAAAAATTTTGCATCATTACTATAGAATTAATGTGAACATTAGGAAGCTGATAAGGAAAAATGTCATTACTTATAAACTAATTACAATATTATATATATATACCTGTCAATCTTCACTCTGATATTGTTCCTTGAATTCCTCCCATTGTTGTGGTGTAATAAAATCATAAACTTCACACGGAGACTTGTGGTCTTCCGGGTGTCGTTTGATGTATTCCCTGACCAAAAATGATTTGAATTGCTTCCACCTCGTCCTCGCATCTATTAAAATAGATTTTTCAATGTCCGGATCATCGTCTAAATTGAACATGGTCTGAAAGGCATCATATATTTTCAATGTTAAAAATTATCAACATTATTTATAAAATTTGAAAGCTAAATTATGAGCTATAAGCATATATATGAGTGTCATTACCTTCAAATCCTCCCAAATCAAGTTCTTGAAACCATCGGGGACTTTAGGTCATTTTGCAAAGGTTATAGGAACTTTTTTTCGTACATTAATACCTATTTGAATGATGAACTTTTGCTTGTAGTCCCCTTGAGGATTTTTTAATTTATTAAAGGTAACCTTCACCACTTCCCCAGGCTTCGGTTTGAAACCCTTACCAGTAGTTGGCCCTCTTCTTCTTTTCTTGTTTGAGGATTTTGAATCAAAAGAACCTGAATGCTCGTCCATGCTACCTTCAGATTATTGTTTATATACCTACACATTATGAGAACACAAAAGATTATTATGAAAAAACAACTGAATGATATGACAACACAAATGAATATATTAATTACATGGCTGGACACAAACACATTAATGATATTAGGAAGCTAACAATAAGAATGGAATAAATCTTACACATTGTATAATCATGAGCGATGGTCAATCCACAAGCCTTCCGCATGATCCGAACGGGCAAAATCTGTTTCAGTGATATCGTCCCCTAAAGATGAAGGTTGTATACCGGTAGAAAATTGGGGAGTTTCGTCAAAGTGGTCACACTCTTCTTCATCGACCACATCACCAATACCAATAATACGCCTCTTTCCATGAAGGAGGATTGAAAACTTACGATCAGCCGGATCGGGAACATAAAATACTTGTGTTGCTTTGGATGCAAGTATAAACGGTTCATCAAGATAACCTTGCCTATCGAAATTCACTAGGGTAAAACCTAAATCATCATTTCTCACACCACGACGGTTGTCAACCCATTTACACCGAAACAAAGGAATCTTTAGCACCTTATAATCAAGTTCCCAAATTTCGTCGATGACACCATAATATGACATTGCAGCATCTACTGGTCTAATATCTGTAGTAGTGGAAAACTCTCTCAACAGTGCCACCAATGTCATTCCACTATTTTGTATCGTACTCTTATCATCTTGACGTTTTGTGTAAAACTTATATTCGTTAATGTCATATCCTTCGTAAGAGGAAACAACCAAGCTAGGGCCGTACGCCAACCATTTGATCATTTCGGTGATGTTGTTCGGAGTTTGGGACAACTCTTGCATCAATCGTTCGCTAAACCACCTTATAAATGAGCGATTATGCTCTTTAGTCAACCACACTTCACTTTTAGAAGGATACTGCTGCCTCAATTTTGCCATATGCTCGTCCAAATATGGAACAACCTCAGCAACGTGATGCAAGACAACGAGGTGCGCTTTATCCCTATCTACAGTGGTGGGGGCGATCTGTTTGAATCCAATTGTACCTTTACCTCCAAGTCTTCCTTCATGGCGAGATTTGGGAATACCGACCGATTCAACACCATGAAGGTATTCAGTACAAAACTCGATAGTCTCCTCAGCAACATAACCTTCAATGATACTACCTTCAGGTCGATATCTATTTCTCACATATGCTTTCAAAATACCCATGTATCTCTCAAATGGACACATATACTTCAAGAATACCGAACCACAAAGCTTAATTTCTCTCACCAAATGAATAATCAAATACACCATAATGTCAAAAAATGATGATGGAAAATACATTTCAAATTGACATAGAATGGTAACAACGTCAGCTTGCAAATCATCTAATGCTTCTGAATCAATAACTTTACTACAAATAGCATTGAAGAAAAAACATAGCCGCGTAATGATATGTCTAACACATGGTTACAATATGCATCAAATTGCAATAGGTAACAAGTGCTGCATCATGATATGACAATCATGAGACTTCATCCCTACCAATTTCAAATCCTTCATTGAAACAAGTGTTCTGATGTTTGACGAGTATCCAGATGGGACCTTAACAGATTTGAGGCACTCACAAAAACTTTTTTTCTCTTCTTTAGCCAAAGTATAGCTCGCCGGGGGGAGATACGTACGTTTACCCAACTCTTACGGTGCTAACTCCCCATTTATCCCCATTTCTATCATATCCTTTCTAACTTTGATACCATCATTTGTCTTGCTAGGAATGTTCAATAATGTTCCAATAATACTGTCGCAAACATTTTTCTCTACATGCATCACATCAAGACAATGTCTAACAGATAAATGCTCCCAATACGGTAGATTCCAAAATATAGATCTTTTCTTCCAAAGACTCTTTGGTGGAGGTTTTGAAGTTTTCTCATATACAACATTAATGTTTTTAACTTGCTCGTAAACATCCTCTCCTGATAAAGGCATCGGGCTCATTCGGCCCTCGGTTTTCCCATTGAACGCTTTCTTCTTTCCTCGATAAGCATGGTTAAGGGGAAGAAACCTCATATGACCCATAAACACATTTTTCTTATAGTTATGCAACCAAAGGTCATCTGTCTTTTCACAACAAATGGGGCATGCTTTAGGTCCTTTGTTTGTATAGCCGATAAATTTACCGTAAGTTGGGAAATTATTTATAGTGCAAAATAACATAGCACGCATCGTAAAACTATATTGGCCTTGTGCATCAAACACCCGCACACCTTCATTTCCACAACAATTTCAAATCTTCAATAAGTGGCGCTAGGTACACATCTATGTCATTTCCTGGTTGCTTAGGCCCTAAAATTAGCAATATTAACATGATGTACTTGCGCTTCATACACAACCAAGGAGGAAAGTTGTAATTGACCAAAAAAACAGGTCAAGTGCTATGTCGACTACTCATATTACCGTGCGGGTTCATTCCATCCGTGCACAGTCCAAGCCTAAGATTCCTATCTTCGTTATCAAATTCAGAAAACTTCCTATTAATATTCCTCCATTGAGGAGAATCGGCCGGGTGTCTCAGTTTTTCATCTTCCTTTCTCTCTTCGGTATGCCACCGTACATTCTTGGCATTCTTCACATTAGAGAACAAGCGTCTGAATATTTGTATTATAGGAAGATACCACAACACTTTTGCTGGAGTACCTTTTTTGTCATCCCCCTATCACTGCCATCCTTTCGCTTATACCGTGATGTTCCACACTTTGGACACACATGCACGTCCTTATACTCATTGTGATACAATACACAATCATTTGGATATGCATGTATCATCTGGATTTCCAAACCCATCGGGCACAATAGTTTTTTTGTCTCGTATGTTGAAATAGGAAACTTGTTGTCCTCCGGAAGCATATCCCCTAGGAGTTCCAGTAACTCTGTAAAACTTTTATCACTCTACCGCATCCTTACTTTCAAGTTATAAAGTTTGAACACAACTGTCAATTTTGAGAATTTATTACAATCAGGAAACAAAGATGTTTGAGAATCGCCGAACAAATTGTCTAATATATGAGGACGTTCTATGAAATCTTCTTGCACATCACGCATCATCTCGTCTAGCCGATCTTTCTCAATATCATTCTCCTCATTGTCCTCAATAATATCATCGTAATTGTTCAAAGTATTATCCTGCCGAACACCTTCATTGACAACGGTGCTCGTGCTAAGAACCATATTCTCACCATGTCAATACCATCGTGTGTAGCCTTGTTTAAAACCCCGACTAATCAAATGACTCATCACCACTGTAGAGTTACGAAACCGTTTCACATTGTTACAATCAATGCACGGACAACACATTATTTCTTCACCACTCTTTACCGTATATTCCTCAGCCAATTTCATAAACTCGGCAACACCAATCAAATATTTTTTGTTGTACGTTTGATCCCATACATCCAACTACTACGGTCCATATCCAACGACCTAAAAAATATTCATTGTCTATTATCAAGAGTACTTATAAAATTCCATAGTTTATCAAGAGTACTAATCAAATCTCCTTCAAAACAATGAGACTTCCGAAAACCTTTTCGTCATTCTAAAGCTCTCAAACATTTCAGTCAATGGCTTCCATTCTATGTCACCTTATCCTTTCCGATTTGAAATCCCACGTCAAACTCCCATCTCCAAGAATCCATTTTTCTTCAATTCACAACAAGTAAGGAATTCACACAAAGAACAAATTGTCACTATAAATTTGACAACTAACAAGAATAGCAATGATAATTATGAGGGGTATTTCAAACAAACATGGATAGAGAACCTGATACAAGAGGGAAAAACATGTCATGATAATGTCCTAATACACCTTATCACTCCAATTACTAACCGGCAAGGGTCCTAACCCATTCATCATCCATTTGAGATTTATGCGAATTGTGCTATCAAAATATATTACAATGCAATTATAATCTCATGTGTAAATTTCGACAGCACCTCCCTGTATTCTCCAAAGTGTACGATCTACATGTTATGTAGTGTACACCTGGAGAAGTACAAGGTCATACAATCGAAGCTTTTACACACGAGATTATAGTTGCATTGTAATATATTTTGATAGCACACATCGCATAATTCACAAATAAATGACAAACTGTTCAAAAATGGGACAATTAAAAAATTAGTTTATAAATCTCAAACAGTCCAAATGTCTCGGAGGTTTGTAAATTATAAACTAATTTTCAAACGGGTACTCTAAGCTTGATGACAAGTGCAATGGTATGCAAATAATACAAATGTTAAACAATATAAGAGAAGAAACAAATAAAAAAAATTTGGAATAAACCAAATAAGGGAAACATACCTGAGAAAAGCAAGATTAAGAACTATTCGATCAAGACTAAAAAATCAAATGTCAAATCGAAAATTTTCGAAAACCTGAACAAATTAGAAAAGGAAAAAGAATCATCACCATTTGAATAAAAAGGTATATGTTATATATCTAATAGGTATATAGCATGATCAACTTAATGGAATACAAAACGAAGCACGACGAACATATTTTATTGGATTTTGTCAAAAAGTTATTTGAAGTCAACTATCCTTTTATCATTTTCTTTTTCTATCAGTTGATGGTTACAATTTCTTGTATACGTTTGTTACAATTTGCAATCAACTTATAAATCATTTTTGTTGACAATTGCTTGTCATATTTTTATTTTATTTATTGAAGTAAGCAAGCTCCAAGATGTAATTTATTTTGGTACTAATGAGAAATTAATCCAGTGCTAATAAAATGCCATGATATTGGTCTAAAATGGAAAAAAGAAAAAAAAAATCTTCACATGAAAGCAAGAAAGTGAGAAGATGACTTAAATATTCACATAATTTGGAAGTAAATTAAGTTTGTAGAATATATTAGGAGAAAATTTCCAACTCATTAATTAATTTTTTAGTTTGAAAATATTCACACGTTTCCTTGACTATAGTTATCACGAAGGCTACCGCCATATGGAGACAACACATTCTTTAGTTACTGATTGATGTCGCTCTCTTAGCCATTCCCATCGCATATATGGCGGCCTTTGTTAATAACACACTTTCTTATTTGTCATTTATTTTATTTTCATTTGGAATAAAATGTAATCATGCTTAATTAGATTTACATATTTTATTTTAGTAAATTACTTCTTGTTTTAGTATACTCCATTTGATTTTCCTCCGCAAATTAGGCTCGAAATGAAACCTTAATTGCGCTATCATGCCTTGAGAATCCACTTAATGATGATGCAACTTTTTTAAACAGCAACGGATAAATCAATTCAATTATAACTGATATCCAAATTTAATTTAATTTCTTTTAAAAAAAAATCAAATTTAATGTTTTAAAAACTTTATCAAGGAGGAAGGCATAAAATCAAAGCCTTCCAGCAATAAATGCAATGTTTCCATGGTCCACTATTGGCACATATCTTATCCACTTTCAAAATTTCATAATAATATTTCAAAAAAAAAATCTGTAATAATACCTTTAAGATCTTTGGCATAAAATTAAAGAGAATTTTATAACTAAATGGGTCTGACTAGCAAACCAATCTGGAGCATCATTGCCCTCCAAACTATAGATATGCAATAGGGTTAAGTGTTAATGAAGAAATATATGGTCCATAGTTACCTTGTTGAGCGTAACAATTAATGACACTTAGATGCCAGCCGAATTTGAAAACTCTTTTGAAGGATATCATCAACTGGGAGCCAATTCATCTATAATTTCCAAATAAAGAAAGAGATTTAGAAGAAATACATATTGGGACATGCTGCTAATGCAGCAAGCACAGCAGCATGCTGCTGCTGCTGCTTAAGAGAACAAAAAAAAGAGCAGATGGATACCTTCAGAGAACCATTCGATTGAAGCCAATACATTGCACGTCCCAATACAAAAACTCAATGACTCACAACACCAAAAATCGGCTTCTGATTCACGTACTCACATGCTCAACCAATTTGCGTTCAACACTAGCAAAACCCACTCAATCGATTTTCCATCCATTATTGAAGCTATACACGTATATCATTGAGTTGGTGCACTTTCCCTTTTAAACCATGGCCTTGATCTTGAGTTGAAGTGAATTTTTTGTGTATTGATGACATAAAAATTGTTGAAAAGATGAAGTTGAATGATGATACTCTAGTAATTACAAATCGCTTAATAAAATAGTATCTATACATATGTACAAAATAGTATCTATAGTTGGATTTAAAAGTGAGATTAGGAAAAAATTAAACCTTGTATTGTTAATTCAAATGAGGCATTTTATCAAACACATAGTGGGTAAAGATGGGGTGGGTTGGTTAGGAAAAAATGGGTACAATAAATTGAAAACCCATGCTACAAATCTTAAGTACCCAAGCTCAATATACATATTAACACACAAAATAGCAAAAATCAAACCAAAAAAACAGATTATATTACCCAAAAATTCTCCATAATATTCGTCCATGTAAGAGAGCAAAAGGGGTGAGTTTTACCTTGAATCTTTGTGAGATAATAATGCAAATGCAGCCCACAAATGTGCTTAATCTCGCCTCCTTGATACTAGAATGAGGTGAAATTCTCCTTAATATATATGTCTACAGTGATGCTTCAATAATCCTTCCACGTTACTACATCTAGAAAATCTTAGTGTTTTTAATGAGCAAACGAGTGGAGAAATGGCGAAAAAATAGAAGAAGGGAAGAGCAGCGGCGCACTATACGTTCTCTGATAAAAACCGATCGAGGTTGGGTTCTGGAATTAAAGGGACTGGGAATATACCACGGTCGAGGACGAACCGTTGCTAATTTTAGACTTCTACAACGGTTTTAAATTTGAACCGTTGCTGAAAGGTACTATTTTGCAACGGTTTTATATGGAACCGTTGCAAATTACTGTCACGCGTCCATTTTGCAATGGTTATTTGGACAACTGTTGCGTATAAGTTAAACTTATTTACAAAATGGCCACCGCATCGCTTTTCTGCAATGTTTTTTCTTACAACCGTTGTAGAATGTGTTATTTGAAAAGCTGTTTTTGTACTAGTGTGTAGAGGTTGGTGCAGCATCAACCAACACAACATCCAGGCTCAGAGGAATTGTGCATTGGGAAGATAAAATTCAAGGCTCTTGATTTAGGGAGCCATCAAATGGCTCGAAGAGTCTGGATGGACTATTATGCCAAGGTGATGTATCTGTGCTCAAAAGAAATATTTTTGTAGCTTATTAAACAAGATCACGTGGTTGCATTAATCTTATGTTTGGTGCACCCTATTCCTAGTTCCTATTAATTGTAATTTCACATAGTTGCCTTGGCTGAGTGGTTTAGGTTGGTGCGGTGGTGTATCTTGTGGATACTTATGACAAAGAGAGATATGTGGAGTCAATAAAACAATTGGATGCGCTTCTCTCAGATGAGTCACTAGCAAAAGTCTCATTCTGATATTGGGTAACAAGATTGATATCCTTTATGCTGCTTTAGAGGATGAGCTTTGTCACTACATCGGCTTAATTGGTGCAACTACACATAAAGGCAAGGTCAACCGTGATAATATTAATATTTGTTCGCTCGAAGTGTTCATGTGCAACATTGTGCACAAGATGGGTTATGGTGAGGGCTTCAGGTGGCTATCTCAGTACATCAAGTAGATTGTTCACTACAGGGAGAGGGACTTGCTTGAAATTAATTGACAATGTTAGATCATCTCCAATAATCTCTTTATTTTTAAAGAGTATATTTTATATTATAGAGAGCATATTTTAATTTAGAGACTAAAGTTTTTAATTCACTCCAACAATCTCTTTATTTATACTCTTTATTTTGTTTATATTAAGAAACAATTATTATGATATTGTATTTTTAGTTAATGCTTATTTATCTTAATTATCATTGACAAATAAAATTAATTGTGGCATTATTGAATCAATAAAAAGGGTATTAAAATATGTGACAATAAAATTATAGAGGGTGGGTTGGCTCTCCAAATTTAGGCCATGTTCGTTTGGATAATTTACATATCTGAAGAAGTATTATTACTGTTTTTCGGCCCCACTTCTGAGCTTAGGTACACTTTCACCAACAAAAAGTCAAAAATAATTTTCAGCATGCCAAATTTACCCTTAGCTTGGATCAAGAATTTGCTTCGATTTTTACAAAAAAATTAGTGGGCAATATTGTAATTTGGGCACCTTCAACCTTAGCTATTCAAATATTGCGGTTGGATCCATTGACTTTTTAGCACAAATTCAAATATTGCGGCTCCAAAATTTAGAAGATATTGGAACGAACATGCCCTTAGAGAGTCAAACACACTCTATTTAAAACTGTTAAATTAAAGAATCTATTGGAATTAACTTTTAATATTTGACTCTTTAAAATAAATAGTATTTTGCTTTTGAAGAGTTAATTGAAGATGCTCTTAATGTACATTATAATTTATGGCATAAAAGTTGGTACTAGTGAGTAGACAGTTGTCTTACATCTGTAGTTTGCAAATGCGGAAATTAATGAACAATGTTAATGTACATTATTATGGCATAGAAGTTGTCTTTCTTTATCAAATAAAATGTCGAACGCAAAATAGTTAATCTTCTAAAAAGAAAACCAGAGTGCAAAAACGTTTGGGAACTTTTGATCTGTACATGTATAACCATTATTACTCCTTTGTTATTTGTACAATTTGCGGTGGTTTAATGGTGAAGAGAATTAATAGTACTTGAATTACAAAGTCACCAGGCGGTTTTTAAGCCTAAGAGTCGTTGACATTGACATTGACATCGAGTAGGCTGATAAAAAAGGGTTTGCATTTCTTCGTCATTTCTGTTTATAAAAAATAAAACAAATAAAGTGTAGTATCCCATCCGTCCCATATGTATAGGCTTGTTTGACTTTTCAAAAAGGAACCATGCTAGAAGTGCACACATTTTTGTGTGGTAAAATACCACACACTAATAGGGGTATGGGCCCCTCCACATCCAGGGGGTATTTTGATCTTTTCGTATATTGTGTATTAGGGTGTGGTAGTGTGTGGTAGTGGATTTGTGTTTACACCTAGAATTATTTTTCAAAAAGATGAAGAAAAGTATAAGAAATATACATTTTGCAAACCGTGTTCTCAATTTTCCCTTATTTAATTTAATGAGTAGAATTTAAAATTGATAATTATAATTAAATATTAAGTAAAGGTATATAAGTAAAATATTCTAAATTAAACCTCTTAAAAAAATAAGACTATATATTTAAAACATCAAAAAAAGAAAAACAAGCTATATATATATATATATATATATATATATATATATATATATATATATGAGACGGGGAGAGATGGGAAACGGTAATATTTGACTAATCATAAGATAAATGCAAGCAGAGGCAACGCTTTAAAATTGAAACGTAACCATGCATATTTTCTTTGTCAAAGAAGGCCAAAGTGTCGGTTGCCTCGCGTGAGATACGTTGAGGGTTGTTAAAAGCACGGGGAAATTGAGGTTGATGTCCCCACCTCACCCATTCACTATACAATAATACAGACATATGTATATGCAACGCTCCTAATTTCCACCTTCCAATCACAATCTCTCTTTTTATTCATTTATTTTTGTTTCTCTCTGTGTTTTTCTCAGTTCCTTTTCTCTGCTTAAGGTAATGGAGTTCGTTTTTGTCTAATTTATTTATTTATATTATTATACTTTGACTCTTGGTTTGGATTTTTTTTTCCAGTTTTTATTTTATTTGGGCCTGCAATTGGCCTAATATTTGTTCACTTTCGGTTCCGTTTCACTGAATTTTGTTGCATTTATTTATTTACATACATGTCTGTGTGAGAGAGATTGAATACGTATATCAATTATGTTTTATGAAGCAGGGTAACAAAATGGCAGACAGCAAGAGCGTAGAAGAAAATGAGGTATGTTTTGGCCCCCAATATTGTATTTATTACCAATTTCACTACCTTTTTTTTTTTGTTCAATTCATAACCAAAAGCGCCTAAAATGAGTGTCCCATGGCCATAAGTAATACTCCAAGGTAGGTATTTATAAACTAAATTTAGCCCTTCTTTAATTTTCTTTCATCCCTTTATTATTACTGTCCATTCCTAATGAAAACATGGCATAATCACATGTCGTAAGATGTGGCCAAATATTTGTTATTCTGGGACTATTTTTAAAATGCATGATAATACAGATAACATCATTTTGGCAACTGTTCAAATTGTGTTGTATCCATTTTTTTCTTTTTCAAGACAAAGACAAATTTGGCATTTGAAACCATTTACCTTACCCTTAAACTTCATTCGCTTGAGTTTTGATAAATTTAGTAAATTTAATTTTCTTTTCCATCTTTATTTGTGTAGTGCCTCACTTGATATTTTCATAATAATAATAATAATGAAGAAAGAAGCATGAGACAAATGTAATGTTGATCTTTTTGTGGGCTTCAGTGGAGTATGGTTTACTGTACCACTTTTTAAAGTGGTCCTACAACATGTAATATAACAACCACCACAAGTTCTATAACTCTTTTTGATCATGACAAGAAAGAAAGTACCATACCTTAGCTGCTCAATCTTCAATTATTTGTGAACATTATTACACGGAAAATGTCGGCATTGAGCTAATTGTATGTTTGTTGCCAGTTGATCGAGCTGTCATGGGAAACTGTAAATATTCCCTTTGTTCTAGTACTTATCAAAATGACTAAGGTCTCTTTGTTCAAATTATCAATGTAAGATCGATGAGAATGAAAGGTTCGTTGGATTGTTATTCCAAAATGATCGATTGAGTTTCTTTTCCTAACTTTCTACTTCAGACTTCCTCAAACGAGAAGAAATATGGGGGACTTGTGCCAAAGAAGAAACCTCTAATCTCAAAGGCAAGCAGATTCTTTTTCAAGTCTTAATTGCATTCTTAGTCCACTGCTGTTTATGAAAGTTGAAAGCATAATTTTGCAGGATCACGAGCGAGCCTTCTTTGACTCCGCAGACTGGGCTCTATGCAAGGTATTTAACTCCACGACACTAATTACAAGTTAACCAATAATGCAATAGACATAACTTTTAGTTGGTTTTAATTATCAGCAAGGTGCTGGGGTTGATCAACTGTCGACAATGGCTATAGAGACATTGCAACCAAAATTACAGGTAGCCATTATTTCTAGTTAAACTTGATGTGTTTTAGTATACATGTCTTAATTGGTGGAACGTACTGCAGAGAACTCCTCATCAGCAACTGCCTCCTAGAAGGCCTGGTTTTACATCTGGAAGGGACAACCTTGTGAGTTCTTAAGATAAGATCTTTGTGTGTTTTGTGTCTCTCGAGAGTGTGTTGGAGTGTTGCAGTGGCATATCCCAAGTAAATTGTGCAGCTTTGTAATGGATCAACATTTTAAAGACGTCTATGTATATTCTTGAATGACAATTACATGTTTAAGAAATTTTCCATTACTTATTTAAGATTTTTTTTCTTTGTAATTGAAGCAAGAGCTTGAATACACTTGTTAATCAACGATCTTTTCTGTCATCGGTGGCGAAGGATAAAGGAAATTAAAGTTTCCTGCCTTTGTTATCGATCGGGCAAGATTTACAAATATTATTTTTCAATAGATGAAATATTTTTTTATTTCTAATTTATAGGCTCGTTCGAGCATACCACTTTGATTATGAGTCGGGGGATGCGAACATAACCTTATGCGCTATCTTAGATGCAAAAAAAAAAAAATCCATTTTGAGACCGCAACCCATTGCGGAGCACTTTCTCACTGAACCCTCCATTTTATTGCTTCCTTCACGACGAGAAGTTAAAACGAATTTCGATCTAATAAACTCTGCAATTAAATTTTGCTATTTGAAAATACGCTATGTTTCTCCTACAAGTTTTAACACATTTGTACACACAAATCTCGTGGGATATACCTGTACTACACAAATCTCCATAATTCAATTCCATTCATTCTCTCTCCTATATCATATTAAATCATATAAAAACACATAAAAACACATGTCCTAACACTTAGGATATGAAATTTGTTTGTTTATTTATTTATTATATTATATATTCATGGTCCCACTTTTTAATTCAACGACGTATTTGAAAAATATTCAATATTTTTCTTCTGCATTAAAGAAAAGCGCAAGCTTTCTTGGACGATGAACCAAACAAGCCCTCCCGCCACCGGCTAACCATCTGCGAAACTGGCCGGCCCCAAGAAAGAACGAGATTTCGAATTCCCAAAACAAATATCCGATTTCCTTCACAGTTTCTTTTCAATTTTCTCCCATTTCCCCGCTGTTATATCAAGAATACTCTTTTCTTCTTCAATTCCATTGTCCCTTTTCAATGGATTCTCTCAAGAACATGTACAACACTGTAATGCAGTTATCAAGAACCCTCAACTGCCCTCTCTCCGAATCAAGAACACAAGGGTTCTTCATGCTCATACTCACTCTAATCTTCATCACGTTCTTCTTCTCCAATTCTAATGATTCATCCCCCTCCATTTCTTACACCAGTTTAACCTCTCGGATTCATTCCCCTTCGCCTTCCTATCAAGTATTATCGCCACTACCCTCAGTTGTTGGAGAAACCCATACGAGTTCGACAAATTCTGGGAACGAGAAGGAAATTGCTGCTTGTGATTTCTTCGATGGTGAATGGGTTTTGGAGGAAGATTTCAACCCGCTCTACCAACCGGGTTCTTGCCCTTTTGTTGATGATGCCTTCAACTGTTTCAAGAATGGGCGCCCTGATTCAGATTACCTCAGGCTCAGGTGGAAGCCACATGGTTGTGAGATTCCAAGGTTCATTCATTCATTTTAGCTTCTTGTTCCCGATCCATGTGCATCTGCTTTACAATCTGTTGGTTTAATAATAAACTGATCGCTCGATTCTTTTGAAATCTCAAGGTTTGTTGGATCGCAAATGTTGAAGATGCTGAGAGGGAAAAGAATGGTGTTTGTAGGGGATTCATTGAACAGGAATATGTGGGAATCATTAGTCTGTGCCTTGAGAGAATCGTTGGTTCGTAAAAACCGGGTGTTTGAAGCATCCGGCCGAAAGGAGTTCAGGAGCCAAGGATTCTATTCTTTCAAATTTGAGGTCCCTAAAAAGCTCTCTTCATCTTGTATTCTATAATTTGAAATATAACCTTTGGTTCTGCTTTTTAATTTTCAATCCCATTTGACTTTGCTTTGTATATGCTTAGGATTTCAATTGCTCAATTGATTTTGTCAAATCTCCATTCCTTGTTCAAGAATGGACATTTTCTGATAAGGCTGGAACGCGTAGAGAGACGCTGAGGCTCGACCTGATGCAAGGCTCTTATAACAAGTACCATGATGCTGATATTATTATCTTCAACACTGGTCACTGGTGGACTCACCAGAAAACCTACAAGGGGTAAAGCCAAGTTTTTACTGTCTAAATAAACACATCTTCAATCCGATTTTGTTCTAAGAATTCACCTATTTAACCGTTACAGGAACTATTACTTCCAAGAAGGCAATCATGTGTACAGTAAGCTTGAAGTTGCAGATGCGTACCAGAGGGCGTTGAGGACGTGGGCTAAATGGGTTGATACTAATATCAACAGTAGTCAAACTATGGTCTTCTTCCACGGTTACTCTGCTTCTCATTTCAAGTAAATAATAAAACTCATTCTCCCACTGATCACCTACTTTTTCCCCTGTTTGAAGATTACTTACTGTTTTGTATGCGCAGAGGAGGTCAATGGAATTCGGGGGGCAATTGCTATGGTGAGACGAGGCCAATAACAAACGACACCTATCTTGCGCCATATCCATGGATGATGAGAGTGTTGGAATCTGTAATATCAAAAATGAAGAATCCTGTTATTTACCTCAATGTGACAAAAATGACAGACTATAGGAAAGATGGGCACCCCTCAATATTTAGGCAACCGGCAGGTCAAAGAAGGCCTGATATAATTCAAGATTGCAGCCATTGGTGCCTCCCCGGAGTACCAGACTCGTGGAATGAGCTTCTCTATGCCATATTGCTAACATCTCCCCACAAAATTCTAAATAGTTACTAAATCTTTTTTCCTTTGTAATTTTGATTTTGCTCACATCATACTCATATCATATTGTGTTGCTCAATGTACATCAAAGAAAACAAAGACATTTATTGAGTTGTTCCAAATGCGCGAGTAAATAGTGATTCTCACATTTATTATCCATTGACCATTGATTATTTTAATAGGGTGATAGGGATTGATTTTTAATGATTTTTAAAAGTTTCTAATGTAAAAAAGGAGAGAGAATGAGTGGAGTTGAATGGTGGAGATTTGTGGATGTGATGTGATATATGGATGTGATTGATTTAGGGTAAAGAAAAAATGGATAAAAAAGTGGTAAAAAATGGTAAAAAACTTTTAAAGTGGTTCCCTATCATGCTATTAGTTAATTCACAATATGTTGTTAACAAAATTACAAATTATAAAATGTCATGCACTTAAGGAAGATATATAATCCACTTTCACTGGAAGTTAAAATGCGCGAATCTAATATCCAGTTACTAAAACACTATAAATATTTTTTTGGTATTACATGTATATTTATTAGAACTAGCTGTTTCACCCGTGCGTTGCACGGGAGATAAAATTTTCAACTGATAACGATATTGATAGATGTTAATAATATTAACATAAAATCTAAAAAAACAATTAAAATAAAGAATGAGTTACAACAATAAACTTAAATAATTTAACTTGAAACAATTCTATAAAAATTTCGAAAAAGTTTCTTCTATATTTCGTACTAATCCATCCTGTAAGTATGTAAGGAATAACTCACGAAAATCCATACAACTTAATTTACTATTGTCCATAGAATAGTAACTTAAATAGCATTTACACCAGTGCTTTGGATGGGATGATAATTCATAGCAATGATTGTGATAATATATAATTTTTTACTTATTGCAAAATTAATCCACTAATATAAATCCAAAATAAAATAACATTAAATATTATAGTTATCAAAATAATTCTACCAATATTAGTAGAGCTCATTGTTTTTCTTTAAAATTGTTTTACATTTTATTTATGCAATTATAAATTTTGGGAGATATTAATTATACATCAGTATGATGTACGTTATTAACAATAGATATGTAAATAATGATTTTTAAGTTTTAATTATGAAATATAATCAACATAGATATATTATAAAAATAATAATGTAGTGAGTAATGTTCGACATACCCTAACGCCCCGTTCCTGCCATGTTGGGAAATACTTATCCTCATTCCAACCCATCCTTATTTACTCTAGGGCAACCACGAATGATATGAGAATTACAAACTTCCATTCCCCGTTCATGCCCCGCTAGAAAATTCTCATCCCCATCCACGCCCCGTCGTGATAGTTTAATTGAAAACTTTTATTTCTTCAATAAATACCTTCTAAATATACTAAACACATGTATTAATATATTAGGTATAAAATTACTAATTTAACATATTCGGCATATTAAATATTGAATGATTTGATATAACATTTAAATTAATTTGGATAAGACAAATAAATTGAAATATATATATGATTAATACTTAAAATATACAATCTATTTGATGATATTTAAAAATTTTTAAAAAATCTTAGTTGGAAAAATTCGATATAAAATAAATAATTTAAAGTAGGTAGGATTTTTAATATTTATTTAGGAGATAGAAACTTAGATAAATATTTAACATAGTCGAAAGTCAGTTAAAATATTCTAATCGAGTCATATAATTCCAATAATTGATTGAGTCGATAACCAAGCAAGAATTCTTAAACTTATTCCCTAGCGAAAATGACATATTGAACCAAAGAATTATTATATAATTATTGGTTCGAGTAGTGCCAAAATAAAAAATAATACTATTTGAAAACTTATTTTTCGAGCTTGTTACTTTTAAAAAAATTTAAAAAAATGAGCAGATCCTTTAAAACACCGTAACTATACAAAAAGAAATATTAATGTTTTGCCATCAACTGTAACTCAAAAGAAATATGATAGAAAATACAAAAAAATATGAGAATTAAAAGGAAAGCATGTTTTGAAAAAATAAATGATACTGAAAAGGTAAATAAAGTTAATTAGGGACTAATGATCAGTCGACTTACTTTACAATAAGATGTAACAACCCAATTCCAAGAATCCAAAATCTTATAGATGTTAACTTAATTTTATTTTAAAATACGTAAAAAATAAATTAATTTTGTAAGCACATTTTTCTTACGCGTAGCAATCTAATTAATTTTAATAATTTTTCAATTTTTGAAGTAATCATGTTTCCCTCTTTTAGTAATTTAATTAATTTTGATTAATTTTCGTCTAATAAAACTCTCTCAATTTTCATCAAATGAAAATAAATCCAATTAAATCTAAGAAATATAATTAATTGTAACATAATTAATTCTAATTAATTCTTATTTTTAATTCTAATCAATTTAATGATGAATGATTTTTTTTAAAAAAATTAATTATATTTCCCCCGTTAAGAATGTAATTAATTATTTTTTTGGATCAATCTTTGTCCATTGAACACGTGTACAGCAAAATATTAGCAATGAAATTTATTGTTTTAATTAATTATTGTTTAAATAATTATAGTTAATTTGTTATTTAATTTAATTATTTCTAAAAAAATTAATTATTTCCAAAATAATTTGCTTCATAGCCATAAATTTAAGAATTATATGAATCTAATTTGAAAAATATTTTATAATTAAAAAGATATCCTAAAATTTAAAAGATATAGATATAGATTCAATTAATTAAAAAATCGATTAATGTTACAACTGAATGATTAATTAAACAAAATTGACGTTGCTTGTTTCTTTTTATTTTTATGTAATCATTAAATGAATTTTAAATTTTTTATTCCACCAAAATTAAATATTAGCGAAATCGCTAATTTTAATTAATTTTTATTTATTAGCTAATTATTATTTTTATAAATAATAAATTCTTTCTAAAATTTATTAAAGGGTCCAAGCTAAGTTTTAAATTTTCATGTTACATATTTATTTTAATTTTATGTAAAAATTTAATGAATTGTAATTTTTCATCACACAACAATTAAATCTTACAGAAATTGGTAATTTTAATTAATTTTCGTTCCTTAGCTAATTATTTATGAAAATGATTGATTGTTTATGAAATTAATTATTGGGTCCAACCTAATTTTTAAATTTTTTAGTACAAATTGGGAATCGTAGTGGTGGGATTTTGTCTCAAACTCGGGCCAATTGCCAGTAAGTTTCTTTTTATTTTTGTATAAAACTTTAATGAATCGTAATTTTGTATCGCAAAAAAATTGAATCTTTGTTTTAATTAATTTTTGTTTCTTACCTAGTTATTCATAAATTAATTAATTATTTCTAAAATTAAGTAACGTGTCTAGTCTTATTTTTTGATTTTAATGTTAAACCTTTATTTGAATTTTTGTGTAAAAATTTAATCAATGGTAATTTTGTATGGCATAAAAAATAAATCTTAGTGGAAATTGTTAATTCTAAATAATTTTATTTTTTAAATATGAAAATCTGATAAAATGATCAGTCAAAAATTCGTTCTAATTCCTAGAATACCCTTATATTGTTCAATACATAAACTTATAAATTGAAGATTTGAAAGGAAAAAAATTTGAAATTTACTGATTCAAAATAAAATTGAAATTTATCACAAATATATAATATTTTTTGATTTTTTGTAATTACACGAGAAATTGTACTTAAGTACTATATCAATATATAAATTATTATTCTGGCAAATTAAATATTTATTAGGAAAAAAATTATTTAGTTTTAAACATAAAATAAAGCTAGCTTTACCATATATTCTCGAGATAAACAAATTGAAACATTATTTTTCATTTAATTTATTTTCAAAGTAAATCAAATATGGAATAGAATTAAAAGTTAAAACAATTTATACATCTCATTATATTTGAATTTTGCGCACAAATATCAATTAAATGTCTTTAAAATTATCAATTTATATTTAGGTTGGACACTAATTTATATATTTGTGGTAAATTTTAATTTTTAAAAAATAAAAATTTATATATTAATAGTATGCTTATTTTAAAGCTCTCATCAAATCGAGTAAAATAGAATTACAAATTTTTTTTATATGTAGAAAATGAAAAAAAAGAAGAGAAAATGATAGAGAGGGTATTTAGATATTATGAGATTGGGTAAAGTATTGTAAAAATAATGAAATAAAATCTATATACATTAATATTAATATATTATGGAGGGGAAAAATAAATAAAGTTGGATATGGATTAGAAAATAAAAATTAAAAAATAAAAAGAGAGTTTTTTTGAATGGGAAGACGGATTTAAGACAAAAAAATATAATAAGAAAAAATCATTATTTCTATATATATATATATGTATATATATTATTCTATATATGAATAGAATATTATATTAGGCAAATTTAATAGGCGGGAAAATTTGAGGATGCATTTAGGCGGGAAAAAAGGCTCTTTTTATATATATATAGATTACGTCGATTTATTAAAACACTAAAAATTTTGTTGCTTCCCACTCAAAAAAGGAAAAGGAAAAAAAAAAAAAAATAGAGAGAAAAAAATAAAAAATAAAAAACCGTATTAACTCACTTTTGGGGGTGAGGCTAAATACACCAAACCCTTTACTTTATACACCCATATTTTTGAATATTCCAAATCTACCCCGCCCTCTCGTCTAACTAAAAAAAAAAAAAAAAAAAAGGTTCGCCGGCATGAAAACGAACACCGAAAGGGTGTTCGCCATAGATGGCCCCATGTGGGGCGTCGCCCAGTTTTGGGCGAACACCCACATGGGGTGTTCGCCCCGTTTATGGCGAACACCCCGTTATTTTAAAAATAATTTAAAAAATTATCGATTAAAAAATTTTGTTATTATTTTTTGTTCATATTTTTTGTAATCATTCAAAGATTTTTTAATAATTATATTCAATGGAATAAAATTAATTACTGTATCATCAAGAAAATTCGAAATTCATAGTTAATTGTAAAAAATTATACTAACCGGATGGTATTATTGTATCATAAAAAAATTTCGAAATTTATTATCATTATCAAAGTAATTATAAAAAATTTAAAAGAAATTTCAAAATTACTTGTCAAAATAGTTATAAAAAATTATAGTAAAAATATATCTACTAATAAAATATTAGATAAAAATTCTTTTTTTTCTTCAATTTTTTTTTTAGTCTTGTTCGTTGCATTCACAGCGAACAAATTTTTGCTTGTTCGTTGTGAATGCAAATAACAAGTTAGAATGTTCATTGCATTTGCAGCGAAACGAAAAAAAAAAAAAAAGAAGGGAATATGGGTGCACTTAGCATGGGCAACTTAGTCTTTTAATTTTAATTTTTTTTTAGTTTAATGGGTGTATTTAGTAAAGGGGTAGGTGCATTTAGTGCCACCCTTTTAAAAAATGTCCTATAGTGTGGTAGTTTCTTTTTTATTTTTTATTTTTTATTTTTTTGGGGTGCTGGGTGGGGGAACATTACCCGATGACTTTCTCTTGAAGAAATACCCTTTCTGTTTTTCTCCTAACTAAGATTGCGAGATACATATGTTAGTGATTATCCTAAACGCGATTTACAATTAAATTTTATTTTTAAATTCAGAAAATGAAACTTTTAATAAAACGACTTCATATTATATGGGAGATATATAAAAGTCAAGTTTGTACAGAGAAGGAAATATTAGAAGAAATTTGTGATTATCCAAGCGTGATTTTACAATTAAATTTTATTTTTTTAATTCATAAAAATAAAACTTTTGGCGGGAAAATGATCTCATTTTATTAATATATATATATATATATATATATATATATATATATATATATATTTTCTAACTTCATTTTCCCCTGCAAAATATAGCAGCTTTGTTTTCCGCGTGCAAATGTCGACATAATTCCAATGGAGTTATACAGAGGGACATTATTGACCGTTTCGAACACACTTGTTTAACTCACACCTCAATCCTTCGTCTTTCTTTGTCTTACCGTCGCCGGGGTATCAAAATTCCACAATTCTCGCCGAGAATGAGGCGGCCGGTGAATTCGGCGAAGCTCAACTTCAACGTCGAGACCAAGAAGATCGACGTTGATAATCGAATCTCTCTCCGGAATTACTATCGCATCGCCGACAATCTCCTTAAGCAGGTCCGTAAACGAAACTCCCGTTTCTAATTGAAAAGGTCGGACCTTTCTTTTCTTTTCTTTTTTCCTTTTTCCTGGATTGTTTCGATCAATGATCATAATGCTTTCGTTTAAGTGGTAGAAAGTGAAAAGATGGCATATTGATTTTATCCTTTCAATTAAATAGGGTTTTGGTTGTATCTCTATATATACACTAAAAAAATACTAAAATCCTTTGTTTATTTATTTTCTTTTTGCTAGTATCGTTTGCTTTCAAATTGGTTAGCATTATCTGATGTTCTGAATTGTACCCACTTCGATGCTATTGAAAACCAATTTTTGGTTTACTTTTATTGCCAAGATTGAGCCCTTTTTATTGGCAGGCGAATATTTATAGGGAGGAGAACAATCTAACAGACTTGTACGTGATGCTGCTCAGATACTCAAGGTAATCGCCTGTGGATGCTATCAATTCACTGCTTATTTGATTTATAAATTTCTTATATTTTACTAATGCTGTGGAAAATAAATTGAATTTGAGCAGTTTGGTGGTGGAAACTATACCTCACCATCGAGATTATCATGCTTTGTGTCAAAAAGAAAGATCATTTGCCAAAAAGGTAAGTGCAGTGTAGCAATATCCTTGTGATTTTCCTGTGGGTTCTGTTAATTGTTGGTTGATTGCCTTGTTTCCTTGTGTTGCAGAAATTGTTAGCTGTGTTAGATGAGCTTGAAGCTTTGAAGCCACTAGTGCGCCAACTAGATCAACTGGATAATGCTAACACCACATCTCAGACGCATCAGATTGATGGCCAAAAACATGTTCCTCATTCATCCACAGTGCCTTCATTGCTGGCATCGAATAATACATCTTTCTTAAGCTATGATAATAAACAGGTATTGAATATTGCTATATTTGCTTCTGCATGAGTACTCAATGCAAATTATCATGAGGGCGCATAATCAACTACAAAACGAGCATTTGCAATGTATTTTTATTTTTCTTCCTTCCACTGCATTTTTCTTTATATTTTCCTTCCAAAACTAAGTGTCCTATACCATAATAGGTCATTCTGACTTGCTGGGTAGTATATCATGCATTACTCTATCCAGTCATAAATTGATCCATGGCTTGACCCGGCATGAAATATCTAGATTGGTGTTAGGAAGATGTTGGTTTTGTATCTGAGAGTGAGAGGTCAAGTTGATCTTGCTAACTTCTGAGTTTCAAGTGTGATGAGTTCGATTACTTGAATGAGGATACAAGTTTGTACCCAAAGGCAAAAAGAATGAAAGAAGACATAGCAGTGTTTATACTAGGGATTAGGGATGGTGATATATTTGACATTTCTTGTGGAGGAAATGAAGGGAACCAGTATATTAATTTAGGATGAGAATTGGCTTTCTAGGTTGAAAGGTTTTAGTTGATGCGACAACAAAAGTTATTTTACTTGTTGCAGTTCACTTAATTTGCATTTAGAAGTAACATTTTCAATTAGAAGACCTTTAGCGGCTCCATTATGGTGTGTGTTTATAAGGGTTTTTTTGGTAGACAATTAAAAAGCCCTCATTCTGCTTTTACTTTTTAGTTACATCTTCTGTCTTGCCTCTTAACTGGAGCATATTCTTGTCTAAACTTGTTTAACTTTTCAACGTCTAACTCTTACCTTAATATCTTCTGTGCAGTTGTTGCCAGTCACTGCATCTTCTTCACTGAAGCAGAGTAATGGGTATACTCAAGTTTCTTCATCATATTCCGTTGACACTCCATTTCAGAAGCTGTGAGTATGCGTAATAATGACATTCCTGTTATAGACGTTCAATTCTGTTACAGTCGGATGTGTTATTCTATAGCCCCTGTAATTTGTAGAGGAGTTGCATAACTACTTGTGCTCAATGGGGAATGAGAAGATAGTTTCTATTTTTGATCATGTTATTTGTATGTGTCACGTGATATGAAAGTGCCAACACAACACCCTGGTATTTTGAGCACTAGTTTTATTAGACCATGTACGTAATCTCTATGCATTCATGTTATTGATTAAAAAGCTTGCTTAACTATTATCAATTTACACATTGTGCTGGTTTTTAGAGTTGAAATGTCCTCTGTGATCATTTGAGTTTTGTGTTGCATTATGAATCATGAGTTTATGATCTTTCTCACATTGTCTATATAGTTTTCTAATTATTTCTTCAAATTTCTCTCTGTTGAATACCTCCCAAACAATCAATATAAACTGGTGGTGCTATTAATTATGTAATGATTTAAATAATAACATAATCTAACCTTTGGATCATGCAAACCTTAGTTATTAGATCTTTCAAAGAAATAGAGAAACAGACAGAAATGTGAACTGGGGCTGCTGGAGATTGCTGTCATGTTATGAATTTTTATTTTTTCATTGTTCTTTCATCCACTGTCATTTCTTGATCACATCTTTTGCTAGAGTAGACATTAAAATATTTGCGGGTGCTTTGTTTTATCCATATGTCTGTTTGAGAAAGCATGACGTGGAAATGGTGCTATTTATTTGTGAAGGTGGCACAGCGTCCTACTTATTGTTTGTTATTTGGTTAATTTTTGAATATAGCATTTTACTTGCACATTACACTAACTTTGCACTAGGGCTCTTTGATGAAGTCAAATTTGACGAGCCAGGGTGGCAAGGCATTTAAGCCCACTCTCTGGATATGCCCATAATTGTGGGTGAAATTGCATTAGGTCCTTATGTTACGGGTGTGTTTGATATAGAGATTGAAAAAATGATTTTTGGATGTATGGTTGAGAAGTAATCAAAATATATTAAAAAGTATGAAAAAATTTTGTCAGATCAAAGGTAATGTAATGAGTGGTTGGAAATGATAAGAGAGAAAAATGGTGTTTTGTTGAAGCATGTATCATACAAGCTCTAAGTCCTTAGCCAATCCAGTTTCAGTGACTTGCACACACTAACATATTCTGGTAACCATGCAGATCTCTTGGTGTACCTCTTCCAAAACAGGAAACATTATCCAGGCATTCGTTTTTAGGCCCACATGGTCTTCGTGGTCAGTGGCAGGGGCCTACTGCTGAAAAAAGGGTGAATGGACTAGGCTTTCTTTTCTTCTTTTGATCCATTATTTCCTATTTAAGGAAGTCATATCTTTGCACTGCACTTTATTTTTTGTGTTGACATCTATATTTCTTTTCAATTTTAATTTCGTTTATGTAGGTTAACTATCCAACCAATATCGCCCAGGACTTCAATGAAATTTCAAGGTGAGAATCTTATCATGCTTAAATGATTGCTATCATTTGATTTTTCTTGTGATTCAATGCTTTAATCGTTTTGGGATTTAAGTAATTGCTACTTTTCTGTTTAGAACTGTGATGACATTGTAGTGCCTTACCGGAAGAGTGATAGCCATTTTAACATGGCACACCATAATAAATTAAAGTGTGAAAACTTTGATGGGTCGTGTGTGTAACAGTTTCTTAATGCATATAGTGTATGCCCTTACTTTTGCTGGTTTATTGAGTGTTAACACTTCAATATTGTCACTATCTTATAGCCTGAATCAGGTTGGGCAATATGAACCCTTGGCATCAAAAGATAACAATTCAGATTTGGAAAAGTCAACTATGGAGTCTGTTCTATCTTTAGATGACGGTAGATGGCTAAATCCTTCTGAAGAACGTCATGCCTTAGCCGAGGAAATGATGAATGAGAGCTATCAGTTGGGGAATATCAGGCAGCCTTCTCCACCTCCTGTTCTTGGGCAAGTGCAGCCAGAGCTTTTTCCTATTTCTCCATCAAGAGTTGCTGATCCAAGGCCTGGACCACCACCTTCTCAGGATCAGTTGCCCAATTCCAATTCCTACCAAGATCTTCACATTGTGAGTCTGTTGTCTTGATTCTTGACTTGAACTATCAGATGATAAATCAGTATTCCTTGAGAAATTTTATAACATGCATTTTTCATTATTTTTAAGAATCATGCCTTAGGTTCACCTGCTTTGCTTAATGTGACGAGCTTTGCTTATGTTGCAGCCAGTGAAGATGATGGAAGATTTTCTGAGGTTGGCACGAGAAAATACTAAAAAAAACTTGGAAACTTGTGGAGTGCTTGCTGGTTCACTAGTAAGAATCCAGTTCTCTTTTATTTGTTTTAACGAAGAATGAAGATTTATTTTAAGAACTTATGATGCATATTATTATATAAATTTTATATTTGACTTAATTTGCAGCGAAACAGAGTATTTCATATTACTACGCTCATAATTCCAAAGCAGGAGTCAACTTCAGATTCGGTAATACTATTCAAGCTATACATAAGCTGGAACTCTCTAATATCCATGCTCCCCTATACATTAACACCAAATGAAAAACAATTAGGTTCATCTGCAGTCCTCTTCAGTCATTTATTTTTTTCTCAGGTTTTTGGAGGATTTACCTCTTGCACTATTTGTTTCGAAAGTAGTTTAAATCCCGAAACTTCAATATAGATATTCATTTATAAAGAAGGAAAATTTGCATTTTTTTGAGGATAAATTCAATCTTAACAGCATGGATGAATAATTGAATATTATCACCTGGGCTATGCTAATTATTTGGACATGGTCCACAAAGAAAACATTTTTGGTCAGTCCTCTCTCCATTTAATGAAATTAGCAATTAATTTCTATATTTGGAGATCATTTTCTTCGACAGCACTACTTTTTTGTGTGTGCATGTGTGTTGCTTCGACAAGACTACTTTTGATTGTAATGACAACTCTAATCTGATTGATTGTTTATTTGATTAATGTTCAGTGTCAGACATTGAATGAAGAAGAAATTTTTGAGATTCAAGACAAGCGTTCCCTTTTCCAACTGGGGTGGATTCACGTAAGACTTAAGACCAACTTTTGGCACCATTTACAATTATTTCCGCTCTCACAATCACACTGTCATCTATCTTCATCATCAAGGAGATCTTTTTTTCTTATGTCAATCCATTGGCTGTCAAAAGTAAAAATACTACAATATTCTGTATGCATCTTGTTTCTTCTTCTTTTACTTTTTAAAATTTTGCCGACTTTTAGTGATTGGTAGTTATATTATTCTGATGCTTTGCACCTTTGAATATGTGCAGTTGTTGCAATATTTCATCTTTATTTGAGATGATTGGACAATCCATTGAACATGTTCAATATCTGTGGTCGGTAGTTTGTGATCCAAGCCTCCCTTCCATAAAGAGGCTTTTAATTTTTATCTTTTGTGGTGGAGTTTCCATTAACAATTTATTTATTTATTTTTGCAATATGCTGGTGTTTTTATCTTAGATTCATTTGTTAAGTTGTTTCATAGTAATTTTTTAGAACGTCACTGCCTATATAAATTTCGGTCTATTTTGAGTCATAATAGTGGTTTAAGATGACAAAGATGAGTATCTCATATTCTCAGGAACGTCTTAATTTTTTCTTAAATCTGTCTATTTGTTTTTCTTTTTCACGAATTTATCTTGATTTTGCAGACACATCCGACGCAGACGTGTTTCATGTCTTCAGTTGATTTGCACACTCATTACTCATATCAGGTAATAAGGAATGTGATGTATTTTCTTATAGTAGCATTCTACCATTATATGGGAAGGGAAATGGATAGTTTACCACTCTTTATCAGAACGAGTTAGGAGAGGTAAAGGGCCAATATCTAGCACGAAACAATTCACCAGAACTAATTGTTCTGTCCCTAGTCTCTCTCTCATTCCCTAATCAGCACATCTTCCTATGTTTTGTGCTTCTTTGGTTCAGATTTTTAAGAAACCGTTATTCTTCAAAAGCATTGTCAACCACACTTATAAATTGCTGCGACCATTCTTCGTACTTACTAAAAATTTTCTCTACTTTTTAAAACCACGCATTCAAAATCATTTTTCAAAAATCTCCATGAAATAAACACTTCATTATAAGTGGTTGATGTATATCAGGTAGTTTTTGGTTTCAAACTGTTTCTTTTGATCCATATGATATAAATAAATTATTGTGCCTTTTAATAATTTTTGAAATTTGAAATTTATTCGAAGTGGCGTTTTGGAGTATTTTGTTGTAGTAGAACTTTCAGTAAAACTAAATCAAATTTAGGAATACATCTACTAAAAATTAAAACAAGCACGGCTTTTGGGGGTATAGGGACAATGTTGAACCTAAGACATTAGGTAAGACCACATTCACTTAATATAAGCTGAAAATGTCAAAGTTCTGGAAAATGGTAAAAAATAAACATAACCACAATAATGAGCTGAAAATGTGAGAGTGGCACTGTGATATTGTGCCATTTTCAATGATGACATTTTTTTTAGGAGTTTGCATTGTAGAACCTACATGTGTTTCTCTGAAGGATTTTGAGTATGCAATAGCCTCGCCAAAGAGGGGCTTAAATGGGATCAATGTAACTGACTGGAAAATGAAGTTGGACAAACTGAAACCTTTAATTAACTCAAATATTTCTTTTGCTGGATTACTCCTCTGGCTTCCTGTTCTACATACTTTGTTGTCTTGTAATCTAAAGAAAGGTTATCTTGGTTTGTTCCAGGTCATGTTACCAGAAGCAATTGCCATCGTAATGGCTCCAACTGACACATCCAGGTAGAGTTGGATATTTACTAAGGCCTTGTTCTATATACCAACTAATTCAAAAACTTCAATCTACTTTTTCTCTTTTATCCTTTTCCACCACTCAAATATTGATTTGACAATTTATTTACATTTTTTAATGCACCTTCACTAAAATTTTAACCACTCATTATACACGAAATTCGAGTAAATCCAAAATTTTGAATTACAAGTTGTATAGAACAAGGCCTAATTGTACAACCTTGGTTTGATTAGAGAGTTAGAGTTCAAATCCTTGAAATGATTATGTTATTTGGACCTGATATGTTCAGCGTTCTTTGAAAAAAAAAAAAAAAAAGGTTGTTGTTTGTTAGTGCCCTCTGGTATGAATGAGGAACTCGTTGTCCTATTGATGAGTCTTCCTCAAAATTTCACGTTGCATGATGGTGACAATACGCAAGTATTCCCTATCACAGTTTTTGTTTTATCTTTCAATTTCTTTCGTGGAAGGTACTGCATCGTGTTATGATGTGTTGCGTGTTACATTTTCTTACACAACATTGTTTTGTTGGATGGACTTTAGCTCATAACTTAGCACTCAAATTATCTCTCTTTTGTTGAATTTGTTTAATTTTGTTTTTTTTATGTTTATTTTTAAGTTCAATATGATTCCTTGGAAGGATGTTATGTTCTTCTAGAGATTCTATAATCCCCCATATTCAGCCTAATTAAAGTTTCTCTCAGTGCTACCTACTTGTTAATATGTAGTTTTTGTTTATTGCAGTCCTCATGGGATATTTCATCTATCGGATCCTACTGGTGTTTCTGTTATTCGAAACTGTCAACAGCGTGGTTTCCATCCTCACGAGGAGCCTGAGGATGGAAGTCCTATATACGAACATTGTTCTCATGTTTATATGAACCCCAAGTTGATGTTTGATGTGATAGATCTTCGGTGAGTTTGCATCTTTCGGGAAGGTATTCTTAAAGAAGCAAATATTTGTTGAAACGGAAAATGCAGAGAGAGGTTAAAACATTTTTCCTGCCAGTCTCTTTTATGGGGTTATGTGAATAGATGGTGACTAAAAAAAAATGTAACACTACGATTAATTACAGGGTTAGTTGTAAAATCTTTTGGTTGATTAATTTGAAATAAGAGCGTTTTTCTTTTTTTTTTTTTTTTTTTTTCTCCCTCAAACACATGTTTCCTTCAATCTTTTGTGCGACACTTAAAGATTGATCATCGTGGGCTGCAGCACGTACCCATCTAGCAAGGATTTATCATCCTCCTCCTTTTTTGGGTTTTGGGGGGGAATGAAAAAGAACCACCATGCCTCGTATGCAAGAAGTTATTATTATAATTTAATTTAATGTGCGGCTTAAATACTAGATAAAAGAAACATTAATAAATGCTTAAACCATATACCATAAACAATGTCAATAATACCCAGCTTTTCTAATCTGGAATTCAAATAACATGAAAATCATTATCTTATACATTTGTCATGGACATAGAATAAACGCAAAGAAAGTAAATTACGGAAAAGAAAAAGAAGAGAAAAGCATGCAGGCATATATACAAGCTATTGGTGTTCCTATTCAGCTGCTTCAACCATTCCCAAGCAATTCGTTATTTTTGGGCCGGGTATGATGAATACGAGAAGTTGATGAAACTAGCGTTGTTATGCAATGTGGTTAATGTTAATAGCCGTGGACAATGGAAGAACATTTGTTCTTGACCCAATGGAAGTTGTTCCTTATAGACTCCTTCGACGGTATTAGCATTGTAACCCATAACCCCAAGTCTTCTCTTCATTGCTGCATTGCTGAGTCACTAAGCAGATATCGTGTAGGACGGGGATGGTGAGGGGAGTCTTGTGCTGCGCGGATCATCTGATGCATATGGGGTGGGGTGGGGTGGGGGGTGGTGGTTTCGAATTTTGAGCTTCAGTTGTGGTGGTGTGTTTCTTATCCATCTCTCTTTCTTTCGAGGAGGAATATGGTAGATGGATGAACGGGAGATAATAGAGGAGAAACCAAAAAATGAATGGTAAAAATTGGGACAATTGAAAGTGGACAAGTTTTGACTCGGAGGTAAATGGCAATTACTATATATGATTATGACCATCGGTTGAAATATTTTGGGCTATTGGATAGGATGGGATAGGATTGGAGGGACCACTGCCTATGAAAGTGGAGGGGACAACCTTAAATTCCTCGACTCCTAAAGTAGGATCTGTATTGAAGCAAGCAAAATTAATCAGTATTATTATTATTATTAGGAGTAAAAATGTAGGCCTTTTAACCTCATGAGTTGGATTGTGATTGAATGTATTTGAGACGAGGGGTTGAAACAGACCTATTTTTGGCAAGACATTAATTACATTGATCTGATCTAGTAAATTTCTAGATGAGCCTCTCGAATATAGACATTGTACGAATTGGAGAAACAGAGAAATGAAAATTGGAGGGGAGGGGGCCGGGTTTAATTTTCTTTCATGGCAATTAATTAAGGCAAAAAGTGAATTTATTATAAGTTCCTCTCCGGTCCTAAAAGAAGTAACAATAATTAAAATCCTACAATGATCACACCGATATTAACTCCAAATTAATAATGCAATCAGTCAAAGATGGAGATCGACATCAACTCCATCACACGTATCAGCTGTCAAGCTTGTTGATCTAGAAGTTCCTCTATTATCCCAACCACTGCCGATGGCCAGCTGGCGTGGCCGTTCAATTTGAAAACCACCACCACTGCCTCCAGGGTACCTCATGGGAACTCCTGATAAAACTTGAGGAGGTACATGTACACAATTTTCACCTGGTGCATGAAACCTTCCGCTGTGTGCACTCATAGGTGGCCCTGGACTAATCAACACCCCTGATTGAGCCGCATGTGGATTGATTATTGGGACAGTAACTCCTAACCGTCGATGATGATCGTAGTGGATCCTCTTTGCCCTTTGCCGTTCCTTCTTGTGCGCATTCTGGTGACCACCTAATGCCTGAGAATTGGAGAACTTTCTATGGCAATGTTGGCATTCAAATCTTTTATTGTCTGCATCGTGTTGTTGCATTGTACCCATGGGAGTGCATTGAGTCACTGAGAAACCAAATAGCTTCATCACTGATGATGATGACGAAGTAGCATGGAGATCAAGATTCTGATCAGATGACGACGATGAGCTCCAGTTCTCTTCCATTTAGTGCTATCGTTTATTGAGTACATTTGTCAGCTGATATTTGAGTTGACATATTTATAAACCATGGGGAGAAAAGAAAAAGAAAAAGAAAAAGAAATTATTGAGTGTAGATTGGGACCGCCGTAGATGGAAAAAGCAAGCACAATATTTTGTAAAGTAGTAGTGCTAATGGATGATGCTCCCTACTGTAGGATAATTTGTAACTGTGAAACAATTAAGGTCCAAAAGACTCACTAGCTAGCTAGTTATCATTGACATGTTTGACAAGGTTTGATTATTAATATATACGTACTATGAACACTAGCTAGACGAGAATATTAATAATGTTTATATTTATATTTAATTTGATGAACTGAGGCTTTTCTTAATTTCCCAGGTATTATTATATTGATTTGCGCTTTTAGTTTTGCATATGTAAGCATCTGCAGTGTGGATGCGAGTTTAATTTTATGTATGATCACAATCAATGGTGCACTCACAGTTTCAATCAGACAGCATATATTATGTGTTTAATTGGCCCCCTTCATGTCTAGAGATGATGATGACAACATCTTGTGTGAAATCTACCTCCGAACCAAGCTTTATCTCAATCTTATCTTATGATGGAGTTACCTCACCCAGCGTCATTTGCACGCATGCATATATCTATCTTATGTAAGTGCTAGGTACATGTAAACATCAACCAACCGTACACAAGATGTAGATGTTCGATCTCTTCGATATATATATATATAGTTATTACGTGGATGCACAAGATAAATCTTAAGACATGTATGATCTTAATTAATTAAGGGCATTGGACTAATGGGTTAAACAACTTTTCCATATGTATGAAACCTCAAATCCTAGCAAGGAGGGACTATAAGGGTGATTGAGAATGGATTATAATGGTTTTTAAAGGTTTTTTTTTTTTTTTAAAAAGCTGGTTTTTAAAGGTTTTTAATGTAAAAGAGGAGAGAGAATGAGTGGAGTTGAGTGGTTGAGATTTGTGGATGTGATGAGATATGTGGATGTGATTGATTTATGAGAGAAAAAGTTGAAAAAAATGGAAAAATTTGGAAAAATTTATTTCCAATCAGGCCTTATATATATTTCGTACAATTGATGTTGTCATTTTCATGAACTATAAATATTATATGGTATCTCATGCTTAAGAGTAGATGAGTGTTTAAAGCATTTGCACTAATATTATTTATAATAATTATGAACATGAGATCTGTTGTTGATCAAGTGCTGGGCTGGGTGGATGACATTGTTGTACGTACTGGGATATATTTGCATGTGATTGGTGGTCAGGCAAATATGAACACTATCTAGCATATATGGCCAATGGCAAGTACAAGCTTGAGATAAAAAGAGAAAAAAAAAAAAAAAAAAAAAAAGAAAGGATCATCTCTTCCATCCATTGGTTGCTGCAATGCAAACTGTTGATGTTAGTTTGTTTTTCAAGTACAAATAATTAATTCTAACATCTTTTTGTTATCCAATAATAAATATATAATATGATATAATGTACACACCCCTTTAATTTGGCCTTTTAGCTTTTGAGATATGAGTGTGCGTACAGATGTTTTCCCACTAAACTTTGATTCGTAATATATGGTATAGCATCAAATGACACTTTTTCCTTTCTCGATAAGCATATATGACATGGATGATAGAGAGAGATGTCGACAAGAAGACATTTCTTGCTTCAATAAGACACAACAGGGCAGTGGTGGTGAAGGCCTAATCCGAGGAATGGGCAGAGCGGATGTGACCCCAAGGTTGACGAAACACCACCACCACCACCATTCGCTAAGTGCTTTCAACTCTCTATCGTTATTCCCCTTTTCTCGAGTACTATCTTTGAACTCTACAACCAAATTGGATTTTTAGGATAACAAATAGTATCTAACTCAGATTTTTTGGGATTTTGCCTTTTTTTGTCCATCAGTATCATCAATCCCCTATTTTCATTTTTACCAGTTAAGTTAGCTACCTACCTACGTACGTCCATATATATCACATCTTCTTCCCGGCCTCATATATATATGTTTTTCAAAAGTTTAACTGAGCAGTGGATGGAAATTAACTGCTGTAACTAAGTAGATATTCCATACTTCGTCTAGATCTTAGATATGGATTTGTATCTTGTAGAGAGTTGAGTGACAGGAGTAGATATGAGAATCAAAAGAGTTGGTCCACTTAATTAAACCTACCTCCCGTCAGTGTCAGTGTGTAAGTCTTTGACAGCCCAAGAAATGCACTTTAATAAGTTTATGGTAATTGATGACATGTAGATGTTGCATCTAAGTGTCGACCAACCATAACGATGTACGTCGGATTGGCTCTGTTCCCCACTGTGGGGAACAGAAGCCAAATCCCACGCCGATGTGGCGCCACCACGTCGGCACATAAAATTTTTTTTTTTAAAAAAAATTTTTTAAATTTTTTTTTGAAATCTACGTTAATTTAGATGAATAATACATAACTGTCCCCTGATGGCGTGGGGGGTCTCACCCGACCTCCAAATTTTTTTTTTCCCCGACTGTGGGTACCGTAAGGTACCCACAGTGGGTACCAGAGCCTTACTCCGATGTACGTACTCCACTTTCTTTTCAAATCCATCCTACAAATATATAATCAGCAGCTTAATTTTTACTATTATTTATGCAAACAAGCTAAGCTAGCATTATAAAATTTTATGGACCAACTACTTCTAACTCGATCTCTCATTAGCCTCATAATTAATATGCATCAGCCACCTGTAAGCATAGCTACTTAGGCGACGCATCGAGTTTCAAAATTTACATAATTATAATGAATAAACGTACGTTGATATTTTGTACACGTACGAAATCAAATAAAAAGAATAACACACACACACACAGTCGACTTGAACGGGGCCCTTAATTGTCTCTTGATGTTCCTGCATGATTAAATTGTGTGTGCATTAGGATTTGGATGATATATATTATGCCTTTGTGTGTGACCTCCCACGTTTTCTTGTTTGCACTTTGTTACATGTTGGGATAAACCTCACATGATTTTCATCCAATAATAATAATTTGCCCATTAGCCCATTAATTACAATTAATTACCTAAACTAATAAGTTACTCAAACCACCCAATAATAAAGCGGAATTAATTATATTAGGAATGTCCCAAACTTGAGCACTTTACTGAAGTAAGTAAGCTTAATCATTGAAGAAGACTATATGAAAGCACCTGTTTAGACTTTGTTGCGTGCTGCTCCCTAATTATCATTATCATATAATAATTAAAATTATATATGCCACTTGGGTTTTTGCCATTTTCGGTCACAACAATTTCGTCCTCTCAAGTCTCAATCTCTTGTCCAATGCTTGTCTTGGCCAATCAAATAAACTGTTTATAATGGCTTAGTGACATTCTTTTGGCAACTATTCCCAGAGATCTTGCATAGAAACTACAATATATTTCTCGCTTTGACAACTAAAATGAACAATGTATATCGTACTTTTGCTTGTATCCTCTTTTTTCCCCCCCTTCCAGTTTCTCAGATATCAAAAATGAACAACTATTCCCAGAGGAAGCCTTTATATATAGGGGAGGGCATCGGTTTGGGTGGGTTTTGCGCCCAATCCAAAACCGACCCACTCATTTTCGGTTTGGAGACTTTCAAACCAAGGGTGGACCGAAACTCGCCTAATAAACTCGGTTCGGTCGGTTTATTTGGTTTTTTTATTTTATTTTATTTTTATTTTTATTTTTATTTTTTAACCGATCGAACCAATTTGACATAAAGACCAAACCGAACCGACCCAACCCGAGTTGTTCGATTTGGTCGGTTTCGATGTCCACCCCTATTTATATGGTTAACAATCCCACGTTGATAAGATTCACTTCTGTGTGTCCTGTAACTTACTATATATAACTTGTTTCAAAATCATTTTCTCTAACATGATTTCTAACCACTCACTTATTTTAAAAATTTATTATATAAATCCTTAATTTACTTTCAACTCCATATTCAAAAGTGAATTCTTCTGTAAATGTGTAACAAACAAAGCATGATGTATTATTCCAAGTCTTACCCAGGGCTGCCAAAAACAAAAAAAAAAAAAAAAACTGTGAAACAGCAAACCAAACCGCAATCGTTGGTTTAAAACTGTTGGTTGGGTTCCACGCAGAACCGCAGAAAATTTTCAAGTAAAACTGAACCAATTTGTTTCAAAATGGTTCAATTTATATTTCAAATTTTAAAAACCATTCAAACCAAACCAAACTGCTTTTCATTATTATATTTTGAATTTTTTAGTTTTATTTAATTACTAATTTTACACATTTAAAAATTTTAAGTTTATTTATTTCCAACCTAATACCTAAGTTATATACTAAATCATATATTAAAACATTTATTTCAAACATGAGATGTATGTCATTTACTAATTCATTTTTATTGTAAACAGTTTATTCATTTCGAATATTGTAGTTTGTTCAGACTTGAGATCTTGCTTGTAGATGGTTGCCTCAGGCTTAGGCTCATAACGATGTAATACAACATCACATTTTGGTGCAAGATCATTATTAATGTCATATATGTAGTTTTTTGTTATTAAAGTAATTATCAATACAATTCTTGTGATTTTCGGAGCCTTGAGCTAAATGCTATAAAATGCACCCTTTTAAAACGTAATAATTATTAAAATTTATAAGTGTTTTACGAAAATTAATAGTTAACTAAAAATAGTACAAAAAAAGAAAAATGAAAATAAAAAAATCCTTATCATGCTACATTTCACATTATAACCTAATAACAATGCCAAAATTTAATATTTGTTATTTTGATCCAGAAGGAAAAATATTAATCAAATTTTCAATAATTTAGTTTTTTTATTAACCAATACAACCCACAATTCTAAAATGAAATTTTAAAATTCATAAAGTATTATTTGATCTCGGTAGTCCATATATGATATTGTTAATATGTATAAAACTCATATTTTTGTTGTTAAATAATTGCCGTGAAGTTTATATGGTCTATTTTAAATATTTTCCAGTATTTATTTTAGCAAAAGGTGGGAATAAAGATGGCGAGTCGAACCGAGTTTGATTATATGTTGATAAGGGAGTACGTTTACCATTAGGAAGAGCACTGTAATTGGTCATTTTTCAAAATCTTTTATAATTTATTTATGTTCCAAACCAACAAGATTCAATTACTGGGAATATATTTTGTGTGATAATATGAATTATGAAATTTAAAAATATTAGAAATTATACATGTATAGAACTAAAGGAACTATTTCAAATTTTATTCATATGTTTGAGCAAACTTTTTTAGATAATGCTAAATGATAAAGAATTATTATAATTTTATAGAATTTTCAGTACAAAAGTAAGAATAATAAATAAGGGTGTGTTTGATTGCAAACCCGAAAAATGGTTTGAAGAAAAACGTATTCCGGGTAAATGAATTCCGGGAAAAGGTTTTCTAGGGAAAATAGTAGTTGTAAGTGTTTGATTGGATTAATTTGAAAGTTGGAAAATGATGTTATTTTCGTTATTTTTATGTTTTTTTCATGAAATTTGATCATTTTCCTTATCTTTATGGTTAAAGTAAATTTTCCATTAAAAAAAAAAGAAAAAAATGGCCAAACTTTTCCCGGAAAACAAAAACCACCTCCCTCCCAGGGAAAAGTTTTCCTTCAAAATAAGGAAAAAAAAGGGAAATCGAGAAAAAGTTAGAAAATGTTTTCCAGGAAAAAAAGTGCAATCAAACAGCCACGGGTGGAAAAAAAACTGGAAAATGAGTTTGCCTGGAAAAAAAAGCATGAATCAAACACATCCTAATATGAAAAACTAGTTTTCACACCCATGCGTTACATGCGATTATGTAAGTTGAAATTTGTGGTAAAGATTTGTGAAAGATAAATTATTTGACACATAATTCACAGTTTGTTTATTTGATGGTAATATATCGTTTGATATAAAATGCACAGATATAGTAGTATATATTATTACAATTTTATTTAAAGTTGGGGTTATACTTTAAATAATGATTCTACTTTAAAGTTGGGGTTATTACAATCTTACAATCTCATTTTTACTATTTTTTATCCATTTTTTTTATCTTAAATCAATCATATCCACATATTTTATAAGACCCATATATACTACATAAATCTCCACCATTCAACTTCACTCATTCTCTCTCATCTTTTATAATAAAATCCATTAAAAATCATAAAAATTCAACCCCTATCACCCACTTAGCTATTGTCAATATGAGTGTCAAATGAATAATAAAGTGATTACAACCTAAAATGCGAATACAAAACCTTCTCCAATCCCTCATCATAGATCCCACATAGGAAAATTGTATTAATAATTACAAAGAAATCAAGACAATGGTTAATTAAAAATTAAAGAAATTGAAAACAAAATGAACACAATGTTCAATTGAAAAGTACATAAAATTCAAAAGAATCTCATAAACAACACCAATGATGACAATGAGGAAATATCATAAAAGAAATACTAATTATATATGTGCTTACATTCTAATAATAAGTGAGCACATAATCTATCTATATACACTACTATATATACTATTGAAAGTGTAGACAGGGTTGGAAAATGTTTTTTTTTTTTTTCATTTTTACCCTTACACATTAAGTTGAATTACATCTGTGTCATGGTTCCTTGAAATTATTAAACCACCATTTCAATTTTCCTTTTAAATTGTAATTATGTGAAATTTTTTATTGTTTTAATTTTGACACTAACATAAATTTTTTTTTTTTTTAAATTTCATCATTCTCTTTTAATTATTTCTGTTTTTTCATTGTTTTTATTCTTTTGTTTATTATTTAGTATCTTTCTTGTGAGACTTGAGAATAGTTACTAGGGACGGTACTTTTGTTTTTGAATTTTACATAGAAAAAAATACATAATTTAGTTGAATTAATTATGCTAAATTATTACAGGTTGTATCATAAGTCTGGTCCTAAATTAGTTTCAAATATATATGTGATGTCATTATTTAATAAAAAAATGGGGTTGATGGCGCGGAATAATTCTATCAAATGCTAACAAAATGAAATGGAGAGGTGCATAATTTTAAAACGGAAATCAACATAAGACACATCCTTAAGAATGATTTTTTATTTTTATAGAAATCTACTAATATCAATTCTTTCTTTAGGAGTTAAGTTGTGGTGAAGTTTGATTAATTATCATGCAATTGAGTTGTACACATAAATTCAAGTAGTATGTAATAATGAAGAGAAAAATATTTCACTATTATATATTTATTTGTAATTCAAATATAATAGAATGAAATAATTATATGATATAATATAATATTACCATATTATAAAATTACAATTTCAGTAAGTCGTATCAATAATAATAAATTAAAATATAGAAAAATGTACTCAATCCCAATTTATGTAACACCTCAAAATGTCAAACATTAACATGATACAACTATTAAGTAAAAATGATACTAGGGTGTTAGCATGAAGTGAAAAATACATTTTAATGTATTTTTTTCAAATTTCAAATTTGGTCAAACAAATCACATTCATATATATCTTCACTCATTAAATCTCCACCATCCAACTCCACTCATTCTCTCTCTTCCTACTCATAAAAATACATTAAAACTCATCCGCTAAAACTCATTTTATGTGCAAGCCCAATTTACGTGTCCAACGTTAGCAAGAATTTACTCAATCCATACAAAGGCCAACATGTTTTGGGGACCCACCCAGATCACACCCAAAATTACAATTGGTGGAACCCTAGAGACATTGTAGGCTGCCACTCGACCTCCAATGAATTTGATACCCGATGCTAAATAGTACCCTTCTTCAGACCATTTAAAATTTCACGTCTATCAATTGGATCACTCTTTTCGTGTTAACATAATCATCTTCTTCACACATGAAACCCTAAACTCCGATCACTTCAGTTTCGTATTTGGAGTACTATTAACCTATTTTGATGCATTGGCTCACAAAAAAGAAGCTGGACTCCTTAATAAAACTTTAGGGTGTGTTTGATACACGTTTTTTTTCCGGGAAAATCGGTTTTCCAGCTTTTTTTTTCCTTTCTTGGTTGTTTGATTGTCATTTTTTTCCTGGAAAATGTTTTCCAACTTTTCTCGAAATCCGCAATTTTCCTTGTTTTTTTTCCTTGGGGGGGAGGTAGTTTTTATTTTTCGGGAAAAGTTTGATACTTTTTTTCTTTTTTTTTTTAATGGAAAATTTAATTTAACCATAAAGATAAGGAAACTGATCAAATTTCATTAAAAAAAACTCAAAAATAAGGAAAATAACATCATTTTCCAATTTTCAAATTAATCCAATCAAACACCTACAACTACCATTTCCCTGGAAAATCTTTTCCCGGAATTCATTTACCCAGAAAATATTTTCCTTCTAACCATTTTCCGACTTTACAATCAAACGCACCCTTAGTTCGTAAAAATACATTTTCACCGTATACTTTCTCACTAAACAATTTACATAAAACTTGACTACAATCATATTAAATGTCAACTCACCTGATAGGTTGAGATATTGAAGTCCAAAACAAAAAGTTTCTGGAATTTTCAAAGTTAGCATACATATACATAATAGGCACAAAAGCTCTGAACGCGAATTATTCAAAATCCTTAAACTCAAATGAGAAATAAAGCCCCACATGTTGCATCTGAAACCGCCACATATTGTATTTAAAATTCAAACTTACATTGAGAAATAACTGCTTGCAAATTGCAATGCGCAAACCGCTTTCAGTAATATTCTTACTGCGGACAAATAAAAGTACCAGGACAGAAATATATAGATGTAGGAATTGACCTTGGTTAAAGGGTGACATAGAACAAAAGCAACAGAAACTCTGTCCTAATAACTGATTTGCAATTACTAATTGTTGATTAAAGTCTATTTTATATAATATATAGATAGATGTAGGAATCGAACTTGGTTGAAGGGTGACATAGAACAAAAGCTTTACAGCTAGTCACCATGCCACACATCAGGTTTGATATTATTTGCATCGTTTTGCTATATAATGTAAATTGTTACGTATGAAAAAATTAAAAAAATAGCTCCCTCCAATTTTGCCCCTAAGGCGACGGTCTTACTCGCCTCAAGAACAAAACCCGCTTTCGTAATTATATTGCATCTATGATCTAATTATAATTTTTTGTGTGGCTTTTTTAGAGTTTTCTATGCTAAATATTGTGTTTTATTTAACCATTCTATATCTATAATATATATAAAGTAGAGGTGCATGGTATTGTTGTTTTCTAATAGTGGTTTTAGGACATCTTTAACTTCTGTTTTAGGACAAAAAAGTTGTTTTTATATTGATGTCCCTATAATTGAATGCCACGTGTCCATATAGTTTTAAGTGTCAGTAGATAATGGGAAGGGTTGATTTTTTAAACGGTTTTCTAATTTACTTTAACAAATGTGTCCTAATTTTTTGTTCTAACTTCTTCATTTGAATAAGTCAAATAGAATTTTATTTTAGTATAATCTTAATCAATAATAATTACACAAATAAATAAAATGATACAATAAATATCTTTAACTAATATCCGAAGATGGAAACAATTTTTTCATTTTAATTTGGATTAATTCATAAATTCTACACAATAAATATTGAAAAATAAAATAAATTTATTATGGAGAAAATGTTTTAACAATATCGCTACTAATTTTTAAATTTCCTTGCTACAATTTAATTAAAGTACTTATACATGATCTGATGAATATAAACTAATTATGGTATGAGTTATATAAATCAATGATTACAAGATAAAATTTATTATGTTACTTACATGCTTTTTAATCGATTATTATAAATTTAAACTATTATAGTACTCTAAATTGTGACCAATAATGAAATGTCTATTAATTAATTTAGGACATTATTATAGTTCTTAAATAAGTTGAATTAATGGTATACACAAACAATGTTAGTATTACGCATTAATAATTGATCATTGTAATTTAATTTTTTTAATGATATATTATATTAATTGCTCTTTTGGTGGCAAAAATTTATCAACGAGTCTTTTTATTTTTACGTGTTTTACAAATTTTTACTTTTTTTTTAGCATCTCTAAAAATTATATACATTATAGATCTTTTAAAAAATTTAAATATCTACTGATTTTTCACATTTGAATCACAAACTTTCTTGATTCACCTGGAATCAAGCTATATTTTTAATATCTTACTATTTTTTGTTAGTGATAACTGCCCGTGTCTTGCAGGGGTGTCGAGAAGGAAATAAAAAGTTAAAACTAAGTTGATTCCAAAATAATTTTAGAATGTTGGGAGTAAAAATGTATGAGATTGTTTGCGCTTATTAGCTGCTACTGAGTTTGCTTACTATTTAGTTCATGTCGATTCTTTACGTTGTTGCTTCAGAATTAATGCGTTATAAAAATTTTTACTTTTGGTGATTTCGTCCTTGCAAAATTGCCATGTTGCGACCAATATTTTATCGAAAATGATAGTTTGATCATCCTCTTTGTTTTTTAGAGGCTGGAAGGCCTAGACTTTTAAATATCTACACTCTGTTTTTTCTTCAGTTCTTTTTTTTTTTTTGAACTTTTGGGAAAAAAATTTAATGGTGAAAACTCTCTTTTTTCGTAGTGATTTTTTTTTGCCAAAATTAAGCAAAAGGTTTATGAAATTAATTTTCTGGCTTTCGGCACATAACCTCATAGAGCGAAAAATAATGCATAATAAGTTAATTGTAAAAGAGACAATAAAATAATGAATTATAAGTAAAATTAATTGAAAAACGAAAAATAAAATCATGAAATTTAAATTGGGTATGGATGTAATGCCTTGGGTTGGTGCAAATGGTGCACGAAAATGGTGTCTGTTGTAATACATTACATATTATCTCTTTTGCAAATTCGCCACAATTAATAGTGGATGATGATGTGACAAAACTGTAAATTAACATTGATTTTAAATAATTTTTAATTTTACATATGTTTCTATTTTAACCGATATTTCTTCTATATTACATGATTACCATTGTGGTTAACGTACTTTATGTGTTTATTTTGAATTACGTTTAAGTTTTAATTCAGCATTGTCTTAATATTATTTTTAAATTATTTAATTTTCAGTTGTACATTGTGCTAATTTGTTGATATGTACATATTTGACATTGTTAAAGTATTATTAGAACTTGAAAACTATAATTTATTATATTACATTCTAATTCATTTAAAACTAATGTCATTTAAATACTTATCGGATTGTAACTGTAATTATTGCAGTTTATATTATTTATCTTTCACACATCACACAATTTATTAAATTAATCTCTGACCATTTATTTTTAGTCATTTTAATTATGAACACATTGTAAACTTAATATAAAAAAATTGTAATCATATATGCTACTAAATTGTAACAAAGGTTATGCTACTACCAATTAAACAAAATTATAAATCATGTCTGAAATAATTTATTATTTACTTAACACAGTTTTACTGCCGTGCAACGCACGGGGCGTAAAAACTAGTATTTCTCTACAATACTGGTTCATATAGCACGTTAATTGCAATATATAGTACTTAGCAAAAGTTATTGGACTAGAAAGGTATCATTGCAATAATTGATTCTCAAACTTGATTATGGAGAACACAAAGCTTTAGATTCTTATTTCTTGTTTTATTATATCGATACATAAACTATGGTTTAAAACCGAATTAAACCGCCAAAAGTGGTTTGGTTTGGAAAATGAAATAATTTGGTTTGGTTTAGAAATTTTCCAAACCGCTCAAAATAATTTAGTTTAAAAATATGTCAAAAGCCACCCAAACCGAACCGCGTTGACCCCTAGTCTTACCCTTAGCATTTTAATTAAGGTTCTAAAAAATGTAAAGAGCGACAAAGAGTCGAACGCACACTTCACGCTTTTTTTCCGCTTAAGCATGCTTTTTCATGCCTTTTCACACTTTATCACGCTTTTTTTAAAAGCTTTGTACTCATGCTTTATGCTTAATCGCGCTTAAGCAATTTTTTCTTACGTTTTTTAGAAAACTGATTTTAATATCCCAAGTTGTGATGTAATTGGATTATTCATTCTCACCTCTATCTCCCAAATAAACCATTAATAGAAAATATGGTACAAAATGTTAATATCTTGTGTTAAACTTCAACCCCGTACTATATTGATATAAAATTTCAGTTATAATCTATATCTATATATTAATAAAACCAAGACATTTTCCCACCACTTTCACATATTTTTCTAAATTAAAAAATTAATTTTTTATTCTGCAATCATAAACTTCCACACGCTTCCTCACTCTCCAACCCAAAATTAATTTTTTATTATGAAATTATGCACTTATTACTCACGCTCCAACCCACCCACCGCTTTTACCTAATTTCTTCTGAATACACCCTTCAGCCGTGCGCTTCAATTCTTATCTAGCCCGTCCACCGATATTCACAAATCAAAGGATATTCACAAATCAAAGATTGATATTCATTCCAATCCTTCCCTGATCTCGAATCATTTTTCCTTATCGCTGCCTGCACACAGATCTTTAATTATGGCAACGAGTTTCACCGCTTCTGCATGTCTTTTCCAACTCGACTTCTTCTTCAGCGTGTATATATATACACGCATCGTGTGTTGAGCATAAGTCTCCCCGTGCAACGCGCGGGTGAAAACACTAATAATTGTTTAATATATATAATCGATATCTGTATTCTAAAATTTTTTTTGTTTCCAATAAGAATTTTGAATTTTTCCTCGAAATGTCCTATTATATTTCATGTTCCAATCAAATATAAGTATAAACGTCCATTCTTATTTATTTTTATTTTTTAATACAGTCCATTCTTATTTGTTGACTCGATTTGAAGCACATTCATGTTTCAATTAAATGTAAGTATCAAAGTCCATTTTTATTTATATTATTTATTTATTTTAATACAGTTTGTTCGAATTTGTTAAAAATCTATTCGAAGCACATTCATGCAATATCAAGTTATTAACAACGTTTTTTTTTTGGTTGGCCTGATCGCGAGAACTCTATAAATATTCTTAATAATATTATATTTACACCATATGTGGTGGTTTGATTATTTCGTTTGTTTCTATTATGTCGTTGTTATATGGTGGTTATGGAGCCGTGGGATATGCTCCCAGATTTGTTCTCCACGAGCCCCAAATAGAAATTAGAATGAATTGTACTTTAAATAATTTAATGATATATTCTGATATAATATATCTAGTTTACAATGTACCATTAAAAAAACATTTTTTTTTATACGAAGTTACTGACAAGGTGTTAATGTGTTATGATTTGTAAAAGGCCCATAAGACTGGCCCGGAATAGCTTGTGATGGGCCTCCGAGGACCTTTAAAATATGGCAGGACCCGCCCTGCTCTATGAAGAAAATGTAGCGAAGAAAGTTACAAGATTACACTGGCTGGTATAATGATCCTGATGGAGGGGAATTGAAAAATAAAAGTAAAATAAAACGATGAAATTTTAGATAATATATGTTCAATGTTTTCATTTTTTATTTCAAAAATATTTTAATTAAGTAATTATTTTAAAAAATAAAGAAGATCAGTCTTTTCAAGGTTGTGAATGTTAACCAGCAACATAATCTACATCAATTAACATAATGTGTCACCAATTTAGACTATTCATGCATTGAATACAACACTTTTAACACTTATTTTTAACTACAAACATTTTCATTCTACATTAAATATATATAGTTGAAATTTTAAATAAGCAAAATGCTTCTGAAAAATTTAAGCAAAAGAAAGTGTGTAGAATTTTCACTTAAACAATTTGAATTATTACAAAATGAGAGTACCACTTAGGCTATACACACATGTTAGATATGTGGTTAAAAATTTGAGAAAATATGTTAAAAAATATAAAATAATTATATGGTAGTTAAAATAATGAGAGAGAAAAATTTAGTGGAAGTTGGTGGAAATTTATTGTGTATAGAACAAGCCCTATATTAACAACTCAAAATCACAAGCACACAATAATAATACCATTTTTACTCCAACCATCAATTATAAATTTTACTCTAAATTCACACTATTCAATATTTCTATTTTCTTTCTCATATATTAAAATACACTTTTACTCCAAGTTCAAAGTAATACAATTAGAATGACACATCTACCCTTTATTTTAAAGAAAATCTAATAATTTACTAAATAAATAAATAAATAAATAAATAATTAACACGGTGATTTATTTGACGATAAATATTTATCTAAAGTTGAAATTTGAAATTGTCATTTTACTCTATATATGCAAAATTAAATTCTCATTTTATGACAAATTGAAAGTATTGAGTCGTAAAAAATTTAACAAAAAAAATACACAAAGTGTGATGAAAAGAAAATAAAAAAAGATAAAATAGCCAAAAAAGTAAAAAATAAAAATAAAAACAAGAGAGTTGGGCCCAACTCTCGGCTCCAAAGAAGCGGTGCACCAAACTAGCATCAATTTGGTGCCCATGTTGGAGGAATTGGAGGAATTCCTCTATTTTAAGGCAACGTTGTAGTTGCTATTAGAAGTATTTACTACCATATTTCCATTCATTGCAAATGCAAAGTAATATCTTTCCTTCATGATATCCATATGGGTATTTTGTTTCAAAATAAATTTAAACCACTAAACCAATACGCTCTTGAGAAAAAAAAAAAAAAAGAGTATGTAAATTTGAATGGAAAAATTAACCTTGTTTTTATTTATTTATTTGCTGGGAGAAAGAAACATGAGCTGTGTAAATTAGATTTGTGGTTTGAATGCAATGGTCCAGTGTCTGCTTTGTCCTGTCTCTAAGTCTCTGTAAATATCGAAGCGGTTATTGGTTAATGGTCCACGAACTCACTATTCGATGTCATCATAATATCAACCAAATATTGGTTCTCCCGTTCTACGCTTATTATTATTACTAGTATCATGCCCGTGCGATGCACGGGAATAATTAATTTTATGTACGATAAATAATTGATATAAAATTATAAATATAAATGTTAAATTACATAATTGATGTAATTTATGTATATGAGATTGTATAATTATAAAAAATTATTAAAATCTATAATATTGTATATTATAGTCGATGCAAAAATTACAGAGTAAATTCACAATTGTAAATTATAAAAATTCATGTGCATCGCATAATTAAGAAGTTTATCAAAACATGTAACTTGAATTCTAATTATCGCGTCTAACATTGCATAACAATGCTCGTGGAGATTAATTAATTGTAAACGAATAATTAGGAATGAATATAAAAAAACTCTTTGATTATCAAAATGTGTCTTTCTCGTTGGTACACATCAAATTTATATTAAGCACACTTTTTCTTTCTGAAATGGACATTACGCACTCTAAATTTTATGATTTTATGTGTTCTTTTAGTGAGTAGCTATAATTGCTACTTAATTTTAACTCTATTGTATAAGAAATATATGCTTAATTTTATGTAACTTAAATTTGTAGTAACACCGATAATTTTCCTCATCTACATAATTCATTTGATTTCTTTTCATTTACGTAAACTGTATGTTAATTGTAAAATGAAAAACTTTTTATTTCTAATTTTACATACTTAGAAAAAGCAAAAAATATGCAATGCAAAATTCAGTTAGTGATGATGTCACATCAGCCGTATTAAAAACAAAAAATATCATTTAATTTTTTTAATTAGAAACAGTGTGTTATGTTGGCACTGCCAACAGGGCGTTCGGCAAACGTGACACATCAATTATAATAATGTAAGGATTAATAAATTACTATTTTACTTAAAAATAAATAAATTATTCAACATAAATCCAGTTATAATTTTAACCACTCACTATTTGATTTTAAAAAAGAAAAAAGTAAAAAATTCTCAATATTTTTGAATAGACCAATTTACGTAATCAAGCAAAACTATCAAAACCTATAATTGTATCACAATAAAATTAAATAAAAAATATTTATTATTTAATATTTTGAATTAGAACTTTAAAAAATATAGTTATATATAAAGTCTTTCCAAAATAATTTTTTTCTCATTAGACGTTTGTTTTAGATATTGGTTTATTTTCAAATATATTGTTAATTACTACTAATTAATTTGGTTTCTTTGCAAAACTAATTTTATAATTTCCTTAAAATATTTAATGTGTGTCACATTCAAACCCGTAGTTAGACATAGGCAAACGAAGCACTTGCTTTGGGCCCTAATTTGAGAGGGGTCCAGAATGGTTGATTATTAGTTTTTTTTCATTTACTTTGATTCTATCTTTACAAATTGAGCCTCTAATTGAAGTTAAATCAAACACAATTTTACTCTTGTTTGTAGCCTGAGAATTCCACAAAGGAGAGGGAGAAAGCGAAATTGAAAATCCAATCTTCTCAATTCTTACCAAATTGTTACTGTTTTATCGGCTTATTGACTTTCAATTATTAAGTCACTATTGTTACGCGGCCATATTGTTACTTTAGAGCTTTTAAACTTTTAGCTCATTTATATATTACATTTATAGGTTTTATCTGCTAAAAATTATGATTAGAGGGCCCAAAATATAGATTTCGCTTTGAGCCTCAAAAACTCTAGTTACGGCTCTGATCACATTTGCATCTTTGACTACGTAGCACTTCACAAATAATAATATAAAGATTAATGGTATGATAATATAACAATTCAAAATATAAAGATAAAGAATAATAAATTATTCTTTATTTAAAAATAAATAAATTATTCAGTGCAAATTTAATTATAATTTTAGCACTCGCTATTTTATTTAAGAATAATCAACTATTTAAATAATTTAGTGCACATTACAAATCAAAACTATCTAAAACTATAATATTTTTTAACACGGTGAAAATAAAATACTTATTATTTAATATTTTTAATTAGAAATTTGAAAAATAAAATTACATTTAAAGTTTTTCCAAAACTATTTTTTTCTTATTAAATTTTATTTATCATATTTAATGATAAATTTATGTTTTATTAAAAAATAATTATATTTAAAGAATTTTCCATATTTAAAATTACCAATTAATATTAATTTATTTCCAAAAATAGAATTTTCTTTTTTAAACTACAAAATTGATTTTTATGTATTTTTTTAAAATATTAATGAGTGCCACGTTGGCACTACTGCCAACGTGGCACTCCTATTTTTATAATATAAAGATGATTATTATTATTATTATGCGGAAGAACATTAAAAAAGTAATTAATTTTCAAATTAAATAAAATTATACAAGACATAAAAATTTCGTCAAATCTAATCACATGAAAAGTCACATAGAATCATCATTTATTTATTTTTTGATACTCTACATAAAGACATTGATATATGAATGGTATTACTCTATTTTTAACTTTTATTGTAGCATTTAAGGCCTCTGATAATGTGCTGCCCATGGCGTGGCCAGGGAGTCATGTTCATAGGATAATGTGGGCGCCATATCATACAAAATTTTTGAGCGTCACATCATTCAAAATTTTTAAATAAATGTTTTTAATATCTATATTAAATTAGATGAAAAATATATAATTATTCCCTGATAACGAGTGGCGTGGGGAGGGGAGTAGGAGCGGTGTTAATTAACCACGTCTGAGTGATTATTTTTCCCGATTCTGGTTGAGATCCTATTGCTGAGTTGAGCCGCCATCATTTTGGTTGGTAAAGTACAACCGGTAGATGCCATTTTCATTACTCTCAAATTTGTATGCCACACTGAAGTACAGCACATTTATTGTCATAAAGGTGTGTCTTCATATTCCCGAATCACCGAGTTCGAGAGTGTTTCTTTCTTTTGAAAAATCAAATTAAAATTTCCGAATAATGTATGATTATAAAATAAACAATTTTATTAAAAAACGTACTATGCAAAGTAACTTTTGAGATAACCCTTTTTTAAACGAGTTTTACCTTGTTAGTAAGTTTTTATTATATATATATATATATATATATATATATATATATGTGTGTGTGTGGAATTGATCTAGCACCATCGATGGTGTCATAATTGATCAGATTTAGAACCAGATTCTAGATCTTATATTAGATCTAGAATCAGCATTGCGATAGGGAGTTCCAACAATTTTGAAAAATTTCTGGCGATACCATAACATGCCATGGTGGCCAATCAAAGTTTTGGCAATAATTTTAGGCCAAAATAATTGCCAAAACGTTGACGGGCAGCCACGGCCGGTCATGGTATCGCCGGAAAATTTTCAAAATTGCTAGAGCTCTCGCAATGCTGATTCTAGATTTGGTCCCGGATTTCAAAACGGGGATCGAATCGATCCCGAAAATACTATCGATGGTGCCGCAGTTATAGCACCATTGATGGTGCTAGATCAATCCTCTGTGTGTGTGTGTGTGTGTGTGTTGACATCTATAGAACAATTTCCGTCTTTGTGTCGAGTAAAATAATTCATTGTAAAATTTTATATCCGTGAGTTCATTGTTTTTTTTTTATAATTTTTTAGGAGTTAATGATGATTACGTATCTCTATATTATAAATCTTACCGTGCCAATTAGGCAATGAGAACACCGCACCACTTTTGCAGTGCCTAGCTGGCACTTGGATTCAAATTAAAAAAAAAAGAAAAAAACTAATTTTCTTTTTTGAGATAGACTTGAATTTATGCACGCTGTTTCAATTATATAAGGAAATAATGAGTCATTATTGCACTTTAACTAAATTATGAAAATCTTTCCTTTACATTAAAATAAAATGGGTATACTTAAATTTGGAAACAACTATGTTTATTCATTATGCATAAATGGGTATACTTAAATATGGATTGTAATCTTTCCCTATCATTCAGACGTTTATTTAATCATTCAGACGTTTATTTAATCTTTGCTAAATTACTTTTTGGAAAATGTGTTTATTGAAAAAGAAAAGATTTCATTAAATAATTTTAGTGAATTATAACGTCAATTCAGATTTGGAAAATAACGTTGCTCTTAAAATTGAAATGGAATCAATCCATATACACCAACAAAAAAGAATCAATCACAATTAATTGAATGGAATAAAAGACACAAATTATTAATATTTCAGGCAAAAATTTGTAAACCATTATTAAAATCTATAATATTATACATATTTTTTTTTCTTTTTTTGTTATATATTCGTAATAAGTTATTTTTTTATTTTATAATAATAATATCATTTTATATAAATATACCATCTTATCATCCCGTGTATCGCATGGGATAATTCTAATCGACAATCGTTGTCATAGCCAACTTGGGCTCAAATGCAAAATCGGGAAGTCCGAAATCCGAATGATTCCATTCCAGACGGTCAAAAAGTAAAAGAAACCATTTTGTTTGATTTACATGCCCAAATGGTGGTTTTTGGTTGTCCGAACTTCAGGGGAGAAGCCACGTAATTCTAGTTTTTAAAATGGTCTCGTTTAGCAAATTTTTTTTTTTGAGAAAAATAATATTTTTGTGAAATGTAATAAAAATATTCTATAAAAATGTAAAAGTAACAAGTCTTCGTGGGAACACGTATTTAAAACAATTGTAAAAAAAAAAAGTCCAAAATTGATCCATACAAGATTCTACGTATCTCAACATTAGTTATTATTGGTATATTCTTTGGGTTACAGACTTGATTTTTTCGATTTACGTATTGAATATATTATTAAAATTTATAAAAAATATATTAAATAATTAAATAAATGGTTAGAAATAAAAAGAGAAAAAATTAATAAAATTTATAAGTTATAAAACAAAGTCTATATATTCATCGTCACATATGCATATATGACATGTTAGGACTAAACACGTTTTTTTTTTTTAACCATAGCTTATCTTTTATTCTTCCCCTCCCAATTATACAGGCTTATTGATTTTTTCACAAAGATTAAGAAAAATTATTAAAAAAGTAAATTTTGTCACTATTTTTCTAATCTACTCTCATTTAATGAATAATATTAAAAAATAATGGTTATAATTAGATAAATTAAATAAGATTATTTTGGTCAATGAATAAAAAATATTTTTTAATATCAAAATAAAATTATATATTTTAGACATCCTAAAAAGAAAAATAAGCTTCTATTCGTGGGACGGAAGGAATATACAGCCCGTTCTTTTACAACTTTTAATAAATTTTTACACATTTTAACACATTCACATCAAAAGTCAAACCAATTACATCCACATATTTTCTGGGACCCACTGTACTACATAAATCTCCACCACTCAATCCCACTCATTCTCTCTCCTATTTCACATCAAAACTCATAAATACTTATAAATACACATACACTAACGGGGGCATAATCTTCAAGTGCATTTAAAATTTTCCTCAAATGATAGATTATTCAACAAGACATCCATTAGGTGCCTCAAACATTATTTTCAGACAAATTTTTCGTTGTACTAGTAGAGAGAGATTTTCATCGTATGACGGCAACACCTGATCATATCCCAAATTGGCCACAATAGCCTACACAGTAAAATTCCATACTGCCCTTTTTGTAATCGTCCTGAACAACTTGGTGGGCAGGTAGAATCTTGTGTAAAAAGGTCTTAAAGCAAGCCCATTTTCGTCTTTTCCTCTCTCGCGCGCCTTAGGGTTTTCATAAATCGCCTCAGGGTCCAAATTATTTTCTCTACACCGCCCACATCGCATTCGCTGCCACATCCATTCCATTCCATGTCTGATCTTAGCCATATCCCTTCTTCTGTAAATCCTTTCTCTCCCGTATACGAGCGTGTGCACGACCAGCGAGATTTCATTGTTAGAGGGTTTAGTTGAGCTATACTTAACCCCCGAGTTTAATTTCTGTGTAATCATCAACAGCCGATTTGATATGTTAGCTTACTTTGAATTAGATCTCTACTTCGCTAGCTCGTGATCTTTGTTGTCCTTGATCTGATCATTTTGAGTTGAAGCCCACAAATGTTGGATCTGAGTGATAAAGTAAGTGATCGTTGCGAGTAAATTCGATTTTGGGGATGTGATCAAGAGGTGATTTGTTTAAATTTGTGATGCAGGGATCAGAATCTGAAGAGATGAATAGCCATACCCCAACGCCGGATGGATCTTCTTCTTTTGATGGAAAAGTGGTAAAAACTTGTGTTGATTGTGGAACCTCGAAAACCCCCCTATGGAGAGGTGGGCCCGCTGGACCCAAGGTATGTTTGTTACTGGGTTTGGGTTTGGTTAAGTTACGAGAGATGTACTCCGCATTTTCAAGTGTTTAGTGTTTCGATTTGATATGCAGTCACTGTGCAATGCATGTGGGATAAGGAGCAGGAAAAAGAGGAGAGCATTAATGGGCGTGAATAAAGAGGAAAAGAAATCAAAGAAATCGTCATCATCATCAACAAGTAGAAAGAACACCCTACATATTAACGGCAGCGGCAATGCCAACGAGAGTAGTACCAGCAGCAGTGGAGATAGTACCAGCAACACCAGCAAAAGGCTTGGTGTTCCCTCATCGTTAAAGAAGAAAATGAAATTGTGGGCATTTGGTAGAGATGTGGCATTGCAGAGACCAAGATCCAACACTACTCAAAGGAGAAAGTTGGGAGAAGTAGAACAAGCCGCTTTTCTTTTAATGGCATTATCATGTGGATCTGTTTATGCTTAAGTGGAACTGTACTAGCCGCATCATTTGTAGTACTTTTTCTTTTTCGAGTAGATAAATGGAATCGAATTTATGTCATTTCTTTCTTAAGATTATTGTATTTTAGACTTTTCTTTGCTTAATTATGACTAATGATTGAGGATTAAATAATACAATTTTGTATTTGTCAACATTGCTGTATTATCTGTTTGGTCGAACGGAGGGAAAAAGTCTGGTCCAAAACACTTTTGGGGGGGAAACTATTTGGACCTCACATTTTTCATCCACATTCTTCCCTGTCAAATTATCTTTGTACCAAATAAAATTATAATTATAATAATATAAATTTGAAAATAACAACAAATTCCAAATGCCTAAATTAGGAGGTGATCATTCAGGATGTACATCCAATACAATTATTTGTGAACATGTTTATAACTGTCCCATAACTAGAACGGGTAAATTTAACGAATGGTCATCAAACTTTTAAAATATTATTAATTATTTATTGAATTTTAAAATGTAACTAAATACCCACTGAACTTTACTTAATGTCAACTAATAATCACTCTTTAACTCAAGATTTAAATATATTTAAGAATTATGTGTATATGACTAATAACATTCTTTGTAGAGACAATAAATTCATTTGCTGGGACTTCTATCAGAGAAAAACTAAATAAACTGTCAGAAATGTCACTGTCTCAAATAATACTTGTGTTACGTTTCTTATTATTTATATAGCTTTTCGTTCAATTTGAGTGAGTTTTTTATACCAGCAATTAATCTAGTTGGTCATATCTATAATATCGGCAGTCAAATTGGTGCAATACGTTAATAGAATAAATATTAAGTTAATGAGTGATCGATAAATGATGTTAATTAAAATTCAGCGAGTATTTAGTTACATTTCAAAGTTCCGTGAGCAATTAGTTACATCTTGAAAGTTCAATGACCATTCATTAAATTTACCCGACTAGAGCAGAGGAAAATAATTTTACCATACAAAACTCTACTCTCTTTTCGTCAATTATGCTAGCATTAGCATTTGCGTTTGCATTTGCATTTTAACAACTTGTTTGACCAAAAACTTTCAAACCCCATCGGTGATTCTTTAAGTATGGAACGTTTGGGCCATTTTGAAAGTTCGCCAGACCTCCGCTTTAAAATTTGGGATCAGATCTAGAATCCGCACAGCCAGAGAGAGCTCCACAAATTTTGAAAATTTTCTAATGACACCGTGGCGGACGATCAAAGTTTTGACAATAATTTTAGGCACAAAATTATTGCCAAAACTTTGATCGGCCGCCACAGTATCGCTAGAAAATTTTCAAAATTGTTGGAGCTTCCTCTCGCCGTGCTGATTCTAGACTTGGTCCCAGATTTTGAAATGAAGGTCGGACGGGCATTGAAAATGTCTCGAGCGTTTCATAATTAAAAACTAGGTTTTCGAAACTTTCTGCTTGTTTGACATCAATTTATTTAAAATTTTCTTAACCACACATTTTATTGATGTTATTACATTCTTCCTTTTCTTTTTATATAAATATACATGCACAATTCTCATTTTTCGTAAATATTCAATTGTTTTAATCACATATAAAAATAAAAGTTTTTTCCTAAACAAGCATTCGTGGTTTGTGCCCTTGTTCACTAAAACACACGAGTCTAGTTAGAAAGAATGTAAATTTAATTTAATTGCAGAGAGATAAAACCTTCAAAAATATTTAATTTAATTGCGGAGAGATAAAACCTTCAAAAATCACTAGCACTCACAACACCACTTCTCCACTCTCGCTCTCCTATCTTTAGAGCCACACTCCGAATTTGAAAACCATTTGCAACTGAAATCATTTTCCTTTAATTAATTACTCATATATGAATTAACAACAATATGGTGAGTCGAAATTGAATTTGGGAAGACGAGTTTTAGATTTGTAGAACTGTAGTTAATTAAAAAAAAAAACTGGATTTTGATGAAGAAAAAATTGAATTAATTTAAAAAAAAAAAGTTACAAACGAATGAACAGAAGGTCCATGAGCCAGTCTCGTGAACCTTTTAAGTGGTGGCCTACACTAGGCCCATGAATATAAACCACAATCCAACAACTAATTCAACTCCGTGAAGCATTTGTCAACCTAACGCCAAATAAACATTACGATCAGAATTATTTTCTACAATAACATCAAGTTATAAAAGATGTAAACAATAGTAGAATTTAGAGAATTTAATTCTGGCGAATTCTCGTGAATGAATTTCATTAATAATCAGTTCTCTATTTATGTGAAACTGAATTAAGACAATCATAATTACATAATTTCATCAAGGGTATAATAGTCATTCACATATAATAATTACATCTTTTACCAAATTATTCCTCCACCAAATTATTCCTCATAATTCATAACCACCAAATTATTCTCAATTATTCATAACACTTCAATTATTATTCATAACACTTCCTCGAACGACTATTAATACAAACGCCTTCCTGACCTGTTTGGAGAAACCCAAACGAAAAACTTCCAAACCGATGCAGTGATAAATTGGAGTGGTTATATATCGCTTCATCAAAACATTGCTCCCCGATGTCTATCAATGCAGATATGAGTATTCACGCGCCTCAAAACTCACAAGAAAACCCAAACGAAAAACTCGATCGGAAAAAGAGATACAGCCCGCTTGATTTCATATCTTGAGAATCGATATCTTTACTTTTGGTAAATGATTTCAATATCATCATCGCTTTGGATCTAAAGCATTAGCTCCATTATAACTTGATCCAATAGATACATCTGTATCAATTTCTCCTATCGCTCTCAATATACCATGAATATGCCTCGTTAAAACCTTATTAGGAAAACCCGGTGGGAAAAACCCTAATGAAGGAAAAAGAGTACATTATTCATGTGAATACGCTTTAAAGTTGCCTCATTAAAAACCTTGCTAGAAAACCCAATGGGATAAAACCTCACTAAGGAAAAAGAGTGCAACGCGTATTTTCTACAAGTATGCTACAAGCATTTCAAAATCTTTCATACATTTGTATGAGTATCATATACATTGATTTTATACTCTTCTGCTCATTTAGAGTGCATCAATTTTCTTACACGACTACAAAACATTCACCATGAACACATGTCTCCAAATACACAATTTAAAGCATATAAATTCATGGTAAAAACATGTAAACATATAAGTAAACCTTCATAACTAACTAACATTTAAAATATATCATTTAACATTTAATACTCACTTAATAGGTTATTTCATTCCTGTGGGCTTAGTTCACCCTTTAGGTACTCATAAACACTGGGTTTAAATTTCATCCGATCCTTTAATTTCCTTTTCTACTACACACACGATCGGTAATTTAACTTTCATGAGCATGCAACATATAATGACCACCATGCTTATCTTTAAACTTGAGCATTAGTCATCATCATCTCATCATCTCATAAGTTAAGGATTTCACATTCACCATTTATCATCTTCAATATATCTCAATATTTTCATTATCATTGATTATATGTAGCGCTACATTTTCATATCGTGTCGACACTTTTCAATTTCATTTCTTTCCCCATATCGACATAACTTATCGAGATATCTCATTATCAATCCTCTTGTAGGATTACACAATATAGTTATGTCTATATACTCTTCAAGAGCATATGCCTCCGTTATTAAGACCATCTTTTATAATTTGCTTTGATATATATGTTTGGGGAAATATCAACGCTTCTGGCGCGCTAACTTATCAAAGCATCGAAATGATATATGTGATTGTTCATAGCCTTTCATGCATCTTTGAACTTCAAGTTCAGATTTCAATTTCGAGGATATAACATGATGCATTTATTTTCAACCTTTAATACTCCCCTCATAATCGAGAAAATTTAGAACACCAAAACTCATACTTGGTATGATTTTAATCATATATGTTCTCATCATTCAAATTTAATATGGGAATTTAGACTGCTTGCATTCTATTCTCGATATCGGCAATTTATTTGAGGACTTTAAATAATTTGCCATATAATATCCCACTTGTATGCATACTCAAATCCTTCAGGATTTATTCAAGTATTGGGATATACATTTACTAGCTTTATCATTAAATCTGAAAATCATGCTCATACTGGTGAGCAAATATTTCAGAAATTTCAAATTACGAATCATATACACATGTGACTATCTAGTGGATCCATATCATAATATCTAGTAGTCCACATGGAGGATGAGTGGCCCATACTTCTCATCCTTTATTCCAGATATATTTGGGATTTATTCCCAATATTGGCTAGTAATGATTTCATCATTTATCGAGAACAATCATTGAAGAATTCCTTTAATTCTTCATTTGAAATATTGATTTCAATAATTATTTAAACCGGGATGGTCATCCTCAGATTGCAAAACGAGTATTATTGAACTTCTAGTTCAAGAAATTCTTATATCGATTTCACTAGTATTCAGATAGTGCTCAACATGATTTATCATAGAAATAATTCACCGACATATTCCATCATCTTTTGGTGACATTATTGTCTATCACTATTCAAACACGGAGTTACAAATTTCATACGCATCACATCCGCTATTATTTAATTCAAATCGTAGCTCTTACGCTTCATATTATTTATTTAAAATCGGAGTCTTATTTCATACGCGTCGTATTATTCTATAAATAAATCATCAAAATTATTGTAAAATTCATCCTAACAAGGGTCTATACATTATAATGGATCATATGCTCTCAAATCTTCGAAAATACTATCCATCACTACCTATTAAAATCTTAAAAAGGATTTATCGATGTAGGCTGGAAAGATTAAGGATGCTAATGAATAAGGGTATCCCACAAGATATCCGATGCTTGATTGAAGCAAAGGTTCGACTATCTGGTGAGGTTTCAATTTCCTCTAAATACATGCCTGGTATGGGTAAAAGTAGTTTTTCAAAAAAACGGAGAGCAAAAAGATTAGGAGGATGCTACAAGTGTGCTCGATGGACATGTGACACTCGATGTAAATCTGTGGGGTACTTGTCCAGAAACCGAGAAGATAAAATAGCATTCATTAAGGATGGATTGAGTAAGGAGCCTTTGGATGATATTCAACATGCTCTTGAGACACATCCTAGTGGACACGTACAAGGTGAGCTAATGGCCTTATGGGCCAAATTCAAAGATCAACAAACGCTAAGCATGTCTTTGAAAACTTACTTTAGAAGATCCCGTTTGTAAATTTAGTAGAAAAATTTAGCATAATGATTTTCCCATATTTATGTAAGAAAGCTCCTGTAATAACAACGATCAATATATTTCTTTTATTTGTAAATATCGTTAATTTTAAGATATATATATATATATATATATATTATTTTTCAATCTCTGATAAATTTATATGTCATATCACTAAAAATTTTCTCGCTTTTTTTCTTTCATATTTGTCAAAAAGTAAATAGTGCACTCAATTATTGGTTTGAAAAATTTTTCTTTAAATAGAGGATTCATATATCTATCATTCATTCGTTGAAAGAGAAAGATAGAGGTGGAGATGGAGATGGAGATATCAAAATCATCTCATGTAAGTCAATCTTTACCTCGCCAGTAAAAACTATATGTGTTCTTGGTGGCTCCAGACTAGTAGGTCATATCCAATATGTGGATATGGCAGACCAACTTGTAAGGGAGTTAGGGAAACAAAATATCAATATACTATATGGAGGGACTAATAACAAACTATTAAGGAGTCTTACGATGGCCGCAGACAATTATGGGGATAAGAGTGTCAAGTATAATACCTTTTCATCGAATTGGAGGCAGAATCGAATTGAGTTAGAAATGTCATTAGTCCAACTGGATTGATGCTACAAACACAATCCATCCATGATCACCGATGTACATGATGAGCAATAGTGATGCTTTTATTGTTCTTCCAGGCGCTATAACATCTGGAGGAAATATTCAATATAGCGTCATTTGCATGGAATTTTCATACCAAACCCATAGGTTTGTTGAATATTAATTATTTCTTCGATGGTTTGCTAGCATTTCTAGATCAGGGTGTAGAACATAAATTTATTTCTCGTTCAGCAAGAAATATACTTGTTTCTGCTAATACAGTTGCTGATCTACTCATCAAGATTCAATCATATGTTCAAAAATCTATGGAAGTCAAACCCATCTGGCCACACAGATCATCGGTGTCAAGTTTAAAAAGAGATCCTTTGGATCTTTCATTATGAACCCGAATGTTCGGGGTGGCAGAGTTACGGAGTATTTATACTCTCGAGACGCATCCCTCATTTATGGGTTCAATATATATTTTCTTTTCGTATTTCTATATTTTCGAGTGTTTATTGTCATCTTTGATATTCTCAATATGTTCCACTTCGGCTGTTTTGTACTTCTTCTGGAGTAATAATAATAATATCATATTGGCTTTATTCAAATACAGATATCTAGTGATTTTGCTTCTTCAAGAGCATTTTATTCTCATATTAATACAATCTCATATCATCGATGAGATTACTTCATATAAGCTTTCCATGCGATATATTTTCTTTGATTTATCAACATGGGATCTATTGAGCATTTTACTTTCATCTATTTATCCAATGGTAACTTCAAGTACCACTTGCTCAATTTTCTCCATTAATATTCCTGGTATATATGGAGAAGTAATTTTATTCTCATCGCTTCATCGCTTCGAGAGTATGATTAGAATATTTGATCAACTACTTCTTCTGGAGTAGGATTCGTTATAACCAATCGTGTAGTATAACCCACCACATTGAAAATATGCACACCAATCGTGTGGTATTACCCACCACATTGGAAATATACTCAAACTATAAAGTGCATAAATTTAAATTGCAGAAATTAAATTTCCTCCAATAGGTGGTCGAATCTACCTTATGGGAATTATTGCAATAAATATAAATTTGAATTTAAATAGCAAGAATTAAATTGCATAATGTTTAACTACTTCTTCAGAGTAGGATATGCTCAAGAGAAGGTATTACCCATCACTTAGCATATAAAGTGCAAAAATATATAAACCTTCCGCTTTAGTGACGGTTGAACCCATCATCAAGTAGGAGGTATTGCAAGAATTAAATTGCAGAAATAAATAAAGTGCGAGAATTAAATATCAACTCGCTTACGGGAGCAGCATTTGTTCTTCTAGAACAAATACTCATTACTTCTACAAAGAGCACACTTATCCTTCTAGAATAAGTACATTATGTAATTGAACTCTTCTAGTTACATTAATATTTCGATCTTTTAACTCAAATGGACTTCAAGCCATTTTATATAATCAATGGATTTAGAATTTCTTCATGAATATTCTATCCATTTTTCACTGTCGTCAAAATTAGGTTGGTTTTACCCTAAGGGTAAAATTGTCCATTCCAATTCGCAAAGGTAAAATTGTCAAAAATATTTTATCAATGTTTTACGATTGGAAAATTATCTCCTTTCTACTTCAATTTATCAATATCAAAATATTCAATGACTATTTTGTAACTTTTTCAAAAGTTGGTATACTGATTTGTAAATTTTGAAAGTTTGATAATAACATATTTCAAAACGAGTTATTACCCTATCAATGTTGGTGTCAAATCGAAGCTCTCGTTAAATCGAGTATAATGGAGTCGAGAAAATTTGATTTTGATAATGTATACTCCTTATATCTCGATAAAACGAATGTTATAATTTAATATATTATTATATTATAAAATCATATGATTTACCTTTTTCCCCTTCTCTAATTATTCCATGGATGAGATTTACTTGCAATCAATTTACGTGATCGGAAAATTCTTTGACTCCATTCTTCCAATTTTGGGATTTCAAACATCTCCAAACAAGGTTGTGTAGAATGAGGAATTGTGGAGAAGAATATGAACAAAAGGGAATTTTCAATGATGTATTTGCAAAGAGAGAGTTATTTAGGATTGATGAGGATGAATTAATTCATTGGTAATAATCCAGCCGACAGAAGATCATCTATAAGATTTAACATAGAAAGCATACTTCTTTCATATTACTCAAAGGGTTAGAGACTCACGATAACGCTATATAAAAGATGTAAACAATAGAGAGAATTTAGAGAATGAATTCTGGCGAATTCTCGTGAATGAATTTCATTAATAACTAAACCCTATTTATGTGAAAACTTGAATAAGACAATCGTAATTACATAATTTCATCAAGGGTATAATAGTCATTCACATATAATAATTACATCTTTTACCAAATTATTCCTCCACCAAATTATTCCTCTACCAAATTATTCCTCATAATTCATAACCACCAAATTATTCTCAATTATTCATAACACTTCAATTATTATTCATAACAAATACGACTTTCCACCAACAATTATTATTTTTTACTTTAAATTAAAAAGTGAACATTTTCTTTTGGCGCCAAGGAGCTTGGATTCACATTCACATAGAGAGGGATGAAAATTGGAATTGCATGGAAGTTAAACTCCACTTTTTCTTTTTCCATCTCTAATCAAACACATCATTATTAAAGAATCTAACAACAAAAATAATATAACACACTTACTACTGATGGATAAATTTCACAATGAAAGATTATAATGTAAATAATCAAACTTTTAAAGTCTTCAGCTACTTTTTTTTTTTTTTTTAATTTTGATTTTTTTAAGAATTAAATCGCACTGAATTTCAAGAGTACTATGTTTAAATGACTAAACGAGTCATGTCAAGCAAAATTACGACCCAAGTTTTTTTTTTTTTTGAAATAAATACAACCCAAGTTGTGAACTATGAAAATCTAAAAACGGGGAAATTTGATTTGTGTCGAAAGGGACTCTTGTTAAAGATTTGGCTGCCCCAGGGACTATTAAGCCCACAGCAAGCCCCAAAACCACCCACTGGGGCATGACCATCATAAGGAAGAGAAATATTTGTTGGGCCCTCCCTCATGTCTGTCTGAGTCGATGCATACAATTTAATGGGCCCCCACCGAATGCAATGAGAATAGTGAATACATTGGCATCCAGCTAATGTTTTATGTTCGTGTCCTCTCTTTCACAGTTGCACCCACCAAATTTCACCTATTAATAATTGAATTAATAATGTGTAGCAAACCAAAGATACAAATTTACAAATCCTACAACTCAACTGTCACACTACAGCCTTGTACTGTCTACGCTGATTAAATGCTTCCAACCGATTGCATTATTTTCCCGACCATGCACACATGTGTTCTATCCACAGTCCACTTGGGCAAAGGGCATTATTAGCACACATGATGATGATGATGATGATGATGATGATGTACAGTTTTTTTTTTAATCAAAAAAAAAAAAAAGGAAATTAACAAGACATCGATCACGATCAATTAAATTGAAAGGAGATTATGTAAAGATTCAACAATGATATGATATGATACTATAATGTGCAAAAATTGACTAACAGTACTTTTGCATCCTAATTAAAAATGTAACATCACTTTGACAAAATAAATTGTGTCAGGAATTTACAGATTACTCCACTGCATTCTTCTTCTTCTTCTCGATGATTCAAAAAAGGGTAATCTTGGAAATGCCGAAAACTTTTTGTTCCAGTCTCACCTCCTCCTACTCCTATAGTGTGAAGATCAAGAAGCCTCAGCTCAACAAGCTTGAAGATCTGTGAATCTGACAAATTATCAAATCAGGATAAACAAGTGCTCTCTTTTGTTTTCATTTTATAAGAAACGCGAAAAGCGCAAACGACAGTGTGATCAAGAAAGATACAGAAGCTAGCAATTGCGGAGATGATGAAGGTGATGGTGGAGGATTGTGGTAGTAGAATGGAAAATAAGGCACAATTGGGTTTGGAGGTGGCGGTGCTGGACCCGAAGGATAGCTTTTGTACGGTGGTGGGTAGTAGTATCCGGTAACACCACTCGGAGGAGGTGGCGATGATGATGAAGAGGAAGTATACGGCGCTGGTGGCGGGTTGCTGTAACCACCGGACCCAGAAGGAGGAGGAGATGGCGGTGGAGGGCAGTTGGTAGTGGCAGGAGGTGGCGGTGATGGAGGTGGTGGAGAAGGTGCCGGTGGTGGCGGAGTGGGTGTATCGCAGGGGTTGTCGCAGGCTGAACACATTGTGCATTCAATCTGGTACTTTGATCCCGCCCACCAAGTAGAATTTTCAGCTCCCACCAAACGGTAATTTCTTGATGAAAGTGCTATCAAGAAAAGATTGAGCAAAAAGAATTGAACTTTCCGATTGATCACCATTTATTGATCCAAGAATTCTATCGGAACTTTGCGGAGAAGATAAAGCAGCAACAAATGGGAGCTTCTACAAAGGGGGAAAGGAGGAAAGGTATAATGTGTAGAGTCGCTTAGAGAGTGTTTTATTAATTGAAGATTGTAGATTGGTTCGCTGTGCGCCGATCAAATGTTAAGGCAGTAGAGCGTTGTATTGATAGTATATAACAATACAATATAATAATATCATAATACACCGTTGGGATGAGGGAAAAAAGTGCACCGACGCCTTTTGCTTTCCCCTTTAACAGCAACGCGGATTCAAATATGCATCATCAGGTATTAATATTAATAATACAAATTAAAGTAAGTTTTTTTAACACAATAATAATTGTTACAATATCATATGTTAAAATCTTGCAAAATGAAATAATAGTGATGTAGTATATAATTGTTGAGAATTGAGGTTTCATCTCAAGAGGTTAACCCATTGGGTAACTCAATCCTTATAAACCCATCACTTAATCCATATTTAGCCGATGTGGGATTTTGTTCGCTTATCCCTAACAATCCCCCTCTCGAACGAAGTACCATATTAACTTGCTCCACTTTAATCCATAGCCCACACATTCAACTTTCTCCTCAAGGTCCAACTCTTCCACTGCGGTCGGGTCATCGCCTTACGTGGCACAACCGCTTCTCGACCACCACCGTCTTACATGGACACAACGACCTTAGGAACCAATCATGGATTTTTTTTCTTGGTCTCATGATCCACCTCGGAGCCCACTAACTTTGTAATGGAATTGTCTCATGCGTACACGTGGCTAAATATGAGCCCTGACTCTGATACCACCGTTAGGGATTGAGGTTTCATTCCAAAAGGTTAACCCATTGGGTGGAGTAACTCAATCCCTTATAAACCCATCACTTAATCCATATTTAGTCGATGTGGGATTTCGTTCGCTTATCCCTAACAATAATGATATAATTTTATAGGATTTTTATATATATCACAATTGTGTTAACTATTGTATCAATTATTGTGTTCAAATAAAATGATTCTGAAATAAAACTTTTTATCGACAGTGTCTTAAAAAAATGATTCTCCCTTGTGGATGAAGTAATGAACTTTCTACTTTCTTTGCAACAGAGGATCCTGAAAAAGAATGCAGTTTACCAATCAATTATATACTAAGCAAATGATGCTACTCATCCTTTTAAGTTTTAACTTAATGGTTACCTTCTTTATTTTTAATGAGCTTATTGTTTACCTTCGTATCTTGTTAGTATGTATAATTGTACTATTGGGGGTAGTGCTCCACACAGTTCTGGTTTGGGTTGGGTTAAGGCCAACCAAAAATTGATTTTGATGTTTCGGTTTGACTAGTTTTAAGATTGAAATTGACAAAAGTTTACCTCAAACCGAATTAGCCTGAATCGCATTGGTTCAGGTTAGTTCGAATTGGGCCTCGGTTTGGAAGGACTAGAAGTGAATGGTAGAGATTTGTATATTACATGTAAGCCTTACGAGATATGAAAATGTGATTAGTTTGGCCCAATTCAAATTCAAAGGGAAATTATTAAAATGTGTAAAAATTGCAAGCCTAACATGAATCCTATCTAGCACATGTAATTTTAAGTATCACTAGTATTTGCCTCATGCGATAAACCGAGACAATTAAGATGGTAAATTTACATAAAACAGTGTCATGAACTAAGAAAATACATTATTTATAAATACATAATAAAAATAACGAAACATATATAATATTAAAATGCATTTCAATAAATTTTTTTTTCAAAATTTGATCGATATCTTGTAGAGAAAATTTGTCACATTAATTGTCGTTTTAATTAGGACTTAACTAATTTTATCATTATTTTTAATGATATTTTATCTTGCTTTTCATACTTAACTGATATTGAGGAAAACTAAAAATAAAAAAAATTATAGTTTCTACCTCCAATATAAATTTGTTTTGAATATGTTGAATATTTAATCTACGAAATTAGTTAGAACACAAAAATGCACTTATAAGAAAAAAATATATTATCTAAAAATGAAAGAAAAATCGTTCTTTAGGAAAAAGAATAATTTAGACATAAAAATATATCTCAAGTACTTTCCTTACAAAAATAAAAATTAAAAAAATAGATAAAATTTTTTTTTAATTTAAGCCAATTTTATAACTTTGAATTATTTAAAATAAAAAAAAGTAAAAGATAAAAATCTCTCATCTATGAAATCATGTTTAAATGGAAATAGAAAAAAAATAGGTAGGGAATATGGTTCTGATAAATTTAGGGGACCGCATTTCCACTTCCCATAATTGTCTGAGTTCATGAGAACCATTTAAGAAAAGAGTTGGCTTTAACTATATATATATAAAAACAAAAAACTATGGCATTTGGGCTACAAATACCAGTATAAATTATGGCAGCAACTCCTTTTTTATATACTAGTCTTGCCCACCGTACGTTGCACGGAATTATTTAGATAACATCTATCGACAATAATACTAAAAATTAGTATTACGCCCGTTTGATGCACGAGAACAATTAAATTTATGTATGATAAATAATTGATAAATTTATGCATAGGATATTATATAATTGTAAACAATTATTGAAATTTATAATGTTGTATATTATAGTTAATGCAAAAAGTAGAGTAAATTCACAATTGTAAATTATAAAAATTTACGTACATCGCATCATTAAGAAGTTTATCAAAACGTGTAACTTTAATTCTAATTGCGGTGCATAGCATTGCACAATAATGCTTGTGGAGATTAATTAATTATAAATGAACCATTGGGAATGAATATATAAAAATTCTTTGATTATCAAAACATGTCTTTTTCGTTGGTACATATCAAATTTATATTGAACACATTTTTTCTTTCTGAAATGGATAGTGTGCACTCACAAATAATAATGAAAATGGAAATGAAAATGAAAACATCACTTTTATAATAGAATTGATCCAGATTAAAATATAAAATAATTATGACTTCACTAAATTTGCTTTAATAAAGTAGGGATGTTAATTTGAGAATAAAAAGATTTTTAGGGGCTAAATTGATAAGTTACAAATATAATAAGGATTTAATTTAATGAAGTAAATTAAATTGAGTTTTTGATAGAAAATATAAAACATTAAAGCTAAGAGTTTTACTCATTGTCTTTTATGCATTTGACAATTGGGCCTTCATAATTAACTCTTGAAAGTAAACTTGTATTAAACTTCAAATTGAGACATTTTATTTAACATTTAATTTATATTGTATACTTGTCAACTTAACTACATTGTCGATTTTTTTTAAAAGAAAAATGTGAGAACAAGTGTTGAAAAGAAAAAGGAAAATGAAGAGTGTTTTTTTTTTCAATTCATGAATTAAGGACAATTTAATATATATATATATATATATATATATATAACAGGTAAAATAAGTAAATCAAAAGTTTCCAATGAATCCACCAGTTTTATATATTGTAGATGTAGATGTCACAAATTCTTACTACGGTGTGAAAGTATTCTCATTTTCTTTGTATTGAAATCATGATTCCACAAGACAGATTACAACTTTTTTGACTCTGAGGATGTATAATTCTTGAATTAGAAAAAGAAAAGTAGTTGTAGTATAGAAGGAAATGACATTATTAAGGGTGGGCTATGTATTATGGGAAGTGACCAATCAAACTTTACAGGCTGGGTTATGTATTATGGCACTACATTGTGACATAATTAAGGATACTTTTCGGGAGAGGTCCATTGCCTTTTTAACACAAATAACGATTCTTCCCCAAAAAAGAAAAGGTGTTTTAGGGATAGCTATAGGTGTCGGCTTCTTTTCCTTGGCAATTCTCTCCCCTTTCTGCTCAAAGTTGGGAGTGATTTCTGCTGTCATGATGCAAAAAGAGCTCTTCACCTCAATTAGCTTATAGAATGGATGGTAACAATTGAATGAGCTCAAAATAATGGGACTGTTGATTATTGATTTATTATGACGTCCCTATTCATTGAGAAAATTGCACGTCTATGAATCAACACAGATACCAATGAATCAACAAGAGGCCACACTCATACCATCCTAGAACGTAAGAATGCCTTACCGAAATTTTTTTCCCAAAAAAAAAAAAAAAAGTTGAAATCACTTACTACTGTAATTGCCTATTGAACATTTATGTCCTACAATGCTTAACTTGTTTGTTAATAATCTCACAGGACCCAAGTAAGAAAGCAATTCCATGGTCTTACACAAAATGGAACACAGATGTTGACTAGTTAGGTTCTAAATCTCAATCACTCAAGTTGTATCCACACTAAAGGCATCAGATAGTAATAACTAAAAGAGCCCACCACATAATATTATTGTTATTTGTGCTCATAAAGAATTGAAAATACCAACCGCAGGACACTAAACAAGGCCTTTTGCTTGGTTGGTGGGGTGCACTAGAATTTCTGATAGAAGAATTTTCTGGTGCACTTTATTTTCTTATTAATCAAGTTTTGTTATTGTGTACTTTCTAGATCATAGTTATCAAGATGATCTTCTTAATCTCCTTGTACACAATGGTTCGATCTTGAGGTTCATTGTCATTGCTCAAGTTTAGAGACCATTATACGCAAATAATGACAGTACGAAAAAAATATGTATGTACATTACTAGATCAATATCCACAAGAAAAAAATGATTCGTTTCATTTGAGCAAGAGAAGGCACGAGTTTGGAGACACCAGACAAATTTGTAACCCATCACAAATTGAGAAAATCAAGGAAAACTTCCATTAAAACCTTCAATTTCAGCACTACCTGCAACTATGTACGATTGAAAAAGCAAATTAACTCTTACGCAGGAAGATTTTCCAAGTGATATCCGTCGGAGCCAAACTCACCTTCAACTAGTCCAATACCATCCTCAGGCTGCTATAGCAAGAAAATATTTGGATCAGTGAAAATTTGCAATCTTAAGTAAGTATGTCAAGTTTAAAATCTAGAAAAAGGAATTTAAAAAATCAAGAGGTTCACCTGTTGAAGAATTAAGCTCCAAAAATCATCCTGATTGAACTGTTCGAGAAATGGGGTACTCAGGAATCCCATATCTGGGAGTTTTCCAGCACCGCTCTTTGCATTATCAGCAAGCGATGAGTTAACTTGTTGGCTTGTATTTGAATGTTGAGTGGGTTCAAAGATTGGTCCTCTGTTATACAACCCCTGATCCCGGTTCTCATTCTGATTCAGATCTGTGAAATCACCAAAATTAGCAAGAAAGCCTCTTGAATCTTTCGTGTCCGACTTGACCTGTTCGTAAAGTGCCCCTTTAGAGGTGTGCGAAATTGGATTGAATAAAGCTCCACTGACATTGTCAAACTCGCTCCGGGTGTGGACCCCACCGGGAAACGACTGAGATAAAGCAGGTTGACCAAAATATGGCGAAATGCCTGAGACGTGGCTACCATTCCCAAAGGTGTCTGTATATTGGTGCAAAGAAGCAGCAAGCTGCTTTGGTTCCATATTTGTGGGGATACCATGAAATAATTTCATTTGCTTATTGTTATCATTTAGTTGTGTAAGACCCTCTCCAAACCTCGACTTTTTATTTTCGTAACTAAAAGTATATCTTTGATCAATTAGGGGCAAAGATATGGCAGATTTTGGGGTAACTTTGCTGAGTGAAGCTGCCTGGATCGTAGCAAGACTCGGTGGATGAATCATCTGACCAGGAGCCGCAAGAGTTTGAAGACCAAGGCCATTGAATGAAGATATGGACCCAAATGGCACATCCCCGGGTCCCATGAAAGAATTATCAAGTCCATTTTGGTGCTGTGAGGAAGTGCTTAGCTTTCTAAGATAGAGACGAAATTTCTGCATGAAATAAATACTTCTGTAAGAATCTTGCATGGAGGCGGTTGATTCTACTGGTAATTAATGTGTAGAAGATATAGAAAGAGAAAAGAAACTTTCGTCCAACCTGAAGATGGCTGGCGACATTCTCTCTTGCAAGCCCGGGAACATTCATTACTTCAAGAATCTTCTTGGGAACAGCCCCTGCATTCAAGTCAGAGTTGAAGAGCAATAAATATGTTTTACAAGGTGCTTGTCACAATCAGCACCTTCAAGATTCTAGTTGAATCTTTTCTCTATGTATATTATCTCAACTAGACTTGTTCTTGTCACAATCTTTTGATGATCAGAGTTTCAATTTCTAAAATAGGACAAGATCAGACCTCCATAAAGTTCATTTCTATTCATTTCTAAAAAACTGATGTTTCAAAGCACCTGCTAAAACATATTTTCAGACTTGTAAAGAAAACTATTCTAACCAATATCTATTATTCAATGGAAAATTCATAGCCTAAGGTTATTAGGACAGTTAAACTATTACAAAAATTCCAAAAAATAACTAATAATCAGGAAAGGTTTAATTAATGGGAAAATTAATCCAAATTGGTAGAGACAGTCAGGTTTCAATTGAAGTTAATATATCAATAAAGCAATTCGTGAGAATAATAAATTATAGCACAGAAAGTCTTGGGCTTTCTTAAGACAATGATTCTACTAAAGTAATTTTAAAGCGAAAGAGAGGGTTCTCTGCAATGTTTAAGGGGCGAAACCATTTTCTTTCTACTGAGCGCAGAAATTGAGAAGTAAAGCAATATTTTGGAGAAACAGAAAGACTTCAACAGTATAACAATGTGTTAATGAAACAGAGAATATATTCAAAACTGTACAGAAGAAAAAAAAAAAACCTCCTTACATACATTATTGTATTCAAACTATCAGAGACAGAAAACGATAGTAACCAACCAAATTACCAATGATACGCATTCACGAAAATTTTGGAAACAAAAATAAAGAGGGAAAATACAAAAAGAAAGGGAGAAAAATCATACTGTCAATTCCAATTTGATTAACAGCAGTTATAAATTGTTGATGGAGCTCGGCTGACCAAACAACACGTGGTTTCTTAGAAGTAGATCTATCATCATCTGTATATTTTGCTTCATCCTTCCTTTTATTGGAATCTTTCTGGTTCTCTTCATAAGATGAAGACAAGTAGTCAGCATCTTCTAGTGGATTTTGCTGCTGTTCTCCATCTTCCACAATTCCAGCTTGCTCAAACTCCATTTCCTTTCTGTCTTTCTTCTTTTTACGAACTACATGCTGCCATATAGTCTTCAAAGCCTCGATACTAATCGGTTTGATGAGATAATCACATGCACCGTGAATAACACCTTTCATCACAACATCTTTGCTATCATCGCCAGACATCACTGGTCAATCACAAAAAACAATCTTAGAATATGACTATGCTTTAGGTGTCGCAGAACTCCTCCTAATCTTAGGTCGATAATTATATGAACCCAATGAACAAGAAACTTACTGATAACTGGTAAGTCCATCTCAAGCCCCACACACTCTAGTAGTTTGAAACCATCCATATCTGGCATGTGAACATCGCTCAAAACAATGTCAAAGCCAGTTTTGTCTTTCCTGAGTAACTCTAATGCAACATCAGCTCGGTTGTGTATTGTAACTGACAAGATTCAGCAAAATAGATCCCTTAACGAATGAATTACAAGATAGCATACAGAAATTAGAGATTTCGAGATTATACAAGTCCATGCAACAAAGTAAAGCACGGAACCTGTTCATGGAATTATGAATCATTCACATGTTCATCTCCTACATATATATATATATAATGATTTTGATAGCTATAAGGTGATTACAACTATGATCTAAAGTCAAGGATCTTACATTTTCAATTTCTCCAAATGATACGAAAATCTACAAGCAAATGATAACATAACCTCACAAAATCATCTCCACAAATTCTCGTTCTCACCGTATTGAGATAAACTCAAAAAAACAGTCCACAAATCGAATGGGCAAGGCTTTGTGCTGGTCAGTTATATTCAAAAACTATAGAAAAATCTCAAGAAGTATTCATTCACACAGTGCATATTTGGTGTAGAATTGTACCTTCATATTGGCATTTCTGCAGTTTTCTCTGCAATACAGCGAGACAACAGAGGTCATCGTCCACAACAAGCACTCTGAGACCTGCCGGGAATGGGTCGATCAGACCATTACCGGACCCCATTGTTGTGCTTGAACTATGAATAGTTGAGGAATTTATTGCCTGAGAGCTACAAATATTCATCCTTTTCTCTTCAGTATGTAAACACATAAATAAACCCCGAAGCCTATAAATCGAGCAGACGAATTCTAAAGCCACCAACAGTGAGAATCTAGTATTTAAACAATCTAATCCTATTTCAAGAAAATCCAAGAAAACATCCTCCAAAAACAGAGAAAAAGGAAAGTCTTGGCATTTCAACAACAAAATCTTTTTGTCTTCCGGGATTCCAGAGAAAGGGGGGAAAGATTATACTGAGAGAGGTGTTCAAATTTCATTTATAATAATAATAATAAGATGAGAAAACTACTGCGACTCAAATCGTGTGTGTAAATATAAATGCAAATTTTCCTTGTGGTAATTGTGTGATTTTGGATTAATTAGAGAAATGATATTTTGAACATTTAAATACAGGGATTTTATTACCATAAACTAAGAGTAGGTCACATAATTGGTTGATAATGTGATAAATCACAAGATTTCTTACCTTATTTTAACCTTTCCCCAAATGGCTCTTTTTGTTTTTTGTTTTTTGTTTTTCTTTCTTCTTTCCCTGCTTTGAGGAGATTAAAGTGCTTTGTTTAACAACATTTTCAAATTTATTTATTTATATTCAATTTTTAAACACGTGTTCGTAGATAAACATTAATTTTTATTTCAATTTTATCAAACAAAGTCTGTAATTACATCTAAAGATTGGCTATATATGTCGGACAATCTAAAAATAAAAAATAGACTATATATGTGTGAGAGAGTAAGTACCAATCATGATTGTGAGGAGTCATTAGTTTCAATGGATCGACGTTTCAAATTGCTGTGAATTAGTCGGTCGGCCTTACCGGTACATACAACAACATCCCCTTAATTATTTCTCCATTAAAAAATGAATAATTGCCTATACACATTTATTTTTCAATAAAAACGTGATGGAATGGAAGTGGAATGATACTTTTTCTCGTTTACAAAGCATAGACACAAGCATTTAGAGTATGACTATTCTTGACATATCAGAAGCCTTTTTGGTACGGTCATTTTTGGCTCCATTATTTGATTAGTGGTACTCCCAATTAGCTGATTAATAAACTCACTTTTGGCGCCGGGTATATCAACCAAAAAATCGATCAATCGATCGAAATCGATCACATTGGGTCTGTTCGGATTGGTTTTTTCGGTCGGTTCGGTTTTAGGTTTGGTTTATAATAAACCAAAAAACCAAACGATTTAAACAAAAAAATCGACCGAACCAAGTCGATTTGGTCGGTTTAGGTTTTACCGAGTTGGTTGGGTCGGTTCGATTCGGTTTGAAATCCAACAAACCGACGGTCGGTTTCGGTTTGGGTGGAAAAACTGGCCGAACCGACCGAGTTTACTTTAAACACTAGTGTTTTTCTTTTTCTTTTTTTGGTTTTTGGTAACGTGAGTTGTTATTTTCTATTTTTGTTTATTTGTTGTAACTCGGTAACATAGGGTATTGAAGGTCGGGGCTCCATTTTAAAAGGTCAATCTATTAAGAAGAGTAATCCAAACCTTTATATGTTAATTTATCATTTTGTATTTGATGTGAGATTTATCCCTTAACAGGCTTTGGCAAGGTGGCGGTTCATTGGAGCGGACCAATCTTAAAATCCGTGTGCTCATATTTGAGTCTTAATTGGATCAATTACTCGTTTAAACTTAATGGGCTTTGATACCATATTGAAAAATCATGTTGAAGGTTGAAGTTCTATCTTGAAAGGTCAACTTATTAAGATGAGTAGTCCAAAACTTTATATGTTAGTTTATCATTTTGTATTCCATATGAAATTTATCCCCAGGGGTTGCATAACAAATTAACAATATAACACATAAATCTTATAAATACACAACTTAAATAATTATTTATTTAAGGAATGACCAAATGGGAACAAGTTGATTTTCTGTCATCGATCACAGCAAGCACATTACATCTCAATTAAAAATTGTCACACTCTATTATTAGTAAAGTTGAACTTCTGGTCGGATGAAATCGATAAATTCCATATCATTCTTTAGGTTCACTTAAAGAAAAAAAAATTTGAAATGACACCTCTAAAATCCGTGCCCTGCTTCGAGCCTTTTCTCAATTCCAATGAATAGTGTCAAAACCCAAAACCCCAAAAAGCCAGGTCATTTGGGCAGTAAAGCGGAATATTCAGCTTTTAGGCTTTTACGTACTGAAAGAAAAATTTTGATTTAAAACCTTTAACAAATAGTAATAGTAATTATTTAAACATTAATGGGGAATCATTGGACGTCTTTGTAGTTGGGTTGCAAATTTGTATGTGGTAAGTAGAGGCAGAGCAAGGATAAGGGCAATCTCAGGTACTCGATCTCAATCTCAAGCTGGACTAATTTCTATCTGATCGATCATTCACATAAATTTTGTGGGGTTTAGTATATCATATTGCACCTGTCCAGTCGGCTAGTTATGAACTGCTCATTGTGCTTACATCTAAAGATTGGCTAGCCTACATATAGTTTTCGACCTAATTTTGTAGGCATGCATCCGATCCATTAATCTATAAATACCGCAACAAATCAACACCATCAATTGCATCACAGGTTAATTATTTGTTGAAGACACAGTGATCATGGGTGCTATTTCTGTAACCGAGGAGTTCACCAGCCCAATCGCCGCCCATAGACTGTTCAAGGCCTTGATCCTCGATGCAGATAACCTCATCCCGAAGATCGCCCCTCAAGCCGTCAAAAATGTCGAGATACTTGAAGGCGATGGTGGCCCTGGAACCATCAAGAAAATGAATTTTTCCCAAGGCTTGTTTAATCTATACACATGATCTATTAAATTAAATTCGTAGGACCGTACATTTTTTACTCGATATTCAACTTAATATCTACCTTGTTTATGAAATTTGCAGGTAGTGAGTTCAAGTATGTGAAGCACAGGGTGGATGCAGTTGACAAGGAAGCGATGACTTACTCATACACAATGATCGAAGGTGATGCGCTGATGAACATACTCGAGTCGATTTCTTATGAGATAAAGATCGAATCAACTCCCGAGGGAGGATCTAAGGGTAAAAATACTAGCACGTACAACACTAAACCGGGTGTTGAAATCAAAGAAGAGGATATCAAGGCTGGTAAAGAGAAGGCTGCTGGTGTGTTTAAGGGTGTGGAAGCTTACCTCTTGGCAAATCCCGATGCCTATGTTAATTAATTTAATTTACAGCTGCATGTCTGTCTAAGCTTAATTGTGACATTTTATGTATGTCACAAATTGAACAACCATTTCCCATGCGTGCTTTCATGAGTTATTATTATTTGTTCTCCAATATAATTAAGCAACAAGTACATCAGTTCTTGGCTGAATAATAATTAAATAAAATGTTTCCTGCATGATAAAAATGAATAAGTTTTTGTTGCTTGTATTAGCGTATACTAGATATATGATATATGTGAAAATTGATCAATATTGACGACTCTCATGGAGATCTAAATTGGATAAATACTTTTAAAGTGTATTCAACTAAGTATTTACAAATGGGGTGATGCAGTATTAAACTGATGTTAACAATAAGACGCGTAGATCGAATAGAGCTACATTGATCCAAGAAATTAATGTCAGCGAACCAAAGAAGTCTAGAGCTTCTTACACTGACCAATGAATAAACGCTTATTTAAAATTAAAATCTGTCCAATAAATTTCATTGAAAAATCATGAACCAGCCATAACAGCAGCATGATCTGGTTAATGACCAAAAAGACATGTCGAAAAGTCAAAAAAATTGAAAGTAAGACGGACAGCTTTTGAAGTGAAACCTCAATTTCAAGTACTCCATTTAATTAACTCGATTTCTTCGGATCTGTTGTGTAACAAAATATGGGTGTTGTTGAGGTTTTCCAATCCTTCAAAACACAAGTGAGCCCAGATAGGATGTTCAATGCGTTGATCCTTGATTCGCAGAGTCTCTGTCCCCAGCTAATATAATGTTCTCATCAATCAAGAGCATCGAATATCTTATATATGCTGGAAGCATGAAACAGCAGATGAATTTCACGGAAGGTTAGTCAATCACGTTTACATTAATTTGTACACAGTATTGGAGTGTTAAATAATGGTTGTTGTGTGCTTACAGCTAGTCCTTTTAGATATGTGAAGCATAGAACTGATGATCTTGACAAGGAGAAGTGGACGTGTAAATTCACCATGTTTGAAGGGGATGAACTTATGGAGAAGCTGGCGAAAATCACTTACCAAGTGAAGTTTGAACCGTGTGGGTATGGCGGATGTGTGTGTAAGATTTCCACTGTATATTATACTTTAAAAAAAAAAAAAAGTGGAGATCAAAGAGGAAGATATATATGGAGTTTGGGAAAGAGAGGGCTATTGGCATGTATGAAGTTGTGGAAGCTTATGTCTTGACACACCCTCGTGCATACGCTACTATTTGAACATCTACCTGTCTTGATGTGGGATTTTAATTAATTCTGTGTAATTTCATAATTGCCTTGCTTTCTTTTCAAACTTCTCCGTCGTGTTGACATTGAGTGTTATATGTTTAAAAGGCTTCGTATAATTAGTTGAGCTTGCTAATTTGACGTCTTTGATTTATTATTAATTAATTCTGTGAAGAGAAGCAACCTATATAGCTCCGATATGAAATTTTAGAAAATTTAATGGTCTATATTTTCTTGAAGAATGATTAGGGGTGGCAAGCGAGCTAGACAGTTTGTGAGCTTGTATATTCGGCTTGTCAAAACACGGACTTGGACTTGGACCTGGATTGAGCCGAAAAGTTCGGAAATGGACAGTTCGTGTTCGGCTCATAAAGTTCGTGGACCGGCTCGTGAGCTCGTCAAATTTTAATGCGTTGCAATTTTAATTTTTTAGTTGAAAACCTATCTTCATTTCGACTCTTTTCTAGCTTTAACTTTCAATTAATTAATGTCTACTTCCATTCTTTTAAGGAAACCTCAAAAAGAGGAGGAAAAAAAAAACCAAAGCCCACTAGCAGCTTGGCTCGGCTCGTGAGCTACACGAGTTCGAGCCAAACCCGAGTCTTGTGAGAGGAACACAAGCCGAGCCCAAACCCACACTTGGACGAGCCGAGCCGCTCGGCTAGGCTTGTTTGCCACCCCTAAGAATGATATATCATTTTAAGTTTGTGAAATTGCACTAAGCCTGATCTATGTCTTGTGAGATCGAGTTTGAGCCAAACATCAATGGTGGCTGCACTTGTAAGATGACTAGCTAGTAAATACCATGACATCGACAATTTTGAGGTCAAGGAAGATGAAATTAAGGCAGGCAAAGACAGGGCCATGGGCATATACCTCTTAGAGAATCCTCATATTTTTATGAATAAATTGAAAAACATGCCATCATTTTAATCTATCACAATCTCTAGATATTGGCTTGTTACATATTATTCACAGTGATCCTTTCCTTGCAACAAAAAATTCATCCCAAATCATAGAGTTACTTTGATTTTGTTGACCATTTTATTTTTGGAGATGAACCTAATCTTTCATTTCTTTTCTTTCCCAAACTTACAAAGTCACTTTGAGATAACCACCCAAATTAAAGCAAAATATTCCCCTCAACATTCTAGGGTCCAAATAAAATGCATGCCCACACTCAGGAGCTAGGGTGTGAACCCACGTATGGCATGATATTGACTTTAAAAGGTTAACTAAAAAATCAAATTTATCCAATATATTTGTTTAAAATTTTTAAACGAGGGGTAGTATTTTGCACATTCAATAGTTTAGCGCCAACCAACTTGGTGATATCTTCGAAACGACGATATTTTGAACTTTTAAAAGTAGATTCTTTGCGAGTCCCACGGCCTTAAAAAAATTGCTTTTAAATATTCCTTCTCCATGCACAAATGAATGTGATATATTGATTCTCCATTACCACTTCCCCGTCTATCCATCGCACAAAAGCACCTTAATTAATTTGTTCTTGGAGCATCATTCTCCATTCTCCACTAAGTCTTCCAGAAATGGAGGTACCAATTAATTGAGAAGTGCATTTTCCTTATTTCCTAACTGAAAAATCACCACCGACTTGAAAAGAAGATTCTAGAATTATGTGGAGCATTGCCAATAATCAAGCTCTTTGGAAGAATCTAGAAGTGACATGAATTGCATCCGCTCTAGAACCTTCCACCACCTCCATACAGAACTTTCCCACCGCCATACCAACGTTCTAATGGGGTCTATAAATATATGTACAGTATTGTAGATGTGTGAGTGAGGTAGAATAAGTGAGAAGTGAGAGTGAGTGTTAAATGTGAAGTCACAGCGTAGTAAGAGTGAAATACTCAAAGTGCCTTTGGTGTGTGTATCAACAAAACTTGTACAAGTTCATATTCTAATAAAGAATATTTTTTTGGCCCAACAATTCAACAAGTGGTATCGTGAGCTTGGTCGAGCGAGGGCCTAGTGTTTCCAAAGCGAGATGCTTAAGGGGAGATTATTTTGAGTTTCAAGAAGGTCGTGCACACATTGAGGCTGTGAAGCTATTATAGCTACTTGGTAACGTGGAGGTTATCTAAGTCACGATGACTGACCTACAAGCGGTAGGTGGAATGAAGAAACTCAATAATCAAAACTACACCACATGGAAGACGCATGGAATCATATCTCCAAGGGTCACGATCTATGGGATGTAGTTGGTGAAGATGAGGTGACGCCACCGAAGATGCCGAGCTTTGAGAAAATGGAAAATTAAGGCAGAAAGGCCTTGTTTGCACTCAAAACAACAATTGACGAAGAGTTGTTGGAGCATGTGAGAGATGCATACACCTAAGAAAGCATGGGACACCCTTTGTCGCATTATTTTCAAAGAAGAATGAATTGCCGCTTTCTCGAGAACTAATTACTTTCACTCACTCAAGGGGAGATGACGATAAATCAATACTTCAACAAGGTAAAGTCTCTTCTCGTGGAAATCTCTCAATTAGATGATACTAGTAAAGTCTCTGGATTCTAAAATGAGAAGAATAATTATACATGGATTGAGACCCGAAGTTTAGAGGCTTTATTGTTGCAATACAAGGTTGGCAGAGCAACCTTCATCGGTCAATCTTGAAAATTTGTTGGCCGACTCAAGAAGCTGCTGACCAAACAAATGTTGGGGTCTCATTAAAGAAAGAAGAGGAGGCATTATTTATTCACAAGAAAAGGGGAAGATGCGCCAACAAGAAAAACAAGAAATAAATAAAAATAAATTTAAAGGAAGAGATGAAAGAGGATTTAAATCAAAGGGAGCCCAACAAAATCATGATAAGAAAGGAGATTTGTCTAAAGGATATAAAAATGGCCCGTGTTTCAGAGTGTGGAAACGAGGTCATTATGCTAGAGATTGTCAGGTTTAAGAAAACGCCGCCAGAAGGAAATATTATGACATCCAAAGAGAAAGAAAAATACAACAAGGAAGAAGAATGGGACCTTGAGGCATCCATCGCACAATTGAAGAGGCTTGTAAGGAAGAATTTATATCAAGCTCGGAAGCGTAAATACTTAGCAGTACGCCCTCGACGAATAAACTATGAAAATGATTGATGCCGATTCAAAGTTGTTCCAATCATATGACAAAGCGATAGGGAAAAGTTGCAAAACACTTGTAATACAAGGGTGGTCGAATGGTGGTGACCGCTAATAACTCAAGATTGCCAATAGCTCATATTGGAAAACACCATCACAATTCACGATCTACTAGTCGAGTACGCCTCCAAGATGTTTATCACGTGCAGGAATGAAGAAAAATCTACTATCTGCGGGCGCAATGAACGCCTTCGTAACTATGTATTGTTTGGACCGCAAGACGTGAAAGTGTATCAAAATATTAAGATCTCAGGAACTCCTCAGAATGGAGGGTCGAGATTAGAGTCTATCTACGAATGTCACTGAATCCGCATTGAGATAAGACTCAAAGAACGAGACACCGATTTATGGCATGCAAGACTAGGACATGTAAGCTATCACAAGTTGAAGGTGATGATGAAGAAGTCGATGCTCAAAGGCCTCCCTCAACTTGAGATTAGAGATGACACGATATGTGTCCGGGTCAGTCAATATGGCAAAGCACATCAACTCCCATATGAAGAGTCAAATTATAGAGCGAAGCATCCATTGGAGATGATACACTCGGACGTGTTTGGACCGGTCAAGCAACCATCAATTCAAGGAATGCGCCATGGTGACATTCATTGACGACTTCGTACGCTTGGGTTTTCTTTATGAAAGAAAAGTCGAGGTATTTACAAAGTTTAGAGAATTTAAAGAAAAGTCAAGGAGAAGTTGGACAAAGGATCTGTATGCAAGACCGATAATGGGGGAGAGTATATTTCAAGAGAATTCTCCCAATATCCGAAAAGAACATAAGGTGCACCATCAATTGACATGTCCAAACACGCCACAACAAAATGGTGTGGCCGAAAGGAAGAACCGACACCTTGCAGACGTGCAAGGCATGCTTCACTCAAAGAATGTGCCAAATTTTGGGGCGGAGTGTATGAAGACAAAGAAGACATGTGATAAATAGGCTTCCTCACCAAAGCTAGATTCGTGGTCACCCTTCGAGAAGTCAGGGAAAACTAAACCTACGGTTAGCCACTTTAAAGTCTTTGGTTCATGCTATGTGTTCGCTTTCACTACTTGAGGAGCAAGTTCGATAAAAGGCGATTAGGTGTATATTCGTGGGATATGATAGCCAAAGAAAGGGATGGAGATGTTGTGATCCAACTACGGATAAATGTTACACGCCACGTAATGTGATATTCGATGAAGCATCTTCTTGGTGGACACCGCAGAGGGTGGAATTACCAAACTCAAAAGAGATTGAGCATAAACTTCAAGAAAGTGAAGAGAAAGTTTAGAGACACAAGAGATCAAGAAGAGATTGAAGAAGTGCAAGGACCTATTGTTGAAGAAGATACCCAAGGATAGCACAGAGTCCTTGGCAACCGTGTGTATCAAAGAACACCGTAAGTGATAGACCGAGCCAACAAGAGGAGAATGAGGCACAACAAAGTTCTCAACCACGTAAGAAGATCCACAAGACAAAGAAGACCAAATCCCAAGTATGCTAATGCGGCAAATGAGGAAGAAATTAAAGAGCCGAGACATTTGAAGAGGTAAATCCAAAGACAATGAATGGAGAAAAGCAATGGACGAAGAGATGATGGCTCGAGGCAAAATGAGACGTGGGACTTGGTACCCAAACCCGATGGAATAAAGCCAATCTCGCAAGTGGGTGTACAAAGTAAAAGACGACCTCTGATCATCAGTCGAAAGGTGCAAAGTTTCGGTTTCTGAGGATTCTCAGCAACAATATGGGTCGGACTATGATGAGACATTTAGCCCAAAGAGCCAAGATTACTACGCTTAGAGTGTTGATTGAAATCGTCACAGCAAATCATGGAAAATGTGGCAGATGGACGTGAAAAATGCCTTCTGCAAGATGTGAACTCGACGAGCGATATATATGGAACAACCTATGGACATGAAGATAAAGAGAATCCAAACCACATCCGCAGATTAAAGAAAGCTCTATATTGGGTTGAAGCAGCACCACGAGCATGGCATGCGTAAGATAGCAATTCCTAGTTCAATGTGAATACTCGGGCCAGACCAAGCAGATTCAAGTCTCTTCGCCAAGATACGAGATGGGAAACTAGCAATAGTGCTAGTATATGTGGATGATCTCATCATCACCGAGACCATTTAAAAAGAGATCCAACGACTAGGAGGAATCTTTCAATAAGATTTCAAATGAAAGATCTTGAGAGTTAAAACACTTTCTCGAGTTGGAAAGAACAATAAATGGGGTTTTATTTGCCGCCAAAGCATGCCGAGATTTGCCGCAGAAGTTTAGGATGGGCGATTGCAAGCCCATATCGACCCCAATAGAAGTGAACTCTAAGCTATGTGTCGGAGAAGGTAAGGAATTGGAGAACCCAACCATGTATAGGCTCGTTGAAGCCTAATCTACCCTTGACACGACACGACCAATCGCATATGCGGTGGGAATTGCGCCGCTTTTTATGGAAAAGTTATGGAAGCCACACCTTGAAGTAGTGCGACGATACTCGTGTATGTAAAAGGAACTATTGACTATGGTCTCTTTTATAAGAAAACCAAAGATTGCAAGATTGTTGGCCATCGTGATGCGACTATGCCGATGTCGAGATACAAGAAGGTCGACTACAGGTATGTGTTCAATCTTGAACCGGCCGCAAAGATCATGGTGTAGCAAAAAGGCAACCCACTGTGTCTTTATCAACAGCAGAGATGAGTATAGAGCAAGACAGAATGGCGCTCAAGAGAGCACGTCTAATGCAATATCAAAGATCTACATCAACCAACAAGCCAGCGGTAGAACTATATTGTGATAATCAATCACCTATTCGCATAGCAGAGAATCCAAGGCGGTGCCATGCAAGACTAACACGTTGAAGTACATTACCACTTTGTCGAGAAAAAGTTCTTAAAGGAGCGATCAATTGAAGCATATCAATATCAAGAACAGTGTAGCCAAGTGCGACAAAAGGACCGAGTGCTCCAAAATTTGAGGAGTTCCAAGATGACTTGGAATGATAACAAAAGAAAGTTTAACTCAAGGAAGTCGGTCAAGGAGAGAATTGAAAAATCACCACCGACTTGAAAAGAAGATTCTAGAATTATGTGGAGCATTGCCAATAATCAAGCTCTTTGAAGAATCAGCGACATGAATTGTAATCCGCCTGTAACCTTCCACCACCTCCATACTGTAACTTTCCCACCGCCATACTGTAACGTCTAACGCCTATAAATATGTATGTTGTGTATTGTAGATGTGTGAGGTAGAATAATGTGAGAAGTGAGAGGTGAGTAAGTAGTGAAGTCACTTAGCCAGAAGAAGAAATAAATACTCAAAGGCTCTGGCCACAGATCAACAAACTCGTGCATGTCATATTCTAATAAAGAATATTTTAAGGCCCAACAATTCAACACTAACTAGTTTTTCTCCTCCATGTTGAATAATTGTGAGATTAATCTGTCTTAAATTCCACAAATTGCAGAAACCTCGAATCACGGAGATAAAGGTTAGGATGGACTGCAATGGCTGCGTGCAGAAGATAAAGAAGGCCTTGCATGGCATCAATGGTATGTAAGTGCAATTAATTATCATAAATCTTAAAATTTCTTTAACTGATTAATGTGCAGATTAAGAATAATCTTGTAAATTGTATATATGGCACAGGTATATATGATCTGTACATAGATTTCCCTCAGCAGAAGATTACAATAATTGGGTGGGCAGATACTCAAAAAATAGCCAAAGCCCTCAAGAAAACAAGAAAAACTGCAGTAATTTGTTCACATACAGAGCCAGCTGATCATGATCAGCCATCAGAACCAGCCACAGCTGACGGTGAAGCACCACCAGCAGCAGCAGACAGAGGATCACCCCCAGCCCCAGCTACAGAAGGAGGAGGAGGAGGAGGAGGACCACCGCCAGCACCTGAGTCCACTAGCCAGCCACCAGCAGAAGCAGAGCCAGAGTCAGAGTCACCAAAAGAACCACCACCACGACCACCGGAAAATCCACCCATATCAGAGGCTGCCACCAGTGCTCCACCTAACCAGCCGCAAGTTCAAACTTCCAGGCCAAAAGATATTGAAGAAATTCATGTGATCCACCACCACGCACCAGAGAGATATGGGCCATATAGCCAACGGAACCCACCCGGTGGTGGACCACCACCGGGATTAGTTAGAGTCGAGCAGCCTCAGCCCACATATGTCACTACTCACAGTCATAATGCCTACAGGCCATCACCTCATGTGCCTGAATATGCGTACATCAACAGGCCATTGCCTCCTACATATCCACAATATTACACTAGGCCTATTGACCAATATTACACATACAGTAACGAGGAGCATCGAGCTGGATCCAGTGGGAATATTACTTCAGTTTTTAGCGATGAAAATCCAAATGCTTGCACAATAGCCTAGTGTTTTTTGATGGGGACATGCAATTACTAAATTCTTAATTCATTGAGCTAAGTACATATGTTGCTATTTTTCAGAGATTGATGTGTTGTAATTAAGCTGTCTCAAGGAATTTGTTCCATGCCACTTTTTGCGGACTAATAAGACGGCAATGCATTTGTAAAATATTCGTGATAAAGGCATTTTTAGTTCAACCTCTCTTAGGCACACAATTTTTGGTCTAACCAAAAAGTGATGTTTTTGTACCATATTCACGAATTTATAAAATAATAATTTCTATGGCTGTTATTTAAAAAAAATTTAAATATTAGGACGTCAATGGATTGATCCACTCAAACGCAAGCCCGTATAAGTGTGAAACTATAACAGCATACCAATGGGACCTACACATGATCTATATCTTCCCCAAAAATCCCAACTCTCCACTAACGCCATTGTAGATAACTCTACGCTATCATCAGCGTACGCAATCCACAATCGTATCTATCGAAGCATTGCACATTCTGGGTTCTAAATTCTAACAAAATTTTCATCCCAAAATATGTAACAGAGTGAAATCATTCTCATTAACGGAGAGAATGAACTAATCCAATTATCTTCCTTATTTCTTAGCACAATATTGAACTCCACGCATGACAAGAAGAATGAGGTCAAACAAACGCATTATTGCTGAAGATTATACAGTCATCTTAATCACAATTGGACAGAGTTTTATATTATAGAGTCAAAACACAAATGTATAGCTCTCTTTAATTTTTACAAAAATTTACTTATTAATGTTATAAAAATATTTGATTTTACCATTCAACTATCACTCTCGTAGTCTCGTATCTCCACCATCGAATTCTTGTTGAAATCTCATTTTATCCAACCTTAGTGGTTAAAAAATTTGCCACAATATAAATTGCATTTTGTTATGGTTTAACTGTAAATATGATCTCGATCAAATTGCACCGCGGAGCAGCGTAATTTGGCAATTTTGAGGCGTTGATCCGTGTTTGGCTGTTTCTGACCGACTTCCAATTTCCAAACCACTCTGCTCCAGTCTCACACGCACGTCAAATGCACGGTCGCCAGGGCAATGTATTCTTGCAAAGTAGGCTACTGAAATCACAATTATTCACCTGCTACGAAGTACGAACTCTTCTAATCTTCATTTGCCTCGGAAATATCGACTAGTACAGAATTTATTCTTTTGGGGAGCGATCTGATGGCGGCGACGACAATGGCGACTGCCGCGGGGTCTGTTGTGCTTCTGTATTACGTTCTGAGTCGGCGGCTATCTTCGGCAGCCGCGGAGGAAACAGACACCGGGGGTGATACGTCGAAATCAAAAAATCGATCTGTCAGGAAACGGTTAGTTAGGCGGCCAGCTCAGGCGCCTGCTACTTGGCTAGAGACAATCTCCACTCTTTCCGAGACTCTGAGATTCACGTATTCAGAAACTCTTGGGAAGTGGCCGATTGGTGACCTAGCTTTTGGGATTAATTATCTAATTCGAAGGCAGGTAAAGCTTTTTCTTCTACTTTATGTTCATTTTAATATTTAATTTAACAAAGCTATAGACTTGTTGATCCGATTCAGTAGATTTTACTGTTCTGCCTCGCTTTTCCGATGTTTTTTGGTTGGTCCGCAATTTTGACTCAACGATTGCTTGTTTCTTCCATTATTTTATGAGTGGCTGACTTATAGTCAGATTTCCTGGAAGACTGCTTTTCTGATTACTAAGTTTAGTAAATGTGGAATAATATGGAAAGGTTCTTCCAGTTAGCCAAACGTTGTGATTCAATTATTTATCCCTTGTGTTAATAATATGAATGGTGGAGCATTTCTCTTTACAGTAATTTTATCTCTCTCTTCAAAGGGAAAATGGAGATTCCAGAAAACAAATTAATTTCAAGCATAAAATTTGATTAACTAATTACACAGAAGATGTATTCTCTTCTATGTTTCTTATCTCGATCTAGGATTATTGCATCGCCTTCTTCTTTTTCTTTATTTTATATCATGCATTGATGCGTAAACTGTTATCACTGGGGAATTAATGGTACGATTTACTGGTTCCTCATCTTTTGTTTGATCATGCTACCCAATTTTCTGCAAGTTAAAACTTTTCGCATCAAGACAAGATTTCAAATGTCACTGACTTTATAGTCTTGCAGGGTAATTTACAAGTTGCAAGTGTATATGGAGGAGCAAATTCTGTGCAATTGAAGGGTCCTGAAATTATTGATCAGTTGTATCATTATTTGCGACTTTTGACCCTTTGCATGCTTTTCTCAAAGAAACCTTTTCAAGTATTTTTGGAGACTGCGGGATACTCTGATGTAGATGTCCTTCTTCACAAGCCCAAAGCAGGAGTATGTGATCGCCTACCATACATCACAGAACATTTTAATGATAAATAGTTGTAGCTTGAAAAGTGATGATATCTGAAGTTTATCATTTGCAGCTCCTGAAGCCTGCCTTCACAATTTTACGTGATGAAAACTCAAAGTGTTTCCTTCTCTTAATTCGGGGAACTCATAGCATTAAAGATACATTGACTGCAGCAACAGGTGCAGTGGTCCCTTTTCACCATTCAGTTTTGCATGATGGTGGTATAAGCAATCTAGTTTTGGGATATGCACATTGTGGAATGGTTGCTGCCGCTCGATGGATAGCAAAACTAAGCATTCCATCTTTGCTCAAAGCTCTTGAACAGAATCCTGATTACAAGCTGAAGGTAAAAATTAAAAAATTTGATATCCTCCCTGTTCCTTTATCTGCTGATTTTCTTTCACGCCCTTCTATTTATCAAAATTTTATTTACAGACTGAAATTTAGCTTGTTAACTAAATTTTTATTTATCAATTGGTGGACCTGGTCACCACTTCTGACAAAGATATGGCAGCTTGATTTAAATTGTAATGCAACTCCATTTAAGAGGAAAAATTTGTAGGCTTCAAATGTTACTCCGCACCAGTTCAGCATTAGTACATTCTTTTCTTGACCTTTTTTGTACTGAAATTTCATTTTCCACACATACGTGATTGATCTCCCCACATGCATACGAACAAAATTCTTCTCTTATTATCTTCACAAGGATTCCCCGTTTCTTTCCAGATTGTTGGTCATTCACTTGGCGGTGGCACAGCTGCACTACTGACATATATCCTTCGTGAACAAAAAGAATTATCTGCGAGCACCTGTGTCACTTTTGCACCAGGCATGTATTGACTGGATTCAGCAATTATATTATCTATACTACAATACACTAACTCCATTTCATTCTCGAGTGTCAGGATTGCTAATATTGTTAAATGGAAGTATGGAATATTAAATGGAAGTATGGAATGTTATCATTTACGAGTTTCTTGAGCACTGATATTTTCTGAAGGAGGTGTTGAAATTTATGCATCAAAATAATTTTTTATTTGCAACAGTGTTCGTGTGTTGCAAATTTTCTGCTTTGTTTGCTTCGTTATTCTATTCAGATAGAAAGTACTCAAGATATGAATAAGTTCGGCACAATTTTGAAAAATTTTTGCTCGATGCATTGTTCCCTCAAAGTTATTTGCATCTTCGAATGGTAGTTCCAATGGGGATTGTGAAATGCAAATTCGGTGGATCAGATTGTGTTATTTTCTACTGTCTCCTCCCGACATCGCTAACCCCATGCAAAATGAACATAAAAAATAAAACGAGAACAGAAAAATAATCGGTCATTCATCTAAATAAACAGTGTTCTTCTGCTTGTCTCAATTACTGTAGCTTGTCTCTCTCTTACAGCTGCCTGTATGACATGGGAGTTGGCAGAATCAGGGAAACACTTCATTACTACGCTAGTTAATGGCTCTGATCTGGTGCCTACATTCTCAGCTGCCTCTGTGGATGATCTTCGTTCAGAAGTATGGCTCTAAATGTATCAATTTTAGTTACTTGCATCATAGCTTAAGCAAATAGTTTAGCCTTCAAAACTATCAAATCTTCCTGACACCCACTGATTATAGGTAACAGCATCAGCTTGGTTAAATGACCTCCGTGATCAAGTTGAGAGAAACAGAGTTTTGAATGCAATATATCGCTCTGCCACTGCTCTTGGATCTCGTCTACCTTCTATGGCCAATGCTAAGGCAAGGGTTGCCGGTGCAGGGTCAATTCTGGGGCCAGTTTCTAGCAGAACTCAGGTATTGCCAAACTCCTGAACAATGTGGATTTCCTTGTTCTATAGAAATGCTTGTTTCTTGAAAACCAAGTGTAATCATACGTTTCTTTTGAAAATCTCTGAACTTTTGAGTGTTTGCTATTTGGATGGAGTTCTCTTGATTAAACATTGGAATTAGGGTATTGAATAAACATGCAATTACTGTTAATCTTCTCATATCATGAAAGGTGACATTTGTTTGGAAAATCTACAGGTTGTGATGAAGCGTGCACAAGATGTAGCGAAGCAGTTGTTCGGACCACGCACTTCTATATCTTCATGGACGTGTATCGGCCCCCGCCGCCGTGCGTTGTCTCATTCATCAAACACCCAGGAAGGGGATATAACTGGGACATCCCTTCTTACTGAGAGAGCATCTGAAGCTCTTGTTAGTGAAGTAATTTGCAGTAGGTCGGAGGGAAACAAGACCGAAGTTTGTTTTTCGGCCAGCAAATCCGGACAATGTGAATCTGATGGAGAGGAAGATCACATTCAGGGGGATGAAGTTGCAGCTGCATCAACCATTGAGGAAATCACCGAAGGCGAGTTGTGGTATGAACTGGAGAAGGAGCTGCAAAGGCAGGAGAACGAGGTTGATATCCAGATCCAGGAAGAAGAGGAGGCTGCTATGAAGGAAATAACTGAAGAGGAGAAAGTATTGACTGATAAAGTTCACAATCACACGCCAGTTTGTGCATCAGATGTTTCAGATAATCACCATTTCTATCCCCCAGGGAGAATAATGCACATTGTATCTATACAGTCATTCGAGGCAAGTGAATCAGGTGGTGGTGGGGCTGTAGAAGAAGAGCGCATTGGTCTGTACGAGACACCAAGAGGATTGTACAGTAAGCTCAGATTATCCAAGACTATGATAAATGATCATTATATGCCCATGTACAAGAACATGATGGAACGGCTAATTGAACAACTGGAAAATGATTTGGATTCTTGTTATGTGGTAGCATGATTGGCATATGCAAATTATTCTTCTTTGTTGTCTAATGAAAGGGATTCCTTAGTGTGTTCTAATACGAATCTGGAAATGCTCAAATTATCTGCGAAAAATACAGTGGGGGACCCGAACTGTTAAAGGCCAACTACCGCACACCTGGGCTTTAACAACTTGTCTGGGATTTAGGCCCACCACGGCTGAGTGGCTGATCCACTGGTGCTAGTAGATGGAAGAAAAATCCAGATGTATAGCATCGTGGCCAGGCTGTGTTAGGTCCGAACGATTTAGAGGTGTTGGACCAGGCCGGTGGGGTTCATTTCACATTATTCCAGTAATAATCCAATTAGCTATACATATGGTCGAATTTGTTCTGTTCCTCAAGTGGCTACGTACCCAAGCTGATGTGGCGCCCTGTGCCGGCGCTACATCAGCTTAAAAAATTTTTTTAATAATTTTTTATTTTGATATCCATCTTGGATCGGATAAATTATACATATCCCCTGCTGGTAGGCGGCTCACAAACTTTTTCCCCCCTCGTGAGTATGTACCCACATGGGGAACGGAACATAACTCTACATTTGGTTACGATGGAATTGAGTGCATGCGAAGAGCATCTTGGAAGAGTTTTACGAACGAAAGATAGCTTTTTATGTAATAAGAGTTTATAACTATCAGGAGCATCTTTAAATTTAAAGAATACAAATTTTAAAACTTTCTTATTATAATTTTTTGTTTTGTTATTTTTCATTTTCCAATAAATATTGTACCGTGACTAGTGACAATCAAAAATCTGGTTAAAATTTTAAAATGTTCACAATTGATTATTCAATGTAAAACATAACCTCTTCATTTAATGGTTTGAAATAAGACCAAATTTAGGCCTTGTTCTATTTGACATCTTATTTATCCGCACGCAATTCCGTATACCTCATACTCATTTTTAACCACACACACATTTCCCAAAATAATATTAACCACACATTTTTACACGGAATACCGCGCACATTAACTTTATATCCAATCAAACAACCCCTTATAGTTGTGTTCTATTTAATTTCATTCTAATGACATTGAGATTCAAGATCTAATAGTTTTCTAATTTCGAGACATCATAAGATTTGACGAATTCAACACGAAAACACCTGTGGAAGTGTGATAGAATTGCCTAACAAATTTAATTATTATTGTTTAAATAACCAATGTCGAGTACTGAAACTTGCAATTCAATGGAGACATTTAAGAAGAGAGAGCTTTTATCAGCAGCAAAGCAGCTGCAAATGAATGTTGGGATGGAAATGCAAACTGAAGAAAGGAACGCAGAGAACCCAAAAATCAATGGTTGATCCCATTCAGAAAATAATAGTTAAACCTTATAAATGGATTACACATGCATCTGAGCAAAGCTTTTCGTCTGTTGTTAGAAGAGACTTTTGCCACAGAAAGCACAGAAGATCAACTCTAACTGATACTCGCCCTGCCCAGGGTCAATCTGGTAACTTACTCAGATAGTCCATTCAGCCTATATATTTGTAACCATTATTAATAGTGACGCTTTAAAATTAGTTCATCTCAACCTCCATAACGGTCTTTTAGCAGCTCAGGAGGCTCCTCTTCCATAATGCCCGAACCTGTAGAAGCCAAGTACTCACGAATGGTTGTTTTACGATCACCAAGAAAAGTATGATCGAGGAAGTTATCATAGGCCAGATCACCAAGGTTCTTAGCTGCCAAGACACTGCAAATCGTAGTTACCACACATCCTTCAGTTCACCAGTAAGCAAAAGGTGCTTTGATGGAGAATAATTGCATCTAAGCACTTGTCATGAATGGATTTAGAGAATCTTCCATGCATTCACGAGAAATATGCATACATCATTAAAGAAACAAAAGTGCAGAAGATGCTAAAATCTCATAAATGTGACAAAGAAGCAGTCTCACTCACCAGTGCCTGAGATAAACACGACAAGGTAAGATGTCGTCAACCCAAATCTTGTCTATGCCATACTGTCCATAGCGCTGGTAGAAGATCTCTTGGCTCCCTGTCACAAACATCTCGGGAATCATTAAGCAGAAATTCTTTACATAAAGAATATATTACACCGATGGGATGGGGATGAGGATAGGAAATGCAATCAGAATGTCATGGACAAACATATTTATCCCATAGATATTCTATCCCAATAATCTCATCCTCTGAAATTATTGGCAGTTGTGGTCAGAAAGAAACTCGGTTGTAGTCCTCTGATTCACAATCAACCGTAGCTCATCTCATCACCGAGAATATAAACCATAGGGGTTGAACTTATTTGCACCATAAGCACAAAAAATATCCACAAAAAAAAAAATAATAATAAATAAATAAATAAAATCAAAGATAGTTAAAATTTACCTTTGCATCTGATTTTGAAATACTCTTCATCACTATATCGAGCACATAATACCTGCATTAATACCAAAAAGGATTATTATTTCATGAAATCAGTTCAGAGTCAACTATCTCAGCCAACTGAAAAAATAGTGCAATCTCACCGCTGGAGTTGTATAAAACAAGCCATTAAATGTTTCTGGTATCACCTAAACACGACAACAGATATATGCACTATACTCATTAGTACCATATCTCTAAAGCGCACTGATGTGTTAACCAATGTGGAAACTAAGAAGTAATAATGCCACTCACTGCTAAAATCCGGAATTCATGCTCCCTTTCAATGAAGGCTGGTATCTAACTTTGCCAAGAAAGAAAGCAAGTTAACATCGGTTTCTCAGGTTCAATAATTCAAAATCTTGTTCCAAAAATGGCACTTGTGAGTTGTAAGTTATACCTCTGATCTCTGAATCTCGAAAGCAGTAACTACAAGGGTTTCACCATCACATGGCTCGACACTCAAGCTTGATATCTCCTGCAAAAATATCGCACCTCGTCATTCAGGAACTAATACTAATAATAATGATGATGATTATAAAAACCTGAGATGCTTCAAGAAATATCTGAAAGTGCTTTGAGATTTCAGATAAAACAACAAACTCTAACGGAAATTTCCATCATCAGAAATGTCAAAAGAACATACAAGAAAACACAGCATACTCCTGTTACATCAGGCCAATCTTAAGACGTGGAAATTCTAATATTAACTAGTTTTGTTTCCATTTCTTTCTGAATCCCACTTCTAAATTCCTAATCAAGTGGTGCCAGAGACTGTTTATAAAGAAAAGAAAGTTATAAATTTTCTTAATCTTCTCAGCAACCATCAATACATATGTAAACACCCCGCTTTGAGAAGTCGCAATTATCAAGCTAACGATCAGTGTCCACGAAAAGCCACAAAATCATTTTCACTGAACAGCAAAATTAAAGAAGCACCTTAGTTTCAGGTTTAGCTATGCCACGCTCGAAGAAAATCGGAGCAATGTGAGCGAAAACTCTTCTAAAGCCACTCAATTTCGTCATTCTGAAGTTTAACAAGTGCGGAAATGTACTCCTCGCGCTCTTCTCTGTTCATTTATATCAAGAATAAATCGAAATGGAAAAAAGGTAACTTTAAATTTAACAATGTTTGTTTCCATCTAAATAGAATTATATCTGACGATCACTCGTTTCGCCACATATTTTGCCGAAAGCCATATTTCACATGGAATGGAACTCTTTAGTAAGTAAAAGAATAAATTGAAGTATTAATAAACTCAATTGAACAGATCTTACAGACCAGAGAGGAGAGAACCGAAACCGCAGATGGAGACAAGGCCATCAGGAGAGATGATCTGATCAAAATCGGAATCCTCTTTCAGTTCGAAAGGGAATCGTTCCGGCGGTTGAGGAGTGAGGGGTGGGCGGAAGGAATCGGCGGAAGACATGCCGGAGATTCGGCGAAGCGGAGAATGCCAGCGAAGAGGAGGTAGGGTGGAGAGGTGTCGGATTGAAGGTGGGATTCCATGCCGATCTAAGGGGTTTAAAGAGGGGAGGGGGACCCCGGGAATATGCGCATGAGAAAGAAATGGAGGATTTGCAACCGTAGACATTATTGGCTCATATGGTTCACGTGCTATAAGGTGAAGGTACCTGCAAGCTACTCTTTTGCTATTTGTGCCTAGTCATTTTCATTCGCCATTATCTTTGTTATTGTTATGAATAATAATTGAAGAATAATTATTAGGTGTTATGAATAATTGAGAATAATGTGGTGGTTATGAATTATGAGGAATAATTTGGTGGAGGAATAATTTGGTAAAAGATGTAATTATTATATGTGAATGACTATTATACCCTTGATGAAATTATGTAATTACGATTGTGTCATTCGAAGTTTTCCTATAAATAGGGCTTCAGTTATTAATGAAATTCATTCCTGAGAATTCCTTAGTAATTCATTCTCTAAATTCTCTCTATTGTTTACATACTTTTATAACACGTTATCGTGAGTCTCTGGCCATTTGAGTAATATGAAGGGAGTATCTTTCTACAGATTATCTTATAGATGATCTTCTCAGATCGTAAACCGAATTATTATAAATAACCTAATCCATCTCCAATCAATACTTATCTTTCTTTTCTCTCTTATCTTTTTCCCACTTTCTCACGTCTCACTCTCTATCTTCCCAATCACTCACAGAAAACATTTATGCAGAGACAAAGAGTTGTGGGCAATTCAAGAATTGGCAAATGGAGGAAATACGTGCATGTTCAATTCTTCTGCTCAGAAAAGGAAAAGGTATATATATTATATTACTTTATAATATAATAATATATTAAACTATAATATTCGTTTTCTCGAGATATAAGGAGCATACATTATCAAAATCAAATTTTCTCGACTCCATTATACTCGATTTAACGAGACCTTCGATTTGACACCAACATTGATAGGGTAATAACTCGTTTTGAAATATGTTATTATCAAACTTTCAAAATTTACAAATCAGTACACCAACTTTTGAAAAAGTTACAAAATAGTCATTGAATATTTTGATATTGATAAATTGAAGTAGAAAGGAGATAATTTTCCAATAGTAAAACATTGATAAAATATTTTTGATAATTTTACCTTTGCGAATTGGAATGGACGATTTTACCCTTAGGGTAAAACCGACCTAATTTTGACGACAGTGAAAAATGGATAGAATATTCATGAAGAAATTCTAAATCCATTGATTATATAAAATGGCTTGAAGTCCATTTGAGTTAAAAGATCGGAATATTATTTTAACTCCCGAAGAGTTCAATTACATAATGTACTTATTCTAGAAGGATAAGTGTGCTCTTGTAGAAGTAATGAGTATTTGTTCTAGAAGAACAAATTTGCTCCCGTAGAAGCAGTTCAATATTTAATTCTCGCACTTTATTTACTGCAATTTAATTACTGCAATACCTCCTACTTGATGATGGGTTCAACCGTCACTAAATGGAAGGTTTTATATATTTTTGCACTTTATATGCTAAGTGATGGGTAATACCTTCTACTAAGCAGATCCTACTCCTGAAGAAGTAGTTAAATATTATGCAATTTAATTCTTGCTATTTAAATTCCGTAAATTTATATTTATTGCAATAATTCCCATAAGGTAGGTTCGACCACCTATTGGAGGAAATTTAATTTCTGCAATTTAAATTTATGCACTTTATAGTTTGAGTATATTTCCAATGTGGTGTGTAATACCACACGATTGGTGTGCATATTTCCAATGTGGTGGGTTATACTACACGATTGGTTATAACGAATCCTACCTGTAAGAAGTAGTTGATCAAATATTCTAATCATACTCTCGAAGTAGTAGACGATGAGAATAAAATTACTTCCCCATATATATCGAATATTAATGGAGAAAATTGAGCAAGTGGTACTTGAAGTTACCATTGGATAAATAGATGAAAGTAAAATGCTCAATAGATCCCATGTTGATAAATCAAAGAAAATATATCGCATGGAAAGCTTATATGAAGTAATCTCATCGATGATATGAGATTGTATTAATATGAGAATAAAATGCTCTTGAAGAAGCAAAATCACTAGATATCTGTATTTGAATAAAGCCAATATGATATTATTATTACTCCAGAAGAAGTACAAAACAGTCGAAGTGAAACATATTGAGAATATCAAAAGATGGCATTAAACACTCGAAAATATAGAAATGCAAAAGAATATACATCCTGAATCCATAAATGAGGGATGCGTCTCGAGAGTATAAATACTTTGTAACTCTGCCACCATCAACATTAGGATTCATAATGAAATATTTAAAGGATCCGAATTTCTTTTTCGCTTGACACCAGTAGTCTGTGATTGACGGACCTGGGCTTCCACAGATTCTTGAACATATGCATGAAATTTGATGAGTAGTTCATCAACAGTACTAGCAGAGATAAGTATTTTTCTCGCTGAATGAGAGATAAACTTATTATTTATACCCTGATCTAGAAACGCTAGTAAGCCATCAAAGAAATTATTAACATTCAACAAACCTATTGGTTTGACATGAAAGTTCCACTGTACAACGAGGCTATATTAAATATTTCCTCCGGTGTGTTGTAGCGCTGAAGGACAATGAAAGCATCACTATTATTCATCATATACATCATGCGGTTGTGGATGGATTGCGCTTGTAGCCCCAACCCTGCTGGACCCATGGTAGAACTGGCTCCAATTCGAGTATTAGATCCAACTAGATGAAAAGGTATTACACTCGAAACTCTTATTCCCCATGATGGTGCAGCCATTATAAGTCTAGCTAAAAGTTTGTTGTTGGTTCCTCCATATAGTATATTGATTTCTTGTCTCCCTAACTCTTTATTTAGTCGGTTTGCCATATCCACATATTGGATATGACCTACGATTTAGATCCACCAAGAATACATACGGTTTTAATCATGAGGTAAAGGTCGACTTGTATGAGATGATTCTAAAATCTCCATATCCATCTCTACTCCTATCTCTCTTTTTACACTATACTTTTAATGTATGAACATGAGAGATATATGAATCCCTCTATTTAAAGATAAATTTTCAAACCAATAATTGATTGTACTATTTACTTTTGACAAATATGAAAGAAAAAAAAGGCAGAAAATTTTTTTTAGTGATATGACATATAGCTGTCAGAGATTGAAAAATAATATATATATCTTAAAATTGAAAAACGATATTTACAAATAAAAGAAATATATTGATCTTTGTTATTACACCGAGCTTTCTTACATAAATATGGGAAAATCATTATGCTAAATTTTTCTACTAAATTTACAAACGGGATCTTCTAAAGTAAGTTTTTCAAGATCATGAACGCTGTTTGTTGATCTTTGAATTTGGCCCATAAGGCCATTAGCTCACCTTATGCGTGTCCACTAGGATGTGTCTCAAGAGCCTGTTGAATATCATCCAAAGGCTCCTTACTCAATCCATCCTTAATGAATGCTATTTTATCTTCTCGGTTTCTGGACAAGTACCCCACAGATTTACATCGAGTGTCACATGTCCATCGAGCACACTTGTAGCATCCTCCTAATCTTTTTGCTCTCCGTTTCTTTGAAAAACTACTTTTACCCATACCAGGCATGTATTTAGAAGGAATTGAAACCTTACCAGATAATCGAACCTTTGCTTCAATCAAGCATCGGATATCTTGTGGGATACCCTTATTCATTAGCATCCTTAATCTTTCCAAATTTACATCGATAAATCCTTTTTAGGATTTTGATCGGTAGTGATGGATAGTATTTTCGAAGATTTGAGAGCATATGATCCATTATAATGTATAGACCCTTGTTAGGATGAATTTTGCAATAATTTTGATGATTTATTTATAGAATAATACGACGCGTATGAAATAAGACTCCGATTTTAAATAAATAATATGAAGCGTAAGAGCTACGATTTCGGAATTAAATAATAGCCGGATGTGATGCGTATGAGTCAGAATCCGTGTTTGAATAGTGGTAGACAATAATGTCACTAAAAGATGATGGAATATGTCGGTGAATTGTTTCTATGATAAATCATATTGAGCACTATACAGATACTAGTGAAATCGATATAAGAATTTACTGAACTAGAAGTTCAATAATACTGCTTGCAAACCTGACCGACCATCCCGCTTAAATAATTATTGAAATCAATATTTCAAGTGAAGAATTAAAAGAATTCTTCAATGATTGTTCTCGATAAATGATGAAATCATTACTAGCCAATATTGGGAATAAATCCCAAATATATCTGGAATAAAGGATGAGAAGTATGGGCTCACTCATCCTCCATGTGGACTACTAGATATTATGATATGGATCCACTAGATAGTCACATGTGTATATGATTCGTAATTTGAAATTTATTTAAATATTTGCTCACCAGATGAGCATGATTTCCAGATTTAATGATAAAGCTAGTAAATGTATATCCCAATACTTGAATAAATCCTCGAAGGATTTGAGTATGCATACAAGTGGGATATTATGTGGCAAATTATTTAAAGTCCTCAAATAAATTGTCGATATCGAGAATAGAGTGCAAACGGTCTAAATTCTCATATTAAGGCTGAATGATGAGAACATATATGATTAAAATCATACCAACTGTATGAGTTTTGGTGTTCTAAATTTTCTCAAAGATGAGGGGAGTATTAAAGGTTGAAAATAATATGTGAAATGCATCATGTCATATCCTCGAAATTGAAATACGAACTTGAAGTTCAAAGATGCATGAAAGGCTATGAACAATCACATATATCAGCTACGATGCTTTGATAATTTAGCGCGCCAGAAGCGTTGATATTTCCCCAAACATATATATCGAAGCAAATTATAAAAGATGATCTTAATAACGGAGGCATATGCTCTTGAAGAGTATATAGACATAACTATATTGTGTAATCCTACAAGAGGATTGATAATGAGATATCTCGATAAGTTATGTCGATATGGGGAAAGAAATAAAATTGAAAAGTGTCGACACGGTATGAAAATGTAGCGCTACATATGATCAATGATAATGAAAATATTGAGATATATTGAAGATGATAAATGGTGAATGTGAAATCCTTAACTTATGAGATGATGAGATGATGATGACTAGTGCTCAAGTTTAAAGATAAGCATGGTGGTCATTATATGTTGCATGCTCATGAAAGTTAAATTACCGATCGTGTGTGTAATCTAAAAGGAAATTAAAGGATCGGATGAGCTAAACCCGTGTTTATGAGTACCCTAAAGGGTGAGCTAAGCCCCTGGGAATGAAATAACCTATTAAGTGAGTATTAAATGTTAAATGATATATTTTAAGTGTTAGTTAGTTATGAAGGTTTACTTATATGTTTACATGTTTTTACGATGAATTTATATGCTTTAAATTGTGTGTTTGGAGACATGTGTTCATGGTGAATGTTTTGTAGTTGTGTGTGAAAATTGATGCACTCTAAATGAACGAAGAGTATAAAACCAATGTATATGATACTCATACAAATGTATGAAAGATTTTGAAATGCTTAAAAGATACTTGTATAAAATACGCATTGCACTCTTTTTCCCTTGATCGAGGTTTTATCCCATTGGGTTTTCCTAGCAAGGTTTTTAATGAGGCAACTTTAAAGGCGTATTCACATGAATAATGTACTCTTTTTCCTTCATTAGGGTTTTTCCCACTGGGTTTTTCCTAATAAGGTTTTAACGAGGCATATTCATGGTATATTGAGAACGATAGGAGAAATTGATACAGTGTATCTATTGGATCAAGTTATAATGGAGCTAATGCTTTAGATCCAAACGATGATGATATTGAAATCATTTACCGTAAGTAAAGATATCAGCTTCAAGATATGAAATCAAACGGAGCAAATTGTACTCTTTTCCTTCGATCAAATTTTTCCCACTGGGTTTTCTTGATAAGGTTTTAACGAGGCAAAGACGTGAATACTCATATGCCGATAGACATCGGGGAGCAATGTTTTGATGAAGCAAAGATATAACCACTCCAAGCTATCCCGCAATCGGTTTGAAAGTTTTTTCCCACCGGTTTTTCTCCAAACAGTCCGTAAGACATTTGTATTAATAGTATTCGAGGAGTGTTATGAATAATAATTGAAGAATAATTATTAGGTGTTATGAATAATTGAGAATAATGTGGTGGTTATGAATTATGAGGAATAATTTGGTGGAGGAATAATTTGGTGGAGGAATAATTTGGTAAAAGATGTAATTATTATATGTGAATGACTATTATACCCTTGATGAAATTATGTAATTACGATTGTGCCATTCGAAGTTTTCCTATAAATAGGGCTTCAGTTATTAATGAAATTCATTCCTGAGAATTCCTTAGAATTCATTCTCTCTAAATTCTCTCTATTGTTTCTATACTTTTATAACAGTTATTATGAGTTATAGTACATGTTTTTCACTCTTTCGTCATTTTTCAATCAACCCAAACTATAAAATAATTTTTTTTTTCTTTGGTTTGAATTTCACGTCCAAAAATCATTTTCTTAAAGCTCTCCATTAAACCAATAATAAAAAATAGCCCTCAAATGTGAAACAAAGATATTGTTTTTTTTTTTTTTCCAGAAAAATTTAACTACTCCAGAACTTACAATTTAATAAATAATATGACAACATTTGGTTTTTGAAGACCCAAATTCTTTTGATTACAAATGGGAAAATTGAAACAAGAGAGGATTTTGTTTTATGATACATCTAAATAAGCAATGAATATATCTTTTCCTTTTGTCTGTTTTACCTGTTTTAAAAGTTAACTTTGATGTTTTACCATTTTTGCTATAATGTAAATTGCAGTTGACATTTTTTTACGGAGCATTCATTCAATTCATTTGAAGTATGCATGTTGATTTAAGGCCAAAGGAGTTGCGATGTTTTGATTTCTCCGTTGAAGTATATACATCAGCTTATAATGCCAAATAAAATTCCAGGAGAAAACAATGTGAGAAGAAAAAATTAGGCATTTTGATTACTCATCAATCATCATTAAGGTTACATCAATCAATATGAATCCCCCCAATACATGGATAACTTAAACCTTGATCATGCCAGAGACATAGGGGACTCCACCAGGCTTGATCCACTCATCACCCTTAAAGTATTTAGCAGGGGTAAAGCTCTCTGCTATTTGAGGAGTGATCTTCTTAATACCCTTCCATGTCACCCTCTTCCCCATGTTCGACCCTGGTCCACGGTTCTGGTATTCACCATAGTAGCAAGTATCAAGAGCATAGGTTCCAGTCCATGGAGACCAGCCCGCTGGGTCGATCAATGCATCCAGGTACGATTGCATGATGATGGTCCTCGAGTACTCCTTCCACGGGCGGCCGAGGTAAACCTGCACTGTCTGTTGTTTCTTGTTAAGTGCGAGCAGCGCTGGCTCTCCAACAATTTGGCAGTTCTGCAGAACAATGGCGCCAACTCCGCGCTTGTCTTTCCTCCCCTGAGCGGTGACCATGCAGTTCTGGTTCATATCTGGTTTCCTCACCACCATCTTGCAGTTCTGGAAAACAGCAGCTGCGTCCCCGAAGATGAAGTCGATGGTGCCAGAGATTGTGCAGTCACGGTAGTACTGGCGGTAGGTGTGCGCGTACAGGGTGTCTTGATATCCATCGATTGCGCAGTTGATGAAAATTCCCCTGTCTGCTGAGACTCTGAGGGCCACGGCTTGGTGCTTGCTGGCCCCAGCTGTGTTCTCGAAGCCGATGTTCATTGCGGTGAAGTCCTCGCCATTGACAGCTACTGTTGCAGTGTGGAAGGTGGGGGTGCCATCGACATAGTTCTTGCTGCCTGAGATTCTGGTCTTTGTTGGGCCTTCGCCGATCAAGACAATCTTGTTCATCTTCTTGGGGATGATGACATTTTCCTTGTACACTCCGGCCTTGACGAGGATGACGAACGTAACGTTGTTCTTGGGTGGGATGGAGGCAATGGCTTGGTTGATGGTCTTAAATTTTCCACTGCCGTCTTTAGCCACCACAGCGTTGGGCTTCAGAGAACTGGCGGCAAGAAGCTTTCTTCTAGAAGAATCCACGAATTTTGGGACCCCATCAGAGTATTTGGAGATTGAAGTAGAAGAAGACAACAACTTCCTGTTGAAGCCACCCAACTGCAGGTTTGCGATGATCTCTGAAATATCAGTGACCATGGCGAGGCCATTGCTGGAAAGCTCAGCCGAGGTTTTCAACAGCTGCTTCATTTTCTCTCCAGTGTCCCCTGTGGTGTTCTCAAAGCCATCGATGCAAGTTTCTTGATATGTAATGGCACCACTGAGCCATGTTCGGAGATTTTCGACATAATCATCCATCTTGGAGACATCGAAATGGTCGATTGAGTCGAAAGATCTCTTGAGATCCTCGATGGATGTCTCGAGGAGCTCTTTGCAAGTTTCGAGGGCCTTGGAGGTCATGGGGTCCTTGGCTGCCTCCTTTAGGAGTGACGAATTCTTGATGACTTGAGCGATGTTTTCTTCGGCCACATTGAATGCAACCTTAATGAGTTCTCTGGGGTTGCTGGTGTTCTTGGCGGACGATAGGCTGTTTTTGCACGTCTCCTTGTAGTCGGTGGGGGCACAGAGGCTGTCGATTGCCTTGGTCGAGGTGGTTATTTCACCACCACCGCCACTGGCAGGACCGACGCCTCCACTCTGGGAGCTGCTGTTTTTAGAGATGCTAACGGTCACAGCGACAACCATGGCGACCAAGAGAATTGCAGAAAAGCCAGCAATGGCTATCTTCTTCTTCTGTCCATCAGACCCCATTTTTTGAATCAAAATGCAATCCTTTTTTTTTTTTTTTTGGATTTTTTCCTAAATTATTATTATTTTTTTCTTTTTGGTTTTATTCTCTTCCTCCCCTGATTGGAGAGAAAGGCAGGGAGATCTTAATAAAGGGGATTGTAACTTATTATTGGATTCCCCTTTACCGGAGATGATTTGCTGATGCAAATGAAGGTCTTACTTATAGCGCTGAGAAATAAACTGGGTAGACAATCCTGGGCATGAAAGGTTGAAAGCCGTTAGTTTCTGTTGGAGGAATTTGAGGTTGCCCGGTGCTACTAATGAGGATCTACGTACAAATTAATGGGAGATTGAAACTTGTGCAGTTTTGATGCATGGATTTCTCCTACATTTTATATTGAACCATTCAACTTACATAGCTATGCCATCTAGCTATTCTACAATGTAGATCTAGCATTACATTTTCTTCGAAAGTAATTAATTGATGAGATTAAAACTAAATTAGTATTTGCAGAAGTCAATTGTAGAAGTAGAAAATATTAAGTGAAGAACTAACTAATATGCAACATGAACATTTTTTGCTCGTTCAATGGGTGTTGATACTTTCCCAGTGGCGTGGGGTCTGTAAAGTATGAGTTTACTCTAATTGTCATCAGATCAGCTTATTGGAGAGAATTTCAAAATTCAATATTTCTAAATTTTAGTATGTTGAGGACCTCAGGAGGGTCATTAAACATAAGACACTTCAATGTTTAAAAATAAAGTTCAAGAAATTTTTTAAATTGATTTTTGTAAATAGAGAGCTAGAGAGATTAGTTAAACTCTCAAATTTGGAGAGTCAAATCCCACTCTTTATAATTAATTGATTACAAGTTTCTCAATGCTTGTATATTGGTTTAATAAAACCACATGCTCTCTCCAATGTTCAATCTAGCACGAGCGCTCCTATTTTGTTTGTTATAGCATCAATGCTCATATCTTGTTAATTACAACTTCTTAATCCTTGTAAAAGTAAATTAATATTCTTTTAAAAAAAAGTGAATTAATATTGTCAGAAAAGTAAATTCTATTTGAATTTTCTCAAATATACCCATAGATTAAATGATAATTATATTATGTAGTTTTATTAATAACAATGCATAATAAACAAGAGCATAATAGAAAAAATAAATAAATTAATAAATATACATAGAAAGTGGTTAATAAATATACATAGACTTATTTTACGTGAAAGTATATTGAAAGACCTTCCAAATGACATAATTTCAATATGATTAAAAAATTCAAAAAATTAGTGATTTTCTGGGTTTAGCATATGAATTAAGAAAAAAAAACTCTTTAATTGCAGTATATGTAACTAAAAACAAGTGTATGGAATGCAAACAATTATTTTATATGGAAGTCCATTGAAATAGCTTTTAAATGAAGTAATTTTCAAGAGGATTAAAACCAAAAATAAAAAATAAAAAAGAAAGACAGAAAGAAAGAAAGAAAATGAGTGATTTTCTTAGGTTGAAACAACATGTGAATTTTAGGATGTCGCGAAGAAATTCTTGAATGCAATATAAATAATACGAGTACGGATGGCGAATAATTATTCTATGTGAAAGTTGTGCTTTCAAATGGTATAGTTAAGACGGTTGAAAAGATTAAAAATTAAATGACTTATAGTAGGTTGTAGCATATGAATTTTGTGCGATAAAATTCGTAAACTATTTGCCATATTCACTGTCCAAACACCAGTACAGACAAGACTTAGGGTGGCGGTTGTTTTAATATTTAGGGTGGCGGTTAATTGGGCGCCACCCAAAATGACGACACCTAATGTCGGATTTAGGGTGACGGTTGTAAAAACGCCACCCAAAACAACTTAGGGTGGCGGTTGTTTGGTTAGAACTGTCACCATAAGTCTTTTTTTTTTTTAGACTTAGGGTGGCGGTTGTTAGTCAGGCGGTTGTTAGGTTGTTGACTAACAACCGCCACCCTAAGTATTATTATTATTTTTTTAAGACTTAGGGTGGCGGTTGTTAACTAACAATCGCCACCCTAAATTCCTTTTTTTTTTTTTTAATTAGATCTACTATAAACATAGTATTAGGGTTGCAACTAATAACGAAATAATTAACAAATAAGAACAAGATAATTTTTATTCAAAGTGAATCACTTCCAATTACAATTACAACAAAAGATGTTCTTAACTAACTAAAAATGAACAACTAAAAAACGAAAATACGAAATGAAAAACTAAAAATGGCATTTTGAGGCTTTAAACGACTTCAGAGCGGCCTGAAATATGGGGTCACGGCGATAGCTATGAGTGTCGTAGATCTCGTCGCGACGATTCCGGAATGTACTCGTGGGTTGAAAATGGACATCGTATGCAAAAGTTATGGCCATTTAAAATTCGCATACCCAAAACTAGAAAAAAAGATATATTAACTATTATTTTTTTTAAATCTAACTTTAAAAAATACACGAATTTGAAAGTAATAGGTAGAAGAAGTTTACTTTGCATCAATTGCAGCTACAATTTGCATAAAATGATGAAGACAGCAAAAATAATGATGTAAATCGTGTGTTTCTGGTATTTATTAATCACTAGTTCAATAACGGGTGGCGGTTGTTAAATAACAACCGCCACCCAAAGTGAATTTTAAAATTTCGAATTTCAAATTTTTTTCGCATTTTGGGTGGCGGTTGTTAATAACAACCGCCACCCTAAGTAAGTGATTTTTTTTTTTTAAATTTTATACTTAGGGTGGCGGTTGTTATTATGGCGGTTGTTAAAATAACAACCGCCACCCTAAGTTTTTTTTTTTTTTTTTATTACTTAGGGTGGCGGTTGTACACTACAACCGGCTCCCGTTTTTAGCATTGGGTGGCGGTTCCGTTCTACAATTGCCACCCTTTGTTTTGTTTTTTTTTTAATTTATATATACTTTTGGGTGGCGGTTTTTTGTGACAACCGCCACTCAATGTGCGACACCTAATCTCCCTTTTATACTAGTGAAATAGACAAATAGTCATCCTCCTCACTGATAATGTCTTAAAACACATTTTATTATGGGAGTCGAAGTAGAACAAACATGGAAGGAAGGTCAATGCAAATCAGGGCATGCAACTTTACATTAAAAGTTGATTAATTATTGCCTTTGAACTATACAAAATTGAGTATGATGACTGCAGGCCTGGCCTCTTGCAGATGGCTGGTTTAGTTATAATCCATATAAATAAGGTTGTTTGCAAATGAATTTTTGTCTTTGTTTCTGTGGACGTTTTAGCATTAACAAAAGATAAGCCGGCCACGTACTTATAATGATGTTCTTAGATCTCCACCCTTTTGTCCTCAAACGGGCAAGTGATTCTCCAATCTTTCACATTATATATAATACAAAGCCCACTTCCTTTTCACTAGCTACTACTTCAGCAGCCAAAACATTGAAACAAAATGGTGATGAAGTTGTCAATTATGTTTCCCTTTTTGATCGTTTTCATATCCCTTTTTGTTCCTAATTCAGTTTGTGATTCACATGCAGAAGCACGACTTCTTGCTTCTTGCTTGATGGATCATGGTGTTTACAATTTCTCTGTGTACCCAATTAGCACTTCTGATAATGAACGTGCTGTTTACTTCAAGGTTCTTGGTTATTCGATTCAAAATTTGCGTTTCTCGGACCCTTGGGTGCCTAAACCGATGGCCATAATCATGCCAGAGAGCAAGGAGCAGCTGATGGGCAGTGTTGTTTGTTGCAGAAAAGTAGAGTGGGAAATTAGAGTGAGGTGTGGTGGACATAGTTATGAAGGCACTTCATATGTAGCCAGTGACGGGAATTCCTTTGTTTTAATTGATATGATGAATTTGGACAGAGTATCTCTGGATTTAGACTCTGAAATGGCTTGGGTGGAAGGGGGTGCAACTCTTGGCCAGACTTATTACTCCATTGCAGCATCAAGTGGGATCCACGGGTTCTCGGCAGGGTCTTGCCCCACGGTCGGGATAGGTGGTCACATTGCCGGTGGTGGATTCGGTTTATTGTCGAGAAAATACGGTCTCGCCGCTGACAATGTGTTGGATGCTCTTCTAGTCGATGCTAATGGGAGGTTGTTGGACAGAGCAGGCATGGGTGAGGATGTTTTTTGGGCTATTCGGGGTGGCGGAGGAGGCCTTTGGGGCATTGTTTACGCTTGGAAAATCAAACTTCTCAAAGTGCCCGAAATGGTGACGGGTTTTATCGTCTCAAGGCCTGGATCAAAGCGTTACGTGGCAAATTTAGTTGAGAAATGGCAGCATGTGGCACCAAACTTAGATGATGAATTTTATTTGTCTGCTTTTGTTGGTGCCGGATTGCCACAAATGAAAGGGGTTATCGGCATTTCAGCTACGTTTAAAGGCTTCTACCTCGGTCCAAAAAAGGAAGCTCTAAAAATCATAAACCGTGTGTTCCCGGAATTGGAGATTTCAGGGGAAGATTGTACTGAAATGGGTTGGATTGAGTCGATTCTTTACTTCTCGGGGTTGGATAATGGAAGCTCTATTTTCGACTTGACAAATCGTTACTTGCAAGACAAGCATTTCTTCAAGGCTAAATCAGATTATGTGAAGACCACAATATCAAGAATTGGTATAAGTTCAGCCATAAACATTCTTGAAAAGGAGCCAAAAGGGTATGTGATTTTAGACCCTTATGGTGGAGTTATGGAAAGAATAAGCAGTGATTTAATTGCTTTCCCTCATAGAAAAGGCAACCTTTTCACAATACAATATCTAGTCGAATGGAAAGAGGAAGACAACGTTGAAAATGGAAAGAAATATATCGAATGGATACGAAGATTTTACAATTTGATGACGCCCCATGTATCGTTGAGTCCAAGGGCGGCTTATATAAATTACATAGACTTTGATCTTGGAGTTATGGACCTGTTAAATAGCAGTGTTCCATCTTCTGATGCAACGGAGAAGGCTAAGGTTTGGGGTGAGAAATATTTCTTGAAAAACTATGAAAGATTGGTAAGTGCAAAGACATTGATAGATCCCCTTAATGTTTTTAGGCATCAACAAGGCATTCCTCCAGCGTTTGTAACTAATCAGGAAGCAGAAATGTAGTATTTGAGATTCAAGAATTTAAAGATGTCAATTTCTTATTTCAAAAGAAGTAACTGCTCAATTTTCATATTGAAGAAAAAGAAACAAAATTTGAAAATCTGAAAATCCAAACCACTACACAAACCGTCCCATATAACGAGTACCAATGATTGCTTGGTGTCATTCTTTAAATGTAGTGATATTTGACAGATTGAAAGTGGTGTTGAAGAAAGTGTGGTTTTGTAATGACGCTTCTTTGCTGAAATTTGTAGATTCCAACGCACTAATTTATCGCTTTCCTTAAGACTTTATTTGTCTCGCACAATGATGCACAAGGGTTCAAAATAAACCTCAAGATACGATTAATATAATGCAATCTATCCGTGTTTGATGACGAATGTGCACTTTCCGACACATACCCAAACACACGAACTCACTACAGCAAACACAAGAGAATCTCGTATTCAAATTTGCAGTAATTATATTTTTATATGCAAAAGAGAAATGAGAGTGAAAGTAGATATATATTGAGAGAATGTGGAGAATTTGTAAGATGATCAATCAAGAACAACTTCAACCCTTTATATAGACTATGATACAATGGTTCACAATGGTTAAAACTCTCTAAAGCAATGTTTCATGACTTGTTACAACCCAAAAGAGGCGTCAAAACCCAAAAAATCGCGTCCAGAATGGTCAAAGGTTGCAATGCTTCGAATATATATGCTAGAACCACCAGGGCAGCCGCACAACAGGCGATAATTTTTTTCATTTCTTTTGGAGTTCCGGCTCCGTTCTCGATCATTTTAACCATTATTCAACTTGTTTGTTACTTGGACTTCATTATGTATACGTTTAACTCAATTCATAGTGAAAATTCTCCAAGAAGTAGTGATATCTTTATGGATCAAAACTAAGCCAATGTTAGAATTGAAATTTTTATAAATTTTTATGTAAAATATAAGAGAGAATGAGCAATGGCGAATACAGGATTTTTAGCCAGGGGAGCTGCAATACAGAAAAAAATTTAATTCGACTAAAATTATGTATAAAATTTTTTTTTTCTATATAAATTTTCGGAATTTTTTTTGGGTCGGGGGGGCTACCACCCGTGCCGGCCCCCCTAGATCCGCCCTTGAGAATGAGTAGAGTTTAATGGTGGAGATTTGTGTAGTGTATGAAGGTCTTGCGAGATATGTGGATGTGATTGGTTTGACTAAATTCAAATCTATAATATAGAAAAAGAATTGAACAAAAAATATTTTTTAATCATTTATTTATATATATATATAAGGAGCATTTTTTCCTTCCTAAGCACATCCTTAATTTTTTCCTTCTATTAAATTTGCTTAATATAAACTTCTTTTTATACATAGAATAATTTATATATATAGAAAATGAAGCTCTTCTCTTATTATAATAATTTATCTATATTTTATCTTATGATAGTTTTTATTTGTGATTTTATTTTTAGAAACTTGATGAGCTTTAAAAACAAGTATACTATCAATATATAAATTTTTACTTTTTAAAAAATTAAAATTTAAGCATAAAATATATAAATTAGTGTTCAACTTAAATATAAATATATATATATATATATATATATATATATAAAGAAACATTTTATTTAAATCTTGTATCAATTTTCTAACATTAAATTTTCCTAATATAATCTTTTATCTATAATAGAATAATTTTTATATATATAGAAAATGATGATTTTCTTATTATATTTTATATTGCCTTAAATCGTATTTCCATTTAAAAAAATCTCTTTTTATTTTTATTTTTATTTTAGAATCCATATCCAACTTTCTTTATTTTCCCTCCCTAATATATTAATATTAATGTATATATATTTTATTTTATTATTTCTACCCTACTTTATCCAATTTCATTACATCTAAATATCTTCTCTATCATTTTCTCTCCTTTTTTCATTTTCTACATATAAAAAAAATTGTCATTCATTTTCTTTCGACTTGATGATAGGCTTTAAAAATAAGTATACTATTAATACATAAATTTTTATTTTTTGAAAAATTAAAATTTCCCACAAATATATAAATTAGTGTTCAACTTAAATATAAATTAATAATTTGTTACAACACTTAATCGATGTTTGTGTATAAAATTCAAATACAATGAAATGTATAAAATGTTTTAACTTTTAATTCTATTCCATGTTTGATTTACCTTGAAAATACAATGCAATAAAAAATAATACTTCAATTTGTTTATCTCTCAAATATATGGTAAAGCTAGCTTTATTTTATGTTTAAAACTAGATAATTTTTTTCCTAATAAATCTTTAATTTGCAAAAATAATAATTTATATATTAATGTAGTACTTAAATACAATTTCTCGTGTAATTACACAAAATCGACCAAATATTATATATTTGTGATAAATTTCAATTTTATTTTGAATTAGTAAATTTAAAATTTCTTATTTTTTCTTTCAAAGCTTCCAATTTATAAGTTTATGTCTTGAAAAATATCACAGGTGTTCTAGAAATTAGAATGAATTTTTGGTGATCGTTTTTTCATAATTTTCATATTTAAAAAAATAAAATTATTTAAAATTAACAATTTCCACTAAGATTTAATTTTACTTATGCCATACAAAATTCCCATTGATTAAATTTTTAAACAAGAGAAATTCAAATAAAAAGGTTTAACATTAAAATAAAAAAATAAGATCAGGACCAATTCTTGAATTTTAGAAATAATTAATTAATTTATAAATAACTAGCTAACAAACAAAAATTAATTAAAATGTAACTAAGGTTCAATTTTTTTGCGATATAAAATTAAGATTCATTAAAGTTTTTACACAAAAGAAAAAAACTTCTGCAAGCGATTGGCGAGTTGAGACAAAAATCCACCATTCGATTGAATTTGGACTAAAAAAATTTAAAAATAGGTTGGACTCAATAATTAATTTTACAAAAACAATCGATCATTTTTATAAATAATTAGTTAAGGAACAAAAATTAATTTAAATGACCAATTTTTGGAAGATTTAATTGTTGTGTGATGAAAAATTACAAGTCATTAAATTTTTACATAAAAATTAAAATAAATGTGTAACATGAAAATTTAAAACTTAGCTTGGACCCTTTAATTAATTTTAAAATGAATGTATTATTTTTAGAATAATAATTAGCTAATAAATGAAAATTAATTAAAATTGGCGATTTAAGCTAAGATTTAATTTTGGTGAGATAAAAAGTATAATTCATTTAATGTTTACATAAAAATTAAAAAGGAGCGTGCAACATCAATTTTGTTTAATTAATCATTCAATTGTAACATTAGTGATCTTTTAATTAATTGAATCAATATATAAATATATATATATATATATATATATATATTAAATCTCAAGATATCCTTTCAATTATAAGATATTTTTAAAATTAGATTCATATAATTCTTAAAATTATAGCTATAAACAAATTATTTTGGAAATAATTAATTTTTAATTAAATTAAATAAAAAAGTAAATATAATTATTTAAACAATAATTAATTAAAATAATAATAAATTCCGTTGCTAATATTTTGCTATACATGTGTTAGTGGATAGAGATTGATCCAAATTAATTACATTCTTAAAGGAAAAAATATAATTAATATAAAAAATCATTAAATTGATGCGGGTTTTCCTAAAAAATGAATTTTTTAATTGTAGTATATCTTTTAAATTATAAGATTTCTTTAAAATTAGATGTATACAATAATTAGCTAAAATGAAAATCAATTAAAGCAAATTCTTATACAATTAATTAAAATTAGTAACCTTTGTTATTATTTAGTGGACTTGGTTTCAATAGCGAAAGTGACATGATTTAGTTGGATTAAAATTAATCAATTGTATTTTTAACATAGAAAAATAACATTAATTAAAAATAAATAATAATTAAAATTAATTAGACTAGTAGTTAGCTAGATTTTTTCTTGAAAAATGAAAGATATCTTTTGACATGCAAGATATCTTTTTAGTTATAAAATATCTTTAAAATTAGATTCTTACCATTCTTAAGCGTAGTTAAAAAAATTAGAAATAATAAATTATTTTTATAAATAATTTCATAAAAACAAAATTAATTAGAATTAATTATATTACAATTAATTATATTTCTTATATTTAATTGGATATATTTTCATTTGATGAAAATTGAGAGAGTTTTATTAGGCGAAAATTAATCAAAATTAATTAAATTACTAAAAAGGGGAACCATAATTATTTCAAAATGAAAAAGCGTTTAAAATTAATTAGATTGCTACGGAGAAGAAAAATATTCTTCACGAAATTAATTTAACTTTTCACATATTTTAAAATAAAGTTAAGTTAACACTTATAAGATTCTAGATTCTTAGAATTAGGGTGTTACATCTTATTGCAAAGTAAATCGGTGATCATTAGTCCATACTTAGCTTTATTCTTTTTAGGTGTTATGTTTTTCAAAACATGCTTTTCTTTTGATTCTCATGTATTTTTGTATTTTCTACATAATATTTCTTTTGAGTTCGATTGTTAATGAAAGCATTAATATTTCTTTTGCGTAGTTAAGGGTGTTTCAAGATCTTCTCATTTTTAAGTAACAGCTCCAAAAGTAGGTTTTCAAATAGTATTATTTTTATTTTAGTACTACCGAACCAACATGATTATATAATAATTCTTTGGTTCAATATATTAAACTTCGTTAGGGAATAAATGCAGAATTCTTTATGATTGGTTATCATCCAAATCGATTATTGGAATTATAATGACTCAACTAGAATATTTTAACTAACTTTCAACTATGTTAAATATTTATCTAAGTTTCTATCTCCTAAATAAATATTAAAAATCCCACGTCTTTAAATTATTTATTTTATATCAAATTTTGGCAATTGAGATTTTATTTAATTTTTAAATATCATCAAATAGATTGTATATTTTAAGTATTAATCATATATATTTCAATTTATTTGTCTTATCTAAATTAATTTAAATATTATATTAAATCATTCAATATTTAATATGAATATGTTAAATTAGTAAGTTTATACCTAATATATTAATACGTGTTTAGTATATTTAAAAGTATTTATTGAAAAAATAAAATATCGAAATAAAAGTTTTCAATTAATAATCGTGATGGGGCGTGGATGAGGATGAGAATTTTCTACTTGAGGCGTGGGACGAGGGAATGGAAGTTTGTAATTCTCATATCATGCGTCACTAAGCCTAGAGTAAATGAGGATGGGTAGGAATGAGGATAAGTGTTTAAACGCATGCGAGAGCAGCAGGGTATTAGAGTGCATCGGACATTCTTTATTTATATTATTATTTTTATAATATATCTCTATACTCATTATATTTCATAATTAAAACTTAAAAATCATTATTTACATATTAATTGTTAATAACATTGTCGTCATCTTTGATGTATAATTAATATCTCTCAAAATTTATAATTGTATATGATAAAATGTAAAACAATTTTAAAGAAAAAAAAAATGACTCTACTAATGTTAGTAGAGTTATTTTGATAACTATAATATTTAAGGTTATTTTATTTTGGATTTATATTAGTAGATTTATCTTGCAATGGGCAAAATATTTTTATATTATCATAATCAGCTGCTACAAATGATCATCAGTGGCTAATAGGTGTAAATCTTAATTAAGTTGCTTTGATTACATGAAGAATGGTAAATTAAGTTGTGTGGATTATCGTAAGTTATTCATTTGCATATTGGTAGGATGGATTCTCTGAAATATAAAAGCTCTTTTCGAAATTTTTATAGAATTGTTTCAAGTTAAATTATTTAAATTTATTATTGTAACTCATTCTTTATTTTAATTATTTTTTTAGATTTTATATTAATATTATTAACTCTAATCAATATCGTTATCAGTTGAAAAATTTGTGATGCAGCCCTTGCAGTACAACTAGTTTTAAAAAGAATGGATAAAAATGTATAAAAAGATGTAAAAATTTCATACCTAACAACAATAAATTACTTAGGAGGAAAATAAGTTAACAGCAATGTGAATACGCTTAAAAATTATTTTAGAGCGCTTAGCCTAACATATATATATACTGCCTCTTTTGCGAATTGTTGCACTTTAAATTCTAAAGGTGCAGTTAGGTAAGTTGTTTGCGAATCTAGTCATCCTGAGGTTCAGATATATCTTCACCGGCCTTTGATTTTCGAATCTAAATCATTAATTTGCATATATTTCCCAAAGTTAATAATATAATTATGATATATATATATATATATATATATATATATATATATATATTCATCTTCTGGATAAGTAGAAAAGAGCCCAAGTTCTATCCTGATCGACTAGGACTTCTCTCTACCACTAGTTTATAGCCATGATAAATTTTCTTTAGTCAATTCATTTGGAGTGGAGTTCCCCCTTGACAAGTGTTATAAATTCGATACATTTCATTGATGTTTAATTTGTTTTGGCATGATCAGCTTGATTGCATTGCATATATATAATTGCTTAGCCAAACATTAATTAATTATTATTATTCTAAAGGAAGCTTCTGGTCATGGTCAAGTCCAAGATTTATCACAACTTTTATAATGGTTATTGAACCTAACTAAACAAACTTAATTTAATGGAAAAAGCAGAAATATTAAGCATAAACAAAATCTTGGAATTTATACCTTCCTGGGAAAATTATGAATTTGCCCCTAGTAAAGACTAAAGATGAGATCCCTCTCTCTCTCTCTCTGTCTCTGTGCCATAAGATTCTAAAGGCTAATCGGGACATTTCACTTTTGGTAAACTTTACCAGGACCAGAAGCTACGTACACTTTGGAAATTTTCCTATATAAACTCCATGATTTGGAAATGTTGTCATCAACCAAACAATCACACACAAAAGACCACTACTTAATTAGTACCCACAAATCTCAATTCGAATTTCAACATGGCACATGATGAGAAAAACCTTAAGAAGATTGGCTCGGACGGATTTGCAATTATTGACAAGTTCTTCCCTCAATCAGCTGCTGGCAAATGGCGCAAACAGAACGAGGTTGACCCCAAGAAGAAAGATATCATTGACTTCAAACGTGCAGCCGAAAAATATGGTGGAGCCATAATAGAGAGTCCTAAGAAAGTACCTCGTATGTAGATACTAGATATATATGTCGTTTCTTGTTCTGATCAACTAAAATCCTAGTACATCGTAGTTATAGAGAGACGTACTAGAAAGCTAGCTAGTTGTGTGACATAATGTTATGCTTTTAGTCCTCGAGTCTAATATATACATACTTTTAGTTATGAGTCTTCTATTGTAACAAATCAATCGCTAAATTTAGTTTTCATGACCTTGTATTTTGGCGTGATACGTGTATGTTTTTGTCTTAGTTGGGTCATAGTGTTCATGCCTGTTTTCTGTTGTACCTGAGGCTACGCATCAGCTGATTAGCCTTCGTGGCTTAAATTTTTGTCATTCACCAGATACACATGCACGTAAAATTGTCATAGAGATATTAAAGGAAGAATGCTTGTAACAAATCAAAATTTTCAGTTAAATGAGAGGACATGCAACCAATTGATATTTCTTCCAAACATGAAGCCAAGGGACATGAGAAGCTCCTAAATTTAGGCATCCTTAATGTACGCTACCCCATTTAATTATAGGATTGTTCCTTGCAATCTTTTAATTATTTCCATTCAAAAGGGAGAAAGAAAAGAGACATGCAAAGATAGCTCTTACCCTTCAATAACATCATCTTGGGTAGGAGCACACATATATATATTATTTTTATTTTAATAAAAGAAAGAAGAAAGAAAGAAGGAAAATTGGACCTCCATTAATGGCCATGGAGAGTGGAGCTAGAACAATCATATTCCTTATTTTGTCCTTGGCTCTGGTCTCTTGCATTGCCGCTGCTGCTGGTGGTGGCCGTCTTAGCCGTCGTGGTGAAATGGTCTTTAGCGTGTTGAACTTTGGCGCCAAACCCGACAAACCACAAGAAAGCACTCAGGTTGTTAATTAATTTCACAATATTATATATATCGATCATTAATGAATTCCATCAACCCCACCCCAAACCCCCCCAAAAAAAACTTTTGCCTTTATTGCGGCATAGGATTAAATGATTAATCGAGACGAATATTTGCTAATGCTCTTCCATGTTTTAGGCTTTTATTAAAGCATGGGATGCAGCGTGTAATTCCAATGGGAAAACGAGGGTCCTAGTCCCACCCGGGGTCTACAAACTAAGTGAAACCACATTTGCAGGGCCATGCAAAAGCCAATCGCCCATCATTTTTCAAGTTCTAGGAACCTTAAAAGCAGTCAATGATCCCTCGGCTTACACCGGTAAGGGATGGATCTCATTTAGTGACGTTCACGGCTTGGTCCTAACTGGAGGTGGCACTATCGATGGCCAAGGCCAATCCATGTGGGAATATAATGATTGCAAGACTAACCCCAATTGCGTTCACCTCCCTGCAGTAAGCATTGCTATTGTTGTCTGTTGTACTGTCAAATCATGTAATTTCGTATTTAAATATTGTTATGATTATTCGTTTTTGTAATATTTGCGTTTGCAGTCTGTATTTTACCAAAGTGACGGATGCAAAAGTGAAGTCTATCAACATAATTAATGCGATGGGATTCCACATGCACATAACTAATAGCAACTTGTTTAGAGCATATAGACTTCATGTGACTTCCCCGTTTGATAGCCCAAATACCGATGGGATGCATATAAGTAGGTCAAATACTGTGAAAGTATCACGAAGCATCATTCAAACAGGGGATGACTGTATCTCCATTGGTCAAGGAGCAACCAACGTTACTATCAACCAAATAACATGCGGCCCTGGACATGGCATTAGGTAGGTACATAATTAACTTAGACATGATCATAATTAAGTTTCTTGTCAAATTTTCTTTCTTCATTATTATTCAGCATTAATTGTATATATATATATATATATATATTTTTAATGTTGACAAAATTGTAACAGTGTGGGTAGTCTTGGGAAGCTGCCTAATGAATTGGATGTACAAGGGGTGATTGTAAAGAACTGCACATTACATGGTACAACAAATGGTCTCAGGATAAAAACATATCCAGCATCAGATCCAAGCCGGGCTTCGGGGATGCTTTTCCAGGATATTATGATGGACAATGTCGAGAATCCTATAATCATTAACCAGAATTATGGCACAAAATCCAGCAAGGTTGTATTTTGAATTTATCATTAACTGCACGAATTAATGATATATGGTTGGTTGGTTCTGATGTTTTGTTGTTGTGCATGTGCAGCCATCTCTGGTGAAGATCAGCGATGTGATATACCAAAATGTACAAGGAACGACAACATCACCGGTGGCAGTGAATTTGATGTGCAGCTCGCAGGTTCCATGTAAAAATATAAATTTTAAAAATGTCAACTTGAAATTCCAAGGCCATACGGAACTCACTGCTACTTGTGCTAACGCACAAGTGGGTTACAGTGGAATACAAATCCCACCTCCTTGTAAATTAGGTGCTTCTGCCTAATTATTTTCACTACCATGATTAATATTATCAATATTTTTATTCTTTATTAATTAACATGGATTAATTCTGGACTTGGATATGCATTATATGTAGAGCAAACTTCAATTCATTTTCCTGTTTTACAAAATCGTCTACAATTCAGCTAAGGCAGTCATTGAAACTAAGATTAAAGAAGAACCGCTTACGAGAAAACTACATCATAACATATATTATTACAAAATTTGACAATACTTAATCTCGTATGCGAATATACACAAATCTTGTTTAACATACTATAAATAATTAATGTGTCATATCGCTTTCGAGTGAAACGATAAACGCTAATATATATTTGTCACTTTAATCTTTCATTGACTTTGATAAATGAAATTGAAAATTTTATAATAATAGTATGACGTCATCCTATAAAATAGGCAAGTGCATATGGACACAAAAACCAACGGCCAATATTCCCTCCACCTTGAGCCCCAAACTTGCACTTGCATATCTCACCCGACCCTCTCAAACTACAGAGCTAAAAACAAAGCATATATATATTGGAAAGCCTTGAGCAAAATAGACAGAGAAGAAAAGAGAATTTTGTAGCAAAGAATTAGAATAATAATAATGTCAAAGAAATCTCCCATCTTTCCCATGCCAGAACCTCATCAACACTTGAGTGACTATGGGTTTGATCCACAAATCGACTATTTTCAGGTATGTAACACACCATCCATTAATTTAAACTACGCGATGGATGAGATCTTAGCTTCTTGATCTACTTATTTTCTCATTTAGTTCTGTTTATCTTTGTAACTACGACTAGGTCTTGGAAGAAGCTAGAAATTTCACCAAGGAACATTCGACGTCTATAGACACGCTGCACTTAAAGCTTCAAAAACCAGTATCCACAGGCGAACATTATTCCCTTATTAAGAAGATCAAAAAGAACAGAATGAAGTGGTGGAGGAATGCCTTTCTCATTTTCAAGCAGAGCAAATCATCTCCGACAACGTCCGGCGGTGGCAATAATATCAATCAGCACAAGGAGCGCCACCACATAGGTAGATCAATATCTGGTCCTGTGTACATTACCGAGAGCAGAAGTGGGCTCTCAACACCATACCGGACCATCACAAGCCGCCAGCCGTTCCCTGGCCCACTCACCGGGACATTGACCAAAGATGAGATGCAACTCCCTTACCTCAGCCTCAAGGAGCTCAACATGGACCACCGCCGTAGGATTTCAACCACAGCCACGCCCATTTATGTGGTCACCTAATTTTGTTGACCAGACCGTTTTTGTTTGGTTTTAATTATGTGTTAATTAAAGACAAAATACTAGTACTGGTGTTGACGACATTAATATAAGTTGTGCGTAGTTCGGTTTCGATTTATCTCGGAATTGAATAAAAATGATATGCACTTTCCGGCTTCTGTTTTCTTCTTTTAATTAATGATTTCAATTGTAGTAGAAGACAAAAATACTGTATTTGCTTAACTGCACCGACCGTTGAGCTAACATATTCTAACCGGGACATGCATATGTATGGAAGCCGGAAGGTAGCGTACGTTGAAAATTCTTAGTGACCGTTAGTTTTGATGGACCCACACGTGCTTAATAATTGAAAATCTAGACCATGTGGTGTGATTTGGTACATTAGGATTTGAGTAAACGACTATATTCAGAGTGGAAAAAAAATGAAGCACAAGGCTCCAAACTACTAGACGGTGGCAGCACATGTCACTCACCGTCCAGACAGGGAGTCAGGGACAGAGCTTTACCTTAATCGACATAGACATATCTGATTCTAATCCAGTTTGAATTTTTTTTTTTTTTTTGGGTCTTCGGCTATATCTATCTTTTAATTGAAGCAAATCATATCATTCAATGAATACATTATTACATGACAACAAATAGCATAAGTTGTTTATATTTTTTAAATTGAATGTGACATTTAAGAAAATATGAAATGAGAGAGCGTAACAAAACCATATTTTATCAAACAATTATATATATATATATATATATATATATATAACAATGATCGTAAATATTTTATGATAGATTAATTAGAAATCATTAATATTCCATTGAAATGGTTGGACAATTATTGACATATATTTTGTGACATCTACAATTACAAATTATTATTCCCTTAACCTGTATTTAGTATCAGCGATATTCCAACATAGTGTTCAATTCTCCACCAAAATATATATATTTTAGGGGACACATCTTCATAGAAACATTCATGTGGTGTTGCTGGATTCAAAGATTGTGTGGGGGCTAGAAAGGGTAGAGGATGAACCATGCACTTAGAAAATGAGCTTCTTCTATGTTAGGCCATTAGAATATAAATGGTTCGGGCATTAAGCCACTCAATGTACTAAACCTTTGTTGGGCGGCCCAGATCAGTGCATGGCATCGGATTACAAGCTTGATTTGAGCTTAATATCCCAAATCCAAGTCTCTGGCCAATCCCATTAATGAGGCTGGTATTTACCACTTTTTTTTTATCACTTTAGGTTTGTTGTTGTTGCTTTTTCATTTCTTTGTTATTTTTTTTTAATCAATTGGAGTTTTCCGCTTCTTTTTTTTATCACTTAAGGTTTGTTGTTGTTGTTGGTTTTTTTTTTTTTTGGAAATATGGTTTGGTGTTTTTTAAGAAAGATAAAACATACTATATTACAAGTACAATCAATTATCCTTAGCAGTTGCTACATATATAACACCAATAAAAAACCTTGTATTATCAAAACCTTTGCACATAAGTAAAGAATGATTATACTTTTGCTTCTAGTAATTTTATCCCTACTCTTTTTTTTTAGATTGATAAAAAAAAATATTGTCACATAAAATATATATGTATAAGTCTTCCAAAAATAACGATAAATACAAGTAGTATCATTGACATAAAAAGAAAAAAATTAATTTGACGAACTTTCTGTTTCAGATGTCGCTTTTAAATGTTTTCATACTTGTAACTTGCAAGTTACTTTCATATTAAATGTATAAAAGTTTAGAATAGCATATATAGCAAATCAAACTATATCATATGTCACAAGTTGCTAGATCTTAAAAAGGGCCAACAAGCATGTTTTCCTAGAGAATCAAAGCTAATTTTGTACTTGAAAATGTAATTTGAGGAATGAACAGTATAAAAATATTCTTCCCCGTTAAAAGACACGACACCGTGATTTATGGTACTAAACTCAAGCACCATTGCCCAATCATCTCAACGCTTTCATTTTTCTGGCCTAACCTGTCTTGTACTTTTTGCTATTTGTTAATTATTGGAGATTCAAACCAATAGCGTGTTTGGGTAATTTTTATTTATTTTTTTTTTTCTGAATGGTGGTGAGAATTACAAAATATGTGAATGATAAAATGATGATATAAAATATATAGTTGATATTGATATTTAATTTTGACTTAGAAAAAAAGTTGATACCGAACAAATGCTATATATATAGCACCCTAAAGTAAATTAACCTCAAATGTTGTACATGATCCAAACTAAAAGAATTATGTTCTCATGCATGCATGGTAGAACAAATTAATTTAGGGTGTGTTTAATTGAACAAGGAATTGGAGGTGGAAAATTTTTCCAAGGAACACCAATTCCTTGCAAATTTTCTCATCTCAACGTTACATTGAGTTTTTCAAGTAAATTGACTAAAATTGTACTTTACTGACTTATACATAAAACATTTTCCATAAAAAAAACTTTGCATCAAACATGCAAGTGAAAAAATATTTTCCTTAATGTGATATTTTTCATCCAAATTTTAACATATCAAACACACCCTTAATTGAACCATTTAATGGTTAATATTTATCTATGAGTTTAACGTTGACTATAAGTCTGGACTGCTTGGAATCGATCTCATAGCCACAAATAAATATTAATATATAATTACAATGAGTGAATATTGATTTATAATTACAACGAATTGAATGAAGCCATTATAATTTGAACTAAAATATACACTGTACCAACTAATAAAAGAGAGGCCATGGACATTACACACATACAACTAGCATCGCTAGCTCGTCTTGTGAGTTGTTAAGGTCTTAATTAGTCCAAACTCCAAATTAAGCTCATTAAATCATATTCCACTGGTACTGGTGTTCATATATAAATGCAAACCCCTCTACCCCAAGACATCCCTCTCATTTCGATCTCCATGTTTCAAATTTATATTTCTAGCTAGGGTTTCAATTTTTTTTCTAGAGGCAGGCAGCTAGCTAGCCTATTGTAAACTAAATCCCAAGTGATCGAATATATATAATCCTAATTTGAGAGATGTCTTTTATGAACAATGATATATAGCTTATATATATATGTGTAGATATATAAAGTTAACATTATCATTAACTAATACATACTGAATTATTAAACTGGTCGAAAAATAAGAAATGACCTTAATTACAATAATATAAATTTGGTGTATCTTGCCTAATTATTTTGTATTGTGCACTTTAATTTATTATCCCTCTTATAAACCGGCCGGTTGGTTGAAGCCCTCTAATTCCTTAGAAACATATATCCATTTTCCATATATATATATAGACTAATTATAAGCATAACCTACCTAGCAACATGTAGACCTATATTTTTTTTGTGTCTTAATTAATTAATATATATTCAACACCAATATTATTACAAAGGTCAAGCTATTAATTCCACACAAGAAGATATATATATATGAAAGAGCTAGCTATCTAGCTAAGCTTAATTATATGTGATCACTGCATCGATCCAAACCTGAACAGTGGGACAAATTATTATATATATAAACATCAACTACTGTATATGGAGTAATTAAGAGCGAGCATAAAAGTAATAATAATTTATATTGCATAATCAAGGTTCACTGGACTTAATTACCTTCATCAACATATATAAATTAATTATATTGGATCTGAAAATCACTGACCTGATATAAATCTCATCATCATCATCATCATCTATCCTTCCAGCAAGTAATTAATTATTAAGCATAAAATGAAATAGGATAAAGGTACGAGCCTTTTAATAGTGAGATAAGATTGATTCCATCAAGAATATATGTAATTGCTGTTGAAAAAAGAAAGCCAAATTTCATGAATTAAAATCAAAGCCCTACGTTTCTCATGATATATATATAATAATTAAGAAGCTAAGAGAGAGGCCACGGATCGGAAGAAATTAAAAATTATATATGTTTCTCAAGATAGCCCTAATTAAATTCCTAATTGAAACAGTACTATATATCCTCAAATCTGAAACTAAAGTATATATTCTTCTTGTGCCTCTAGCTAGCTTCCTGCTGCTTAAATCATGAAAAATTAATTAATGGCTAAATTAATCTGTTTTCAAGTTAATGCAACAACATTAACAACAACTACTACGAGCTACTAAATTAACCTCTCGTCCGTAGCTAGCTATATATAAATTTAGGGTACGAGATTTTAATTATATTATGAAAAAAACACTATATCGATCACCTTAATTAATTTGAGAGCTAGCTAGTACTCGTCGATCGTCTTACTGCAGGGCGCTAGCTAGCCAGATCCACAGGCCACAGTAATTAAGATCGATCCCAATTAATTAATCTCTGCGTTGATTAAAGTTAGAAGGTGGTTCAATATCATGATCACTTACAGTACCACTACCTGCAGCCTTGTTTTGACTATTAGCTCTATCTCCTTCTGTCTCTCTATATCTATTCAAGTACCTCTTCAACGGCCCAGCATAATCATCAAAGCCTAAAGTTTCGAGAGCACAGCAAACGTCATCGCCATTAATCGTCTTTCGCCTCTCTTTCCTGCACTTCTCCGATGCTTCTCCGGTGACGAAGCCGATGAACTCCGATGCACATTCTTGCAGTGTTTCTTTGGCTTCCTTTGAGATCTTGGCGTTTTGTGGCAAAATCTGCTTCATAATACGGCCGACGTTTGCTATGGGCAGCAAACGGTCTTGTTCTTTGACATCGTAGGAGGCACTGCCACTGGCTTCTGAATTATCCATCATTCTCACACCAATATTTCTTGGTCAAACCCTTGCATATATAGACATCTGTTACATTATACTAAAACATATATATATATCTATGTGGGCCCATATGATCTAATGTTTATTATGTGTGTGACATGTGGAACAGAAAGGACGTGGAACTCACCTCTCTCTCTCTCTCTCTCTCTCTCCATATATGTGCTATTCATTTGATTTTACTATTTGCAATTTATTTTAAATTAAAAGGCTTTCCGCATCCGGTGTGGCTGGGCTTGTTTTGTCATTTATGTCATTAGGGTTTTGTAATATTATTCCATTCTATCTAATTAAGCAGGAGTTAGCTAGTTAGAGCTTAATTAATTTCATTGGTTTCTTCTAAAAATTATTTTACAAACGTATATGGTTTTTAATTTTCCTAATTAATTAATTTTAGGTATTTTTAGAATTACATTGATGAGCTTAATTAATTGCATGTTTTCAAACTTTTTAAATTTTTAATTAGTATCATTAATTAGCTGCAACAGTTAATTAATTAATTAGGTCAAGCTAATTATAAGAAAGAAGATTTACAAATGAAGACCAAAAGAATATGTCTGAATTAGCTTTAGTATTAGAAAATGAAGTGAATATTTGGAATATTGAGCTCGCTCTCAGAAATTAGTTAAAATTTACGCAATTTTATTTTGTTACATTAAGGTGCTAGCTATAAACTCACAAAGAAGGCTTAAATAGTTACTTTTTAGTTTGAGTAATTATTAATAGTAGAAATAAATTTGGCCAAGAATATTTTTTAAAAAAATCTTATACATAAAGAAGCTTAATTATGTCATGTAGACTAAGCTAGGCACTATTGTATTAATCGATTTGATTTATTATATATAGTATTAATTAAGGTCAAACAGTTGAATTATATTATCTAATATATAATTTTGGAACTAATTAATTAAGTTAAAAAAATTAAAAACAAATTTTATATATGGTAGTTGACTCACAATATATATCCATATATATATATATAGTACTACTGTAAATGGCTTTGGATTCCTATTGGAGCAACAAAAATGGATGCTGACGCGGAGTTGTTTTGTCACATTAAAACTCCCAACTAATATCGGACAAGAATATTATTGGAGCGTTCATCGTTGGATTAATTGTCCAACATTAGTGGATGCTGACAGAGTTATGATGATGAGTTGATTAGGTGAGTTAATCATTTCCACTGGAAGTCATGACTCGCGTACATAATACTAATGCATAGCTGGCCGGGTGGACATATATTATCCACCCATGCACGCACTTTTTAGCTAGCCATGCCCCAATAATCTTTTCACTTGGCATGTAACATATATATTGATGTAGCAACAAACGATCAATGTTAATAGCACAAGAAGGACACACGAACAAGAAGAAAAGAACTAGAGAGAACAAGAGAATTGGAGGCCAAGGGAAAAATGATGTGTTTATTTGATAATCGGCAAGAGTAATTCTAATAAAAGTACTACTTCTATTTATATATAAGAAGTTAAAAATCCTAATCAACTAACCCAGGGCTAATCAGACCCAACTAATAAATAAATAAGTCAAGATCCAAGTTAAACTAATACAAGCAATAATAATTCGACTAAAATAAATAACATCCAAAATAGATTTAACGCTTTGTACGTCTGGGATGTGCTTTCGATGTTGCATCACATATATAACATGTTTAAACTTAACATATAGTAATTATGTTTTCTGTCTGCATTAATAATCCACATTGACTAGTATGTAGTAATCAAAGTAAGGAAATTTTACGTAATATAAGTATTTTTTCTCATTAATTTAAAAACTTTCGATTATAAATAATACTCTCTTCATCTCACAAAGATAGTCCATATATAGTTATTTTCATACAGACTGCAAATTAAACTAGTGGTTGATAAAGTTGAAATTAAATTTTACTTTATTTTTTCATATACACTTTTATGTATCACTACTACTAATTGTTTGAAAATATTTTTAATTAATACAATATAGGTTGTTGATCATGTGTAGTACGTAATAACAAAATACATTATGGGCATATACGGAAATGAAAAATTAAAAACATGCTTGAATTATCTTTTTGAAACGGACAAAAATAATATACTGGACTATCTTTGTGGGACGAGGAGAGTAATATATATCTTACAACTGACATCATTCTTTTACATGTTACATAAATTAATTATGATATATTGATGTATGTTGTGTTTCTCAAAATCACATGCAGCCAATATTAATTAATATAAACTTAATTAACAAATAGATGCACGTACGAACCAATTACATCGATGACATTATAATATTTATTTATTAATTATGAAGATTCGTTCGATCGTAGTATTAAGTTTAATTTGATTCTAACCTGTCAATTTACAAGTTGGAAATATGTGGTTGTAATTAAGAAATGTATTTAACGCGTACTTGCATCTCTGGTTTATTTGTATGTTTCAAGATTGTCGGAATGATTAACTCATTGGATTTACTTTTCTTAATTGTTAATCCGTCAAAACAGTTCAAAAGAAAAGACATCATTATTACTAATGTGTTAGCTCTCAATAGATCTATCCATAGTTTAATTGCAGATATGAAGCATGTTTAACTTAATTAAATAATACAGTTCCTCAACGACCTTAAATTTGACTAATTTCAATGATTCCATATTTGTCTTTTCTTTTAGGACAAATTCTTAATTACAAGTAAGTTTAATTAGCTAATTACTAGTAAATGTTTTCTTTTCTCCCTCAAGAAATACGGTGGTTGCCCTCTTGCACACTAGAGAGTGTGCACACTCCGTAACGTGGCGCCTGTGAGGGCGCTACGTCATCAAAATTTTTTTTTGAATCTACGTTAAGTAAAATGAATAATGTATAACTGTTCCCTGATAATAGGGGAGCTCATGTGGCTCCCACGAATTTTTTCCTCCGAGTGTGTATAATTTCTCCTACACACTACACACTAGTGTGTAGGAGAACAAAACTGCAAGAAATACATGTCCATGATATAAGTAGTTTGATTAATTTCGTCAAGTCAATTCTCTTTCAAACGCACACATTTTCTAACTTTACTTTTTTATCACTCTCATTCTGTGTGACTGATATTAATTATTAATTGGCTTGGCAGAATGAGTAATTATAATGAATAATTATAAATTTCTAAAAAAAATAATTAATAATTATAAATAATTAGCTAAATATCTAAGCACTAAAAACATGTAGAGCATATTTTATTTATCAGGGAAAAAAAGGCAGAGCATAAATTTACATTCCAGCCCATACATGGGAATACTGTAAAAAATATTCTTCAAGATTCCATTGCCTCCAATGCAACCATTTCCATATGATCTCATCTCAAGTTGCATCTTTGACTGAGGCAACTTTAATTTGACAATTATTGTAAAGTATGCATCGTCTCTCATGCCTGGTGATTTTTATTTTTATTTTATTTTTGTTTAGACATCAAATAGGATAGCGAGATATGCCATTGTCAGAAATAATATATATACGAGTTGTTGATATGTGATAGAGAAAGAAAAGAAAAGAAAAGAAAATATCAGTGTTTTTTAATTGAGATATCTGTCAAATACACGTAACACCTCACCTGAAGATAAAAATATCGAATGGATTAATACCAGCCATGCTAATCATAAACACAGGCGATAATATAACATTATCGTATTTTTTGTAATTAACAAGATTTATCATTTTAAACCAAAAAAAAGAAAAAAAGGACAAGATTTATCATTTAACGTTGTTAATTGAATAATTGAATTTTACATCCATGGACAAGCTTAATTATGAATAATTCTCTCATATATCAAATACGCAAGACATAAACTTCTCCATTTTCTGTTTCTCAAGACCCATCCACACATTAATACCTCCATTTGCCTGATGATCGCCATTTTCCCCACCAGAGAGCAGCAGAACAAACTCATCGTTCCCACTAACAACTGGACCACCATGAACCGCCTTCCCAAAACCAACATCAAGCTCTCCAAATGCCAGTTTCCACCATGCTGAAACATAGAAATTTCCATTACAAGTTGCTGGTATTCCTTTGTAGACCTCCAACCAGTCTATCACTGATTTCACATAATCCTCTGTTACTCTCTCCCTTGCTTCCTTTATCTTCTTTACACCAAAAGAAACTGGTTTCTTGATTAAATCCCTTGATTTCGCAGTGGAAAAGGCTGTAATTACAGCATTTCCAGCAAACCCTTCTGGTGGAGGCGGAGATATCTTAGACCTTATGTCCACTGCAAAAAGAACAGTTGAATCTTCTGATTCTCTGTTCTCAAAAACTGCCTTTGTTCTTGCTCTCCAAAGGTGAGCCACAATTGCTTCAAATGTTGAACACTTAATCCTCACCTTCTCTTTGATGGAAACGAGCATTTCCGAAGTGAAGGAGAAGAGTTTGTGGACATAAACATCTGAGAAAATCAATGGAGATGGGGATGTCCTGTTTTGTGAGGTGAAAGATGAGGCAAGATTCGTTGTTTTCTCCAGTTTTATATATTCGTTATGAGGGTACTCAATCCTCGGTGGAGTTCTTGCTCTAATACACGTTCGATCATTGTTAACACAACTGGTTGTTAGGCCTTCCCCTCTGCATATAGAAGCAAGATTATGAAACATTTCACTTGCTGATTTTCCATCAAGAATGGCATGATTTGTCATAAACCCCAGTGAAAATCCACCACATTTAAACCTGGTTACCTGTAATTAAAATAGCCCAAAAATCATACATCAAGGTTCTTTTTTGATGACAGTGAAGAAATACCAAGCAGGAGAATAAAAATGTTTAATTAAATGTTAGCCACTAAATTAATTACCTGGATGGTAAAAATTGCAGTTTCGTCAAGGCTTTTGTACAAGCCGGGGCGATGAATTAGACGATTAAATGTTGGATTTGGTAAGGAAAGATTTCCAAGATCTCTGAGCATTAATGTTGATGCAGCACTCACAAACTGAACTCCAGCATTATTACACAAAAGCTCCAGCCTTTTGGTCTCATTGTTGAGCTTAAGCCTACCAGCCATGAAGTAGTATGGAACCAAAAGTATTTGTTCCACTGCTTTTTTGACTTTTTCAGCAATATCTACTGTCAAAGAGCTTGAAGAAACCTCAAAGAAAAATACTGTCTCTACAGGGAAAGTTACTGCTTGATCGATGTTTGATAGAAAAATGGTCTCATTTGGTGTAGGATTACTTGAGGAGTAGAGGAAAACTGCTTCTTCCTTAACTAAATCTTTGTCGGATAAAGAGATATTGGTGTTGTACACCATTTTGAAATTAAGAAATCTAGTGTATTATATGTTTATGGTATTTGGCAAATTATTTACTGCAAGAATCGATGGAATTCATGTTTGCATATATATATATATATATATATATATATATATATATATATATATATACACACCCACTTGAATTTGGTGCAAAATGCATGAGCGAAATATTCTTGTAGTGGGATGATAGTACTGGGAATTTTTTGAGTGAACATTTAGCGTTCATGGATCTGAATTGTAGGCATGTAATGGGCATTTCTTTAACTCAAGTTAGGCATGTGGCAAATTAATTAATGTTACGAATGAAGTGGATGAATTCCATTAATCTTCCATTGGTTAATATAATTCATATTTACTAATTAAAATGTAATAGATAAGAAAGTTTAAATCAAACATTTTATTCAATGTAAACCAATGTAATGAAATGTCTAACAAAAATTATTTAAAATAAAAACCTAACTCTTTACAGAACACACACACACACAAAAAAAAATGGAAAAATTATGTAACTTTTAGAACTTCGAATTTTCTGGTGGGCATTTGGGCAAGCTAAGAAGGACCCAACCTGTGGGTAATTAATTAGGTAATTGGAGTGTCAAAGAGATCTGCAGGCCATCATAGGCGCAGCCCAAATGTGAGTGGGTTTACGAATACCTATTTAGGCCCATCATTATTGGTATTGGGTTGTTTTGGTAGTAAGTGTAACTGTGTTCAACTGCTAATGAAATGTGCCAATATTATTTGACTTTCAAGAATCTATCTATATATATTATATTATATAAAACAAAGGTGATGCATAGGCGACGCTACTAATGGGCCATGGACCGCACTGAATTTAGGGGGAAAAATTTTCGGTCCAGGAAAAGATTAATACTTTTATTGTTTAATAGTTTTACCAAATAGATTCCTTAATATAGTGGTTAGTTTGATGTAATTATGCTGATAATGTGGAGTTTGATTCCTACAAGTAGATAATCTATTCATTTTTTGTTATAATTTTAATTTTTAAACAATATTTGGCATTTAAATAGTTATTTTTCGTTTACCATAATAGCTATTTAGCATTAAAATGATATTTAAGTTGGCAATAGTTAGCTATTTTTCGTAATTCCTACCAAATAGCTAGTTTTTCGTTTAAAAAAAAAGGAAATTGTTGTTATATAGTTTTGTATATGTGATATTATCTTCAAGTCTAAATTAGTTTTAAATAACTTTTATAACGTAAAATTCAATTAATTTATGATTTTAATGAATAAAATGAAACAATAATTCTTTGTATTTTCTCTATATAAATAAATTTTGTTATATTATTATTTTTAAAGTTGAGTTCAATCCAATAGTTAGTCTAATTTTTCTTAACGCTAACAATGCATTCTATGGAATAAAATTCATTTCATAAACCAAATCAATTAAAATCATCATGTACCAAAATATCCAAATCATAATTTTATTTTATATTAGTTTGCTTCTATTTTTAAAAATTAATCTAGCAGATCGTGATTCTCAATAAAATTTAAGGGAAAAAAATTCTTGGGGCGCTGCCCCCGAACCCCCCGAGAAAAACGTTGACCATCTTTCTTAAATTCAGTTCAGTGCTACATAAATTCCTAACTTCATCTCTATTGCTAAGAATGTTTGGACCGCATTGAATTTCAATCCTGGCTACGCCACTGGTGATATTGCTTTTGAAATGATCTAGTAGTTTTTGGGGAAAAAAAAAAACTGGTTGTTTTAGGGTAGGAAGAAAAATTTTTATATTTATTTATATATTTATTCCCACCTCTTCTGAGTTAACCACATTTGAGACAATTTCATGACAGTTTCTTATTTGTGAAAACTTAGCATTTTTTAATTTGTTGTGGTTAAGAGTAGGCGCCCAACCCGCAACCCGCCGAAAAGATCGACCCGACCCGACTCGGGTCAGTTTGGGTCGGGTTGAAAGGCCCGTTAGGTCCCGATTTCGAAAAAAATGGGCATAAATTGTCAAATCGACCAGAACCGAACCAGTTCCAGTCGATTTTCAAACCGAACCGTCACACCGCCGGTTCGATTTCGGTTCCAATCTTTCCAAACCAACAAAAATGGGTCTGTTTTGGGCTCACACGAACCGTGCCCACCCCTAGTTGTGGGTGACAATATGATTGAAGCAAAGAAACTGCCGATTTTATCTTAATAACCATTTATATATTTATCCTCTAAATAAACATAATTATAAGCTTTTTTTTTGGCAGCATAATTATAAGTGTTAATTGTGTTGGTAATAATTAATAAGTTATTTATTTAAATTCTTTGACAGATAAACTGTTAGGGCCAAATTAATCTATTAATACAGTGCTTTAGTTATTTACATTGTGAAATTGGTAGAAATATATAATTCAAATAATACTAGGTTTCAGAAAAATAAAATATTCGAGCTTATTCACCAATAATCTTTTACTTTGCTACATATAACTTCATCAAGGTAGTAATACAAATCGTAAAATTGACTATGTAATATATATTCTTTCATATAAGTTATTTAGTATTTTATTTTGCTTTAATTCATTGTATCCTTTGCTAATTAAGGCGGATTTTATTTGGGTATTAGAAAAATTAATTACTAATGTAATTCTACTTAATTTGAATCTAAAGAAGTAATTTTTAATTACATAAATTGAAAATTGAAAACTTTATTATGCATTTAAAAAAAAAATCTTTCATTCATCTAAACGAATTGTTAGTACTTATACAATTTCATACAAATAAATTAATTATAGTACTAATTAAAATCATTTGAGTTAAATATGATCATTTACAAGAGTCAATGACAATCACTATTGCGCCATTGATTCTTTAAGTTCGTCAAATGAAATAGAAGATCCATCACAGATATTTTGGGCATGAAATTATACCACATGACTATATATGTCTGTTATTTATATGGAAAAAGATTTGGATCTTGAATATTTTATCACAAGAATTGGCGGCTTGGAGTGTTGTAGTCTGTAGGAGAAGATATGAAATTAATTTTCGAGACATCAATATAGAGGGTTATGAAAATGATAGTAATGTTGTTTGTGGAAATATTGTATAACTTGCTTGTAAGTTTCAGTGGTTACAACATAGGTTTTAAACTTCGTTTGATGCATTGATTGTGGCGCTATAAATTATGTTAAAAAACATTTGCTCAATATGATCATTTTCAACCATCTATTTTATGTAATATTAACCACACATATATCTAAAAATATTTTTTAGTAGTCTTATGTGTTAAACAACATAGTTTTAAATGTGGACACAAATGTTTTGAATATTGTTTAAAACAGAAATGGTCCATTCAAAAGTTTAAATTCTTATTTATGTATTGAGAATTATAACAAAGTTAGAAATTCTCTAGAACCCAATTCTTATTCCCCTCGTGTAAAAAGAGATTTCTTAACTATTTTTTACTTTTTGGACCCTGCAATGTTCAATTCATTTGTGAAGTGTGAATAGGATTTGAGAGTACAGTTAGTGATATTGATGTTGTGGAGTTTATTCATGTCTGAGCCAAAGTTTATCAATGTATTGTAGGTGCATCCTCCGACGATGTTACGAGTTTGAGAGAATTTTGCGAGGATATAATTGGAAATTTATATACACCATATTACATGATGAAAAATTAGGTGCGACTTTTGGGATGATAACCTCTTTGAGTGACGCAACATGTGTGATGATTTTTTTTTTTTTTTGGTCAATGTTATATATTTATTTATTTATCTTTAATTATTTAGTTTAAAAGGTCCAAATTCATAGTAGGTACAAAAAAAAAAAAAAAAAACCACCCTAGTTTCACACTCTGAAAGATAACCTAAAATGACAAGGTTCCACATTTCAATAGATAAGTTTAAACATCTTAATAGGAGTTCAATATTTTAACAGTCACTAAAATGTTCTAACATTTTAATCATAGATTTAAAAAGCATGATTTGAGATCGATGATACTGATGTACAAATAAATTCCGACACAAATGTTGTGTACAAAAAAATTTACCAATGTCACCGTTACACACCATTACTAATTACTAATATTGCTTGAATATATGAACACGTACACAGGTTACTTCCGTGCATTTTTTGGCCATGTGTTATATAAAATCAAGGCTAAACAACGATAGTGTTTATAGTGCATTGCACAAGTGTGAAAACTAGTTATTTATAAAAGTATATCTCTAAATGGTTTAATAGAACGCAGTTAACATACTCCCTACTAAATAATCTAAAAAATATAAAAAGATATCAAATTATATATAAAAAAATGAATTGTTCTTATTTACCAGACTCGTAATGATGCATTTTCTAATTTTTTAAAATTATTTTATCCAATTAAAGTAACTTACATGTACAAATTATATAAATTTAGTAATATAAATTATTTTAATTAAATGGAATACTCATAAATATAACATATCCTCACTCCTTATTGTTGCAACATGTAAATTTAGCAAAGCCAATCGACTTTGAATCACATTCCCATCCCTGCGCGTAGAATAGAAGTATAACTCCACTAGGCCGTCCTTCATTTCGCCCCTCTCTCTCCACAACTCGTAAGAAAAAAGAAAACAAAATTCTCTCACACTCTATAGCTACAGCAACACAAGGACCAGTCTCGTTTTTTCCTTCGCTCTCCGCATACCTCAACATCTCTTTGATTAAACCTGTAATGAAGCCTTTGCTCTTGTAGAAGAGAACCCAGGTACAGTACTACTCTGCTTTACATCTGCATAAAACTTCTCTTATGTATCTACGATTAATACCCTCAAAATAATTTCCCTTTTTCTTGAATACTTATACATGCATCTAAAGGTACATGCTATATTTATAACATCTTATGTATTCGCTATGTTTGTTTGGTTTTCTTGAGAACAATGATGTGGAAGGGGAAATTCGTTAGTTTAATTTTAATGGGATCACATTGGAATTTCCAATATAGTTCGTGGGTCGTGGCTTTTCTTGATGATTTGCGATTCCTTGTGCATTGTTCTGTTTCTGTTGCTTTCAAGTTTATAAAGCTTTGTCAGAATTTTTTTAACAGTTACAATGGAGGCTGTGCGTGGATTTTTGTTTGGTTCTCAGTTCAGATAAGAAGGGGTATGCCAGTTTGGGACTTTAATGTGCTTTGTTTTGTGGGTTTGTAATGTCTTTTTTGTGATGAAGATATTTTCTTTATAGCTTCATTACAGAATATTTTTAAGTTGTTATTGACTTGACTTTGTTACCCGCTGGCTTGTTGCGTGGGGTGAATCCTACAATGGTAAAGATAAATGATATCGACTGCATTTGCAAAAATAATGTAGGCATGCCAAATGAACAGAAGCTCGATGGTAGAAAAGGGGCCATTTTTTATGAATTAAACGATTAATCTGTATTACAAAGAGCAATTAATATTTCTAAGTACGAAAAGTAACACTGACTTTCAATGAGGGAGGGTGTACGGTATATTTACCATACATCGAGCAATGACTCTGAAGAATGTGAAGTGAAAGAAAGGACCAACTATGCTGCAAAGATTGATTGCAATTTCTTTTATCATTCAGCAGTTTTGATGGTATAAAAGTGATGTCTTTTACTCAATCCCTTATAGGTAGCTAGAGTAATCTTGTGCTGACAATATCCTAACATCTACATAGCTCTCTATTCTAAATGGTGGATTTTTGAGTTTTTATTTTTCTATGAGTTCACTTCACTTCTTTGGCAGATGGCTACAACTCCCTTGGAACAAAATGGAGACTTCTCTGATAACATGTCAGTTGAGAATTTACTTTGCTTGGACTCTTCAGATGCGTATGACGAACTTGGAGAGCCAGATATCCTTCCTCGAATTGGAGACCAGTATCAACTTCAAATTCCACCTTCTATAGGAGGAGAGTCCTCAAACACAAGGAATTCAACTGAAGTTCACTCAGAAGAGAACTTCTTTGTCGGATTGCCTGTACCATTAGTGTGGATGACCCTGGAGCAAGACACATGTGAAGAACGTAATATCACTTCGGATTTAAGATCTTTGAAAGATAATATTGTTGAGGAAAAAGAGTATTCCAAAGATGAAATCTTTGGGATTTATGTTGAGCCTTCGCATTATTCAGTGGACAATAGCATGGGAGTAAGGGAATCAGAAAGTGTACCATCTGAAGACAAAGTCTACTTGTCCAGCAATCAGTGCAAGTTCTTTTTAGTTCCTGAGTTACATAGCGAGTCTTGGAGTGACATCGAGAAGGATAGCTTTCTTCTTGGTTTATACATCTTTGAGAAGAACTTCGTTCTGCTCAGGAAATTCATTGGTGGTAAAAAGATGGATGCCATATCATCATTTTACTATGGGAAATTTTACGGTTCAAATAACCACCGTAGATGGTCTGAAGGCCGAAAAATGAGAAACAAGAGATGTGTATACGGGCACAAGATCTTTTCTGGTTTAAGGCATCAGGAATTACTCTCTCGTATACTTCCTCACATTTCTCAAGAATGCCAAAGTTCTCTACTTGAGGTACTTTAATGAGCTTTTTATGCATCTTTAAAATCTAATATGAAATTGAGTAATTATGCAATTTCTTTTCAGGTCTCAAAGTCATTCGCAGAGGGGACAACGTCACTGCAAGACTATATATTTTCTTTGAAGTCCATGGTAGGGATGAATGTTCTTGTAGAAGCAATTGCCATTGGTAAAGGAAAGCAAGATCTCACTGGAATGGCGTTGGAAACACCAAAGTCCAATCAAGTGCGTCCAGAGATACCAACTGGCCAAGCATGGTCATCACTTAAAGCGAGTGAAATTGTCAAGTTTCTAACAGGAGATTACCGACTGAGCAAAGCTCGCTCTAACGACCTGTTCTGGGAAGCTGTTTGGCCTCGTTTACTGGCAAGAGGTTGGCATTCTGAGAAATCTAAAGATCAGCCCCATATTGCTGGTTTGAAGCATGGTTTGGTTTTTCTAATTCCTGGTATCAAAAAATTTTCAAGGAAGAAACTAGTAAAAGGAGACCACTATTTTGATTCTGTGAGTGATGTATTGGGCAAAGTTGCCAAAGAACCTGAACTGGTAAAGCTCGAAGAAGAAGAAGATGCAGATGGTTTTAGTTTTAACAAGGACAAAGAACAAGATGAGAATAATCTTCCTACAAGGCAACGTCACTGTTATCTTCAACCTCGAATTCCGAATCGCAGTGTTCAGAGAATGACATTTACAGTTGTTGATACTAGTCTCATAGATGGAAAACCGTATATATTGAGAGAACTGAGAAGCCTACCATTTGAAATTTCTAACATGTTGACCACTAAGACTCGTCCAGAAGTTACTGGCGAGGAAAGTACTGATGAGAGCACCGAGGAGTCAGAACCTGTCAACAATGTGGATGTTGATTCAAGGGAGACAACTAAATCCAGTGATGCCCCAAGCCAAGATAATAATACCATCTCTCCTGAGGTCCACAATATATTGTTGAGTAGCTTGAAGAATGGAAATGATATAGAAGAAGAAGAAGAAGAAGATAAACCATCAAAGCACGAGATATACTCACGCAGACGCCGAAAGCAGAAACAAGAAAATGTAGACAGCATTGCACCGGTCGCTAAACGGGATAAGTTGTCGTCCACCAGTTCCTCAAAAGGTAGTTCCATTGGTAGCGTTGAGACGGATACTCCTCTAAAGCCTTGCACTCAGACATCTATTGACCTCAATATTCCTCAAGTTCCATTGGAGATGGAGAATGGGTTATTACAAACAGAATCCCAAAATTCATCTGCTATTGAGGCTAGTAGTTATGAGCAGCAGCCCAGTGTGGATGTGAGAAGGCATGGTACTAGGAACCGGGCTCCGACAAGCCGAGCACTTGAAGCTCTTGCAAATGGGTTTTTAACTGTAAACCGGAGGCAGAAAAGTAAAAGTACCAGTAGGTAGCAGAGCCTAGAGCAGGTGTGTCCAGACCTTGTGGTTTCCTAAAGAAACTAAAACTCTTTAAAAACTTTTAAGTTTCTTCTGAGAGTTTTAAGGATGATGAAGAATCTGTCATACTTACACAGATGGATAGATTTACCAATGAGGAATGATCTAATGTGTATCATTTTCAAAACAATGGAAACATACAGTACCATGTTTCTTTTGTGTTTTGTTTTGTTTGATCTAATGAGTAAATGAATTGTAGAGTTGTCAGTTGAGATGAGTTTTATGGATTAGCAATGCCAGTAGAGTTGGCTGCTTGCTAAGCTTAGCTTCCTTTTAAGATCTCTAATATTCCTACAATTGCGATCATTGGCTGCGGGCTGGGTCAGTCTCCCAATTGCGGTGACTGGCGGTGGTTCTGTTTGGGCCTGGACCATATTACTAGATGGGCTCTTGTAGCTCTGGACGGGCCTGAACCTAGCTGAATGTTGATGGTTCAAGATGGACTCGGCCTGCCAACCTGCCAATGCCATGAAACTTTTATGTTATCCCTTCACGAACAATACTGCAACAGCAAACGATAAAACGAAATAAAACCATATAAGATCTTTGAAGTCCCTTTGCAAATTCCCGGTCCTCTTTCAATCAAACTAGCAATCTAGCATTCAACCCCGTCAGTTGCACGGACAAAAAAAAAAAAAAAAAAAAAACTTAATATTTATTTATTTAATATCAAATTAAATAAAGACAATGACTAACATATAAACAAATAAAAAAAAATACTACAACAAAAGTAAAACATAATGGTATTTATGTTATTATTACAAATAAGTTGAAAATTCATTTACTAAACAAATTAATATAAAATTTGAAAAACTTCTTTGAAAACAACATTTGACATCAAATATTTTTTTTTTTACCTGATTTGACATCAAATAGCTATCCATGTAGATATATAATAGTATAATACAATGTAATATTTATTGATTGTATATCATATTTGTATCTAAAAATTTTGTTAGAGACAAATTGTAAAATATAGAAAAAAAATACAAATTAGACCATGATTTCTAAAAATTTAATGTTTCCATCACAAATGAATTACCTAAATCATTGTAACTTCATATGAAAGTGGCCTATGTTACTGATAGAAAGAAAAAAAAAATGTAGTTCTCAAAAGCAATTTAATCGTATAAATTCATTGAATGTGTAATCTCTGTGATTATTTTATTTTCACTAAATAAAGTTTGAATTATCACAATATTTATTTTTCTAATTTGAAAAGCAATTTAGTAAAAAATTTAGTTACGTTTATAATTGTTAAAAAAAGAACCCATGCATCATCCAACAACTGTATATGTTTTTAATATAAAAAGATAAAAAATTAAAATAAATTAAGAAAAATAAAGTTGCCATGCAGAAAAAATAAATTTATTAAATATTAAATAGCTAATAATCTTTTTATATCTTAAACAATCGCCTGATCAATAAGTAGGAGAACAAATCACATTTTATTGAAAAAATAAAAATAAATTGAAAAAGATGGTCCAAAACTTATGGCAAACCGACCCACTTTCCTAATATTTGATTCCAACACAAAAAAAAAAAAGATAAAAGATAAAAAAAATTAATAACTAAAGGAAAATAAATCATCTTTATTGTGAGTACATAACCATATTAATATATTATAATAGAAAACATGAAAAAATAGTTGTATATATGCGCATGCACCACTTATAATTGCACAACATAGAAGAATACTAAAAAAAAAGTATTGGCGAGAAAATTATGGTCAACTACATATATATATATATATATATATATATACATGTATAATATCAAGATTTTAAGATGAAAATTTACATGAGAAGATCATTTATTATAATGCATGTGTACGAGTTGAGGACAGTCTTAGATCCTTTAGTTGTTTGTGAACATGTGAAACAGACAAATGCTTATCTATATATATATATATATATTAATAAAACCAACACATTTTCCCGCCACTTTCACCTATTTTTCTGAATTAAAAAATTAATTTTTTATTCCAAGCACCTTTTCCCGCTCAATTTTTCATTTTTAAGGATTAAATAAATATTTTTTTATTATTATTCACAATCTCGCCTCATCTCTACAACCAAGATCCCAATTTCTCTCAAACACTATCCTAATTCCAGATCCTCCCATATCTCAATCATTGATTTCTCTCGATTCTATTGACAATCTCGCCTCATCTCTACAACCAAGATCCCTAATTCAGTAATTCTAGATCCCTAATATTTCTCGCAGTGGTCATGGTTTTATCCTTGTCCGAGTTTAATCGGTGAAATATCCGAACAAATCAGTGCCGGAAGTTGTCTCCCCAACCCAGGTGGCTCCACCTACACCGATTGATATCGGTAAGTAATTTTTTGTTCCGTCTCAATTCTCTTGAGGCTAGAGAATGCTTGATTTTAGGAATTTTTTGATGATTCTTTGTGCATAATTTTCCTCTGTATCTGTATCTTTGTATTGATATATGGGCATTTGAATGGCAGAGAAAAAATGTACAGGAAGAAATTGAAATTCATTTTTTTTCATAGCAGCCAGTTTCTTTATATAGATTGTCTCTCTGGTGTTCTCTTCCAGCTTTAGTTTTGACCCCCAATCTCTGTTGTAAGGTTGTTGATATTGATAATGTGCGGCAGAGGGTTACCGTAAAATTAACTCCAAGGATTGACTTGCAGTGGGCTAACAAATTGGTTTGTATCTATTACGTGCTTTCACATTATGTTCTATTCATTGTTTTTCAGTATAGTTCAACATATGTTTGTTATTCAATTGATAATGATAACTGCACTTGGTCTGTACGCAATGTTGTTTCAGGAAGGAAGGGAATTTCCAAAGAAGAAAACCTTTATGCCTTCTTTAAGCCAATTTGACTTGGCAAGTTCGTGTTCTCTTGATAATTTTGTTTTTTATTTGCATTTTACATTTACTACACAGATTTCTTTGTCAGATCTTTTAATCCACACATCCATTTTTTGCCTCTGTTATGCTGCTGTTATGCTTTTGTTGTGAAATCCCATTCCTTATTTTTTGTCCATCCCTACCCATCTTTGCCTGTTGAAATGTATTTATGGAAATCCCATTGAGATTTCTGTCTCCGCCAAAGAGGTAAATTAATTAAAATTAGATTCGAATTGATTCACGTGTCTTATTGATTGTTTGAAAGCAGGTGTTCAACATTGAGACATAGTATTAGAAAATCATTTATTGTGGTGGTTGTAAGGCTTGATTTGAATACAATCACAATAAATGAATCAATGCATGTCAGAAAATCCTCATTCTTTGGTACTCCATCTTTTGTAGTAGTATTATATTATAGTTGTAGTGCTATTTTATTTAGAGTGTCTGGAAGGTGGAGTCTTGGGCAACTAAATGGTAGAGAAATTCTATTTCATCTAAGATTGTTGTCCATAAAGTATGATTTGATAGTTATATATGAAGTGTAAAAGATTTTAGTCATTTTTTCTTATTTAATGCTATTGTGTAAATTTGATCGATTTTTGCTGTAGTAGGTTCTTAAAGTGGCCAATAGAGAGGAGTATTTGTTACATTTTTTGTGTTGAAGCATTGTGTTTATTGGTAGTGAATTTTTAAAATTTGTACTTATTTGTCACTTCTTGCTCATTCTGGGTTTTGTTTTGGTAGGAAATATTATTCTGCTTATTCTCCCCACTGTAGCATATGTTCTTGCTAAAATGCTTATGCATTTTGTATACAGTGGGTATGATAACTGTCACTTACTATGAGTTCCCATGCCACTCCTAATAGAAAGACAAGAACACCTCATAAATAGAGGCTTAAGTTGTAATATTTCACAGCAAGTCTATACCACACCTTATCTATTTTCTTTCAAAACTCTGTAGTCCATTGTCTAATTTCTCATTCCAATCAATATTGCAAGACCTTAAGGGCGAGTTCATCACAGAAAATGGAGTATAATAGTTTTATGTCTTGACTAAGTTATGCAGTTGATTAAAAGTGGTTATTGTGCAGGCGATGAAGGAGTTTTCTGATGGAGATGCCATCCTAAATTTGGATCAAAGGCTTCAGAGATCTACTACAAATACTTTTTGTAATGGAAAAGATTCTTGAATTAGCCTTGCAATGTTTGGCTCCTCATAAAGAAGTGTACAGAGATTCTTTGGACTATACACAGGGATTACGGGGAATTCTCAACTTCAGATTCTCCTTCACTCTCTTCGACAAGTACTCGGTTAGAGAAGAATAAGCATCATGTATATGTGACTTGAGGCGAGTATTTTCATTTCCATTACTTGGATTTGTTTGTGATAAATGGAGAAAATATGTGAATGCTGTGTGATAGAGCAAATAGAAGCAAAGTGAGCAGTTTTAAGGTCTTCGGCCTATGCAAGTATGTTGAGACTTGAGAGTTGTATTTAGTTGATGATGTATGGGTTCTTCATGTAGAGAAGTTCTTTGCAAAATTTAGGAAAATGTATATGTTAATTTGAGCTGTATGGATTTGTACAAAATATAAGAGGAAACTCTGTTGAAAATTTTAAAATATCTAATGCATTTTTTCTCTAATATGGTTTCTAAATTACATCTTGGGTATAAGTATCCCCGTGCAACGCGCTGGTGGAAACACTAGTTATTTAATTAATATCAATATGACCATTTTGTCCAAGGAATGACGTGCTATATATGTCTTCATGTGACAAACAAAAATGATTGAAGAGGCAAAGTGTAGGATTGGAAAGATTCAAGATGTCTCTCCGTGGATTGTGAATTATGTTTTATTTGTTTGAGAAGTTTAATGAACGCTAGAAATTCAGGTTATTTAGTCACGTATATATAAAGTGGGGTGAGCAGTTAAAAAATATAGTGTGTTGTCAATATGATTGTACAACTGTCTAAAAAATAAGTGTTGACCTCAAAAAATGAACGCCGATAAGTCTCCTCGAGTCGAGACCGCCGACCTCCAAAAATGGGAGCCAATCAGAATCCCGATGACGACCCCGCATCCCTGCACACGCAACAATCCGCTAGAGCCCCGGGCCACCGTGGCGGCGGCGGCGACAGCGGGGACTCCGACGGTCAAGTCAACGGCCGAAAGTGCCTGAAAATATAGGGGACGTCGGGTTTTATCTGTGGATTTAGAATGAACGTACCTTAACACATGAAGAATCTCACCCGTATATAGAAGTGGCAATGGGCTTTGGTGGGCCGAGCTGTGGAGTGGGCTTAGCTGAGGCCCGATAATCCATTATATTATTTACTAAAACCCAATCTTGATTCGAGGAGTAACAATAAGAATTTTGAATTATTATTATTATTAATTATGCCAACTAGAAAGCCATGTATCACAAAATAAATGGTCCAATAAATGATCAACTAAAAAGCCATCCTAACAACTATTTTTCAATTATCAACTTTCAATTTACTTTAACTTTATATAATAAATAGATATAGATTATTCAGAAAATTTCTAATTTCATCATAAATTTATTTAGAAAATGTATAAAAATTTATAAGTTCATCATAGATTTGTTGTTACAAATTTATAAATTTAAAAAGCATAAAAGAAATAGTAATTTATATAAAAAAAATAATTCAAAAACATAGATGAATACTGAAAAATGTTAAATGTTAAAAATAGATGTTCTACTTTGACCATAATGAAATTATAATTTTTTTAAATAAGCTATGAAATCAGTAATTAATCTTTAGAAGTTAATAAAAAAAACTTATTCAAATAATCCAACACATTAAAAGTTTAAGAAACATATATAAATGAACAATGCATAGTACAATTAACAATTATTTAATTTAAAATAACTACTTTCAAATGTAAAATTATCTGAATATTAATTTAAAATAATTACAAAGTATTTAAATTTAATTCAATTTATTATCTATTGAGTTTGTGGTTGTTGTTTTAATATGCTATTTTTTGAGGGATTTTTTATCTGAGTAGTGTTATTTCAAGACGTGGCAGTTATTGTTTGCAGCTATTTGGCACTGCACCCATTATCATATATATAGTGGTTGTGCTAAAGTAGTCATGTGTTTATATTTTCATTCACTATTATTTTATTTTAGAAGGAATAAGAACGTCTTCAATATGTATTGAGGATAATAAATTTTATA